>WBMW01005783.1:87686-273033 GCA_013396635.1 Penelope pileata
GTCTTATGAGGAGCGGCTGAGGGAGCTGGGATTGTTCAGTCTGGAGAAGAGGAGGCTCAGAGGAGACCTCATCACACTGTACAACTTCCTGAAGGGAGGTTGTGGTGAGGAGGGGGTCGGCCTCTTCTCCCAGATAACTAATGACAGGACGAGAGGGAATGGCCACAAGTTGCGCCAGGGTAAATTTAGACTGGATATAAGGAAAAACTTTTTCTCTGAAAGAGTGGTCAGGCACTGGCATGGCCTGCCTAGGGAGGTGGTGGAGTCACCGTCCCTGGCGCTGTTCAAGAAACATCTAGACGAAGTGCTAAGGGATATGATTTAGTAGCTTAGTGGGTAGGGATGGTGATAGGAGGATGGTTGGACTAGATGATCTTGTAGGTCCTTTCCAACCTAGTGTTTCTATGATTCTATGAGAGACCCCACGTGAACCCAGAGTAAATGTTCTAGGTAGGGAAGACACAGTCTAGGCTTTGCTGCTATGATCCAAGGGGTTGTTATAGGTGTATAAGCATAGCTACAGGGTTCCAGCGAATGTTCTTAGCAAAAACCACATGCCTGTAAAAGCCAATACCCGTAGATGGTCTTGATCAGTCTCCATTTAATCTTTAGGATAACAATAGTTCTGTCCTTCAGTGGAGAAACTTTAAGTCTGAGTACTTGGTGTGAACAGTATGATGAACACTTCCTGGGCTTCAGCTTCCCTTCTGCAGAACACAAACAGTGCTTATTTTTCCTTGTCTAGGGAGACTGTAAAATATTCAGGGGGTGGAAAAAAGGTATTTAATGTGGAATTTCAAAGGGAGCTATTGCAGGGGTGTGAACCCTCAATGCAAACTGAGGCAAAAGGTGTTAAGGGAAATGAAAAGTGCAGTGGTGTTGCACTTGTGTTTCTGGTTTGAAGATGTCTTACAAGTGCACTAAGTGGGCCGAAGCGGCTCCTGGATGATGTACTTCTGCTGGATAGACAAGGTCTCTGGTTCGATAAAGTGCTTTATGATTGTTGGAAGGAGGCTGCAGTAGAAATGCTGAGAATTGGTACTATCAGTGCATGACAGAACACATTTATGGCTTTTTGCCTATTCTGTCTATGTTATCACAAGCAAAGCACCTTCATCCATTTTCTGTATGACTAATCTAGTTTATTCATAGATAGGCCCAGGTGCATCCTATCTGAGAGGAGGTACTTAACTGACATGCATCTATTAAGGGCACAGCTACCTGATTTTCCTTCACAGTTACTGAAGGGCAATAGTCATCTCAGAGCAATTCAGAATTTTCACTAGTTTCAATTGCTCTCTAGATGTTGTGCAGCAGCTTCTTGGAGATGTTGGTTGGGGGGAACTCTGGGTGGCTGTAACCCTCGACGAGTGCCTCAGGTACACAGACTGTACACAAAAATTAGATGGTCTTCCCAGCAGATTGTGTATCAAAACAAGATGGGAGGAATCATCTTGTCTAGATAACTGCTACTGTTGGCAAGCTGACTGAAAAGAAGCTGTGGGTTTCGTTTCCTGAATGGCGTGGAATGGAGAAGGCTTAGCTGTGGCTGGGACAGAGGCTGCTGTGGTTTGGTGACAAGTTTGGGTGGGTGCAGAGATGTGGCTTCGCTTCTTGCTCCTCTTCCCTTTGGTGCATTTGGAAAACTATGTCTGGCATAGCAAGGATGAATTTGTTTGGGACTAAAGAGTGGTAATGTAATGGCCAAGAGACCATTTAAGAAGAGAGTGTATTTTCTATATAAATACCAAAACTGGCATTCAACTTTCCTGGGTTCTATTTGGAGTAAGCCCCTGTTTTATACAGCTTATATAATGGAAGAAGTTGCTGACTTTCTTTGCATCTCCTATTTATTTAACAAATAGGTATTACCTGTTTGTTCATTGTAAGAAAATGGTGTTAATTGGGACCACAATACTGTCAGTACACCTGCAAGATCCATTGGTGTCTTTTCTCTGGTTTGCACTCAGCCAGTTCTTCCTGCTCTTGGAGGGCAGAGGAGACAATAGGCAAAAATGAGGTTGTGATGGCTGAGTTTCTCAGGGTGGGGTGGAGTTCAGTGTATCTCAGCTAAACCACTTCACTGAATCACAGTGGTCCCTTTGAAGATACCAAGAACATGGTGGTCTAGGTGCAGCTGGGGCAAAGCCAGCTTAAGCATCTGAGGGAGGGGATGGCTTTGCCAATTGAGTTTCGTTATTTTGGCAACACTATTGGTAGAGTAGGATTCTGCAAAGCATATCCCTTTACAGGCATGGGGTGGCTCACAGCCCTGCCTTGCACAGTAATTTCAAATACAGATTTGGATAGATACAGAAGATAAGAGGAAAGATCACAAGACCATATTCTAAGCATACTTGTATCTGTATGTGTATATACATCATGCAAGCAGCAACATAGCAGTATTGGGACAATGTGATCTGGAAAAATCCCTGTACGCTGAATGGCTTTTGTTGAGATTTTAACCTTCAAATGCAAATAGGAGGGAGGTGTAGTGGGAAGGGAAAAAGATGTGATTGAACAGTAAGCATGAGTGATGGTTACAGGATAAATAATATTATTAACTTACATTTTATTACTGTGGCTGCTGTGGTACAAGAGAGCACTTTTGAGAGACATACAAATAATAACAGCCCAGAGAAAAGCACACAGTCCATCAAAACCTTGCCTCTGGAAACAGGAAATACAAATTACCAGGTATGGTAGCTCACCATCTTATGCAAAATTCTCTCTCTCATGACTGTACAGCTACATTCACTCCCTTCTCCAAACATGCCCAGTCCTCTCATGAACCGTTTACATCTGCTTCTGACTTCAGCAAAGCTCATTTTATTCTGTGCAATGAAAGCCCTTTGCTGAAGGATAGTCTATCTGAATTCCACATAGTGCTTTTTGCAGCCCTTCCCTTGTCATTGTCAGTCTTTGCCACCTCTTGCTTTGAATTATAAACGTTTAGAAAGCTTATTTGGCAGTAATCCATTTTTCTCCTTACAGGATCCTCTGTATATCTGAAAAACTTTTCTTCTGTCTTTTCTGCTTTCTAAGCCACTGTATTTTGACAGTCTTCGTGTATAGTTTCTCTACAAAACCACAGATTAGAAAAAGCTTTAAAAACAAGGGGCAAAATAGATGACTGCTGCAAGCCCAGCTGACTGGCTGAATAGTATTCCTCTCACTTCATATGAATATTATTGAAAGGAAAATGTGCGTCTAATATAAAAAGGTGTTCCAATCACTCTGTCCAATTACAGCAAAGCATGAAGGCTAGTAATGTGTTTCAAGCTTCCAAATAAAACAAGCAACATTAAGCTAAATGGGATGTTGTAATTCTGCTGCAAATACCTCTGAATTTCTTACTACAGTAGCCCTTCTCACTGCGCTTGTTTCCTGGGGAGAACGTTGCACCTGCCGAAATATGGGCATTCTACCACAGCTGATGGAGATTTTTTGCTAGCCTAATAATAATAATGGAAAGCTGGTTATCTGTATCAGAATAAGTAGCTCTAGAGAGAGTGCTAGAAGTGCTATGAATGTGTACCTGAAAAAATGGACCAATCTGTAGCCCCCATTGCCCAAATTCACTGACAGTGGTGCTTCCATGTCTGTTTCAGCAGCAGCAAGATTCTGATGGTGAGTGCCTTGCAGGCATCTTTTGATTGTCTTCTGGTGTGTTCAGCTGTATAACAGACATACATATATTCTGTCTAATATATAGTATGCTAATAGTATCCAGTATTTAAATGAATTGTTGAGGCAAATACACTTCTTCACAAGATAGACTCTTCCATACTTACCATTTTCTAGGGGTAAGACTAGGCTGATTCTGTGTAGCCTCACATTTGGTTTAAGAGGGAAGTTACAGCAAATATCATCCAGTATGCTCAAATTGATGTAGTTATATTGCGTTCTTTGACTTTTCTGTTGGACTCGGTGATTTCAAATTTCATGTTTAAAGCACTAGCTGAAGACCGCAATGCTTTAACCATGCTATATGGTGCTTGAACGCATCTAAGACTTTGCTTGTATTTTAAAATTAACATCTTTCTTCTTTGTTTTTATTTTCCAGTCCGACAAATGCTTTTCTCTAAAAAAATAAATAAAAGCAAACCCTTGCCTTCATTTTCTTGCAAGAATAATAAATGCTTTGTTTTAATAGCTTTCATTTTGTTGTTTAGTGAAGGACCATTGGCATACGAGATGAAAAATCATTTCAAGTAATGAAAATGTTTTTAAGTTCAAGGTGAGCTATTTCAACTTACTTCATATTTGCTGAGGAGCAAGAGTATATGCACACAAGAAACAAGTGAGCAAGCTATTGTAAATCAGCTGCTGTATGGCAACTGAGCTCTCTATATTCTTACCCTGTCATAAATGCAAGGTAGCTTACTCTGAATTGAAGGATGAGGAAGTGTCCTTACTTTTACCATGAGAATATACACTGGTAATTACCCCAGAGCAGATGATACGTGGCAGCTGCTTCCCTGTGTACACTGCATCTTGTGATACGTGAGATAATTTGAGGGAGTTTATCCCTAATAGGTGACTCCAGGATTGTCATTCCTCAGAGCGTGAGAAAGTGTTGCATTAGAGTTGAGGAAATAGATCCTCTTCTTCGACTATTTTTTAGTTGCAGTGGGTGATAGGTCACTCAGATCGCTGTACTGTGTTGTTCCTTCTTTCTTTATGGATGTCTGAGTTGCAGGTAGCATCAGTTCCCTTGGGAAATTCTGGAAAAATCTTTGTGCTGAAATTCTTGTACCTTTGGAACTTACAGTTGTTTTTATGAGGTCTTTCAGGACCTTGCAGATGATTACTCATATGGCTTCAGAAAGCGATGAAGAATCAAATATCAAGAAAATGCTTGCCCCACAGATGTTTGGATGGCAGATCCTAGCTACAAGACAGAAAATAATCTATGTTATCAGAAGATAGGCTTCTGACAGTCAGTGTGTACTAACTTTGATTCTAACACATTAAATGTCATATTGTTCCCCGTTTATTCATTCATGACCTCTGGGCCTTTCTGTTAATGAACGCAATGCTGTGTTTTCCAGCTCCTCCTTTATTTCTACAAAATGATCTTTTAAAATGTTATGAAAATAATTAAATTTCCTTAAAACAGTTATCAGAATCCTTCATTTTTAAAACATCTAGAGTCTTCTAAAATATACAATTTTTAATGCATTTTCTAAACATTTGCATGTGGTTGGAGATTTCATTCAGTGAATCAAAATCTATCAGGAAATAGAAAACTAAATTGGTGAATTAGCTTTTTTATTTCTAAGCCATTTTCTTACAACCACCATGAAAGATGCTAAAGAGAATGACTATGTTACTGTACAGAGATGACGTGTTTTGCCGTCAGTGTAGTGGAGGAGCAGTATAGAGGGGAGTCATTTACACAGGGGAAGGCCATCACCCCCATATCTACACTTACGTACCTCATATCACAGACATCTCCATTAACCTCACTCCTATCAGGGACTATGTGAAGTGAATAAAGATATCACAGGCTGGCCCATAATCTCACTTGAGAGTATGGGTTTGACACTAACCCTGCAGGCAATATGTTCTAGCTTGGGTAATTAATAGCGTTTTACTCCTGTTACCTGGATCATTTCATTGCCTCTTGCAAAGTCTCTGCACTTGTGTTCTGTTGCTTGTTGCTGTTAAAAGTTTTTGTGTCTATTCAGAGGTGGAAGAAAAGAGCTCTGCAAGTCACTTGTCTCTTTTAGACTTTGTAAACCTTTGTAATGTGCCCAAGTTCATAGGATGAGAAACAATATAGAAGGGTGAGGAGTTACTTAATTCAAATTCTGTGGACTGTTTTACGTTTTCATCCTTCAAAGGAGTTCAGGGCTCAGTAAGTGCTTTATAAAGAAAGATAAAAGAATTTTGTTGTACAGGGCCTAAAGAAAGAAATACGTCTTTTATTACTTATGAAATCAACACTAAAAGTATTGTCTTTAGAAATGCAGATAAATACTTTACATCCCTAATAGGCCGTGTGGCATGGAAAAATATATTGCATTCTGAGAGGTTCTCTCTTTGAAGTCATCTGATAAAGGATTTTAATTGAGATCATTTCAATATGCAAATATGGTCTGACCATTACACATCATTAATGCTTAGGCTTAGCGTAAATATTGCAGTCTAAAGGCAGGCCTTCTGCATGCTTCCAACCTGCACAGAGAGAGCTTATCACAGGCAATTATCTTACCCAAATAAAAATGAAAATGAGAAAGTTAAATAAATAAAAGAACAATCTGATGGAATCGCATTAATGTGCTTCTTGGTTAACATTAGTCCTGACTTTCGGACAGCTAGATTTGTTAATGCACTTGTCCTTTGGTTTTACATCAATCCCTGTTAATCTTCCTGTATTCTACAGTGATGTATGCCTAGTCATACCTTTTCTGTCTAACAAATAAGTTGTTGATATAATGAAGGCAGTACCAATATAGGGAACTAAAGTCTTACGAGAAAGTTTTCCTGATTTTTGTTCTCGATCAGAAATAAAATCCCTGAAGACAAAACTAATAAACTGAACTCCCTTGGGAATAATTGATAAACTACAGGTTTTGGATACTGCATGATTTAGCAAGTGTTTAGGAATCAAGCTCTGTCCTTCATATAAAAATACACAATTATATGTAGGGACTTTTTTGACCCCCCCCCCCCCCCCCCCCNGCATCCAACTCGCAGATAGCTGAGGAGATGAGATGCAAAATTGTCGAGTTTGCTACTGAAAATTTCCCTTACTGTGGTAGAGTTCACATGTGCAATACTGGGAATTTAATTTCTGATTTTCTATCTTGTAGTGTATCCTTAAACAGAATGCAATAGGAAAATTCAATTCTCGGAAATGAAAGCTACTGCAAAAATTGTTCCAAGTTGCACATCTTGTTCTGCATGAGGAGTGCGCAACTTCTCAAGGTCTCCTAAAGCAAGAAATTCATTCTGTTTGGATGTTTAGTATAGTGCTTGTAACATTCATAACCAAACCCACTCTGTGATTTACAGGTTATGGTGACTAATTTTAATGTTGATACATTTTTTCAAAACACAGTCTAAATAAAGGTTTAGTGTCGATCACATTTACAAACACCACAGTCAGAAATAATTAAAACAAACAAGAAAAAAATACCTGCTAGTTAATTCCACTTACACATGTATTTATTATTATGCAAATTAGGGAAAAAACCTCTTCAAATGGTTTCACCTCAGCGGCATTTACAACATCTACATTCAAGCTAGGTCACTCCAGTTGCTTGGGCGCTGGGCTGGAAATCAGGAGGATGGCTTCGCTCCCTCTTTAGTCAAGACAGTTGGCCCCTCACCACCTCTGTTTCACAATATGTAAGATGAGAAATGCCCTCCTTTGTAAGATACCATGAGACCGATAGATATAAAACCATCACCAGGCTTCCTGTGTCCAGGGGGCTTTCTGAACTTTTTTCTTCAGTCAGCAACATGCAGTGGATCAAGGGAAGGCACCCCTACCTTGCATTCTGCAAAACTTTCAGCTTGAGTAACCATCTTATTATCTACCAGTGAAAGTCTATGAACCGCTCATGGTTCAGCCGCAGAACTTTGACTGGTGACTGCATGAGGCTGTTTGTAGGAGTGAGCTGGCACAATTGAAGGCCAAGAGTTGTAGCCAGCCCTTTTGACAGATTTCCTCAGTTGATAAGGACCACACTCCTACTGATTCTCCTGTGATCCAGATCTTTCTGTCCTCCTTCTGCATCCAGTCCGCTGACTGTCTCTGTCCTGACTCCGTCAGTTTCCATCTTTTCCACAGCTATCTGTATTGCCTTTCCAGCCATTCTTCAGAGGATTCCTTCAGAGAAGTCTGTTTCAATATCTCCACTGCTTCTTTTCCTTGATCTGTAATAATTTAACCTTCAGAATACATTACAAAAGTCTCAATGGAATCAGGGCCATCAGATATCTAGAAGAGAGCTATGGGAGAAAGATGGAAGGAAGAAACTCGTAACAGTGAGAAGAACGGGGAAAGTGGTTTGGGGAGTTTAAGCAGCCCTGATTTCCTTAAGCAGATCTACTGAACAGACCTGTTGGACACATGTACATGATTTTAGCTGTCTGAACTAGTACTCATGTGACTCTGTCTCCAACTTTCTGCTCACAGATAGGTTCCCTGTAGATAGGTCAACTGATGACAGACTTCTGCAGAAATCCAAGCCTATGAAGATCCTCTAACTCTTCTGTCCATTGTGGGCTGTGGTTGATATTTAAGTTCATATGGTCATCTGCAGCTTAGACTGGTGGATGGGGGAACACATGACCCTAGTTACGCAAAAATGCATGCCATAATTGTGCCTGCTGGATGAGTCTTCTGGATTCAGATGGGCTGAAGATGAATGTTTACCTCCAATGTCCATGCAGTGGTTTGGTCCTTTCATCTCTCTTAACAAGAATCAGTGCTATCACTAGCACACTGTCACACATCACAGCCCCAGGCTGTGCTCAGCCAGCACCCTATTGCTGGCATTGCCCTTCTTGTTTCAGCACTGCTGTTGTGCAGAGGTAGTGCAGCCCTGGTCCTACAGCGAAACGCTCAGACCATGATGAAATGTGACACTTTGTTACACACAACCCCTGCTGACTGCAAATGCCAGGTGAAGTTCAGTTCTTGTTGCTGAGGCTGGTGAGAGCACTGGACAGGACGGTTCCTTTCCAGCTTCTGAAGCCCTGTAGGAATCATCCCAGGGACTCCAGCTGTTGCTCCCAAAGCTTTCAACTGTAAAGCTAAGATGCAAGAAGGGTCGTTTAGGACAAACTGTCTTCCTATTTATTTAATTCATGGGAACCATAATTTTACTATAACTATGGTGCTAGCAGGGCTCACATCAGCTAATTTAAAGCTAGCTCAGTAATGTCTACAGAGTGCCAAGGCTAAGAGGATGTTTGATCCTGTTTGTCATGATGTTCTGCAGAACAGCAGTAGTGACTATGTGTGAGGTATTTAAAATCTCAACATCATTTCTCAAAGATCTCCAGCGTCTTGCAGTTTCTCCCTCCCTTTTCTGAGAGTAGTTTGAAAAATCCCCTGGAACGGTTGAAAGGTTTGTGTGGATGAAAATCAAAGGAAGACATTCCATTTTGGTAAGAAGGAAAGATGCATTTCTAATTCTGTCTTTAAATAACTCACTTTTCTTTTTCTTCTTATATACTCTAATCTAAATATCATGAGTCAAAGTGAAATTTTTATGCAGCGTTTCAAAATTTGGGCAATTTGTCCATGTTCAGAACAAAGCCAGTGTATGAAATCCAGAACCGGAAGTCTGCTTCCACCACACTTTGCCAAGCACCAGCCATTGCCAAGATCTGGGAAAATTCATCTGACTCTCACAACTGGACCCAGTTTTCATAGGGCACGGGACCAAAGCTCTAGAACTACTCACAGAATCTTTGAGAATATTTGTTCAGAAAGATAACTGTTTTTATTGACTTTTCCTTAAAAATTTAATTATAAACTTTGGAAGAATGTGTGGTTTCTGTGATAGGAAAGAGGTTTGTGTACTGAAACTCATATTGAAATGAGGCTGCAAATGAGGGCTTCTTGACTCGGAGCAGAGACCTGCAAAAATTAATTCAGATCAAAAGGAAAGAAAAGGATAGGCAAGAACAGAAAAAGGGAATCGAAGAGCTGGGGCTGATGAAGGACTGGGATGAGGAGAAAACTCACTCTTGAGAGAAGCAAAGAAAGAAAGGAAAAAAAAATAGGTGAAGAGAAGGGAAAAGACAAAGAAATGGGGGAAAAAGAGAAAAAGTACAGAGGGCAGAGAGCAAAAAGGAAGAACTTAGAGACAGAAGGAAAAGCTGCAGGGAAGAGGGTTTATTAGAGAAAAAAATCGCAGCTTGCTGAAATATGGTTGGCGTAGAAGATTTTTATTTCATACCCTGCTGCCTAGGCTCTGATGATTCCTAGGCTGAAGGTATATGACACTGGTAGATAACATACGGGCAGCTTCTGTGCTCTTCTGAAAAGCTTTTTGTGTCCCTGACAACTTGTTCTAATTGCACAAGTTCAAACACTTCAGATGTTCTGTGTGGCTGCAAGCACTTTAGAAAAGGTTGATGTAGAAAAGCCATCTCTCTGTAGTATCTGCGGACTGACTTTTCTTCACAAGTGCTTATGTTGATAGTTTAACTTTGTTAATCCAAGCAGACACTGTAACTATCTTGAATTTAAAAGCATTAGAGTGTAGGAAATTTGGTGGGGAAAATGAAATTTGCCTATATGCTTTTTGGTGCTGCTGGCTGTATGTTTTCCTGAACAGAGAAATGTTTGTTCAAGCACTTCTGTCTACCTCCTGCACACCTCGGGTCTTTATCCAAACCTAGCTCGGCCACATCAGCTGCTGACTTCACTTTTAATGAGTGATAGAAAAAGCTTTGAACCTTCAAAGCCCGTGAGACTACATGAAACTTATTATGGTGTGACCAGGAAAAGAATAGCGGATCTCTCACCTGGGACCTCATTTGAGGTCCTCTGAGGAACTGATCATGGAAATGGCAGGACTGACTGGAGCTGAAAGAACAGCATAACGGGGGGGAAAAAAGGGGTTAGCAAGCAGAGATGGGTCTGGTAGATTTTAGGGCTCCTTTCAGTGTTCAGGGGAAGAGTTGGTTGCACAAAGGGATGGCAGAGGTAGGAGTTGTTCAGAACTAGAAAGCAAAGGTTGCAGATTAAGGTGAAATCGTGTTCCGGGAGAAAAGGGAGGAATTTAAAAGGAAATGACTATGTACTAGAACTTTGAGTCACTTTAATACTCCAAACTATGTATATTGTACTCTATGTTTCTTGTTACTGGTTTGCATCACCTAAAATGAAAGCCTAGAAGTACGTGCTCTGCTTGTTGTGTACACAAGTGTGAGAGAAGACAACCACAAAGCATCTCCTAAACAGAATACCTGCTGTGTCTTTGCTTTCACTTCTTTAGGCAATCTTAAAGGATAATAGTTCAAAGGGATTATAATGCAACAGAAATACAGATGTTTGAGGAATGGAGCTCAGGGAAAGCATGATGCTTCCACTCTTTTCAGGCAGAATGGAAACAAAAGCACCTTAGCTGGGGCAGAACAGCAAACTGCTGATAAAACATTGTGAGCTACAAGGCTACAGAGGCAGCACACACACATTGCAGGTAGTCTGTGCTATGCTTGGCTGCGCAGTCCTGCCTGCAGACCTGAAAGTGCAGTGTTCACACAACATCACTTGGCTGGAAGAGCTGCTATCCCTCACCATTCCCAGCTATACTATCGTTGGGTATGGTAGAAAGATATAATGGGCAGGTAATTAACATTTGGACTACCCAATACATGCACAGTCTGCCCTCTGTTTTGTCAGAGAATTGAAGTTGTACAGCTTAAGAACCTTAACTTTGGAAAATGTATTGTCATGGAAAAAGCAATAAAAGATTCATTTTTCCAAGCTGGTGACAGGTACCTCCTGCCCCCAATCTGTGGTCATGGTAGCACATGGGAGACTTATAAGGCTACCAGGATCTCGTCTCAGGGAGTATAGACTCATCCGAGGCTGCTGAGGGAGAAGTGACAAAGCCCATACGGGACATGACATACATACATGAGTGCTTTGATTTTAGTGCCAGTGAAACAAGCCTCCCACCTTCTTAAACATACACTAAAATGATCTTTATCCGACATACCAGCATAGGAAAGTTGACTATTCAAATGCTGGAGGGAGGCTGGAGAGGGAGATGGGCCCGTAAAAGTTAATCTATAGTTTAAACAGCCCCAGCTACTCATAAAATCAAAGATAATAGAAGCAAGATTTTTCTTCCGCCTTGTGTGGCATAATAACCACACAGTCTCCGAGGTGGGTTCAAAGACTTCTTCTACTCCTTCAGGAAGAAATTCTTCACTGTGAGGGTGGTGAGACACTGGAACAGGTTGCCCAGAGAAGTCGTTGATGCTTCCTCCCTGGAAGTATTCAAAGCCAGGCTGGATGGGGCTTTGGGCAACCTGGTCTAGTAGGAGGTGTCCTTGCCCATGGCAGGGGGGTTGGAACAAGATGATCTCTAAGGTCCCTTCCAACCTGAACCATTCTATGATTCTATGATTCTATGATTCTGTTCTACTTTATTGAAATGCTAGCTGGGCCTTTATAGGCCTTTCTGGCTGATGCAACAACATGCAAAACTGCTAACTCTACAAAACAGTACTCTTCTACTCATAAATCACTGGCTAACAAGTCATCTAACAACAACAAGACTTGAGCAGCTCCTTCAGCGTTTTCCTTATCTTGAGGGGCAGAGACGTCCTTGTCTTGAGGATCACCGGATAAACATAGCCATTATCTTACACAGGCAACAGTCCACACCCGGAGCTCTTGTCCCGCATTCCTTATGCTCCTTCCCAGCTCCCAGGGCTTCCTTCCGATAAGTACAATGGTATCTCCATCCAGAGGCTGACCTTCATTCATGGAGCTTGCTGACTCTGCTTGTGGTAATTCCACATCTCTTGATGATTTTTACCTTAGCCTGAAGAGCTCCATGAAGTAGGTGTCTAGGCAAACTCTGCAGTAAAAATGACTGTTCATTTCAGGTCATTTGGGTGCTTACAAATTTCCCATTCAGCTAGAAATGAGTTATTTTTGCAACTGGAGCAGCAGAGACTGAGCATGTGTTCAAAAAAAGAATAGATGTGGGAAGAAAATTCAAGATGTGGTTACTGCTTGTTGTCTCATAGCCAACCAACTCAAAGCCAGTATCTTACCTGTCTATGGGGGTCCTGTATTCTACCTTGGAATATCTACGTGGCTTAAAATTGAGGCCAGTGAAAAAACTTAGAGTGGATAGCAGTGTTTGGGGGCATTAACAGACTGACTTGAGGAGTTTCAGAACAATCCTTGGGACACTTTCTGTTGCATCTGCAGAGACCCAGCAGTAGCTTTCTCAATGTGGAGGTTTAAGAGAAGCCAGCTCTGTCCCCCATCACAGATTTTCCATGCAGTGCCACAGCAGAGGGGAGAGATGAACCTTTGAGTTTGCTTGAGTTTTGTTTAGATACGAAAATGGGGCTAGTATCAATATGGCATAACTATGGCCAAGCAGTGCAGATATAGTGTCCTTGGTTCATGAAGCATTGTTCTTGAACTACTTCTGCAACCTTTCTTGTCTGGATTACTCTGAGAATTAATCTTTTATTGGGAAAAGTCTGCATCCTTCATATGCAGCATTAAGCATCTTGTGTGTCACCTCCACAAAAGTTAATCTTACAGTAGAATAAGGTGTAAGGTTTTATCTTTGAATGGCTTCAAGTGATTCTCCACAACATTACAGAAATAATTTAGCTGAAGAAAATATTTAAAATAAGATTGAATCTTGACTATTTCCGTGGGTTATTTTCTTATGTTTTTAATGATTATTGATTTCAGAAATAAATGTTTTCTCTCTGTTTGAAAGTTTGTTCTTTATTAAGTTTGTATTATCACAATTGCCTATGTGCAAGCGAAGTAAAGAGCCATAAACACGCTGCAAAAAGGAGCAGATTAACACTTGGCCTCTAAAGTATTTGGTTATAGAGAACTGAGATTAAAATGAGCCCCCAGTTGAATAGCTGTGCATGAAAATTTGTTGAAAATGCTTCTGTTTTGTTCTAGTACTATTATAGCATCTCATGATCTTAGTTGTATTAATTTGCATGATACCCCAGGAAGAAAAGCGGAGGATTGGTACCTGAGTTGGGCATGAGTTGGATGGGGGCAGAGGCCGAGACAACAGCTTCCAAAAATCAGACTGAAAATCCCAGTTAGGTCAATGAGTCAAATTCAGGTCTTCCTTAATACCTGAGTAACACTGAAGCCAAAATAAGCCCTCCATAGAATAAACTAGGAAATGTTTCATATTAATGCATATTGACTTTTTGGGTAGCTTTTCAAAGCCCACACAAAAATATATCTCAATTGACAAGGAGCCTTGTGTTCGGTATATTCACACTGTTTGTTAAACTTCCAGTCTGCCAATGGGTTTAGGATTATCCTAAAGCTGAATGAAATCTACAGTTCTTGATTTTTGCTGTTCATTCAATCATCCTAAGTGTTCCTGGTGCAGGCCATCAGGCACAAGACAAGTGCATCGGAAGTGAATTTACCGCAAGCTGAAAAATACAGTAACACATCACCTCATGTCAAAACCCAATTATGGATGAGCTGTTTGCTCTTATGTCCTTCCTCAGACTTGCACTGGAGACTTTCCAAATCAGGTTTTTAAACATTTGTGTTGAATAAGCCTTATCAGTCTGGAAGATGAGACCATTCCAAAGGATGCTGTTCCAGCAGTGACACAGACAGAATTTCTTCCTTAAGCATGAATGAAAACAAAGATGGAAATATGTTTTCTCTCTTTTAGCACAACAATCATGTCAGTGCAGTGTTTCTTTCTGGTTTGTATCCCCTGATCACTGCCGTGCCATGCTGTCTGCACTCCATGCGGAAACCACTTTTCACTTTCTGCCAGGAGTGCTGCTGCAGGATTGCTGGCAAGTCTTGGAAGTGTGTCTCAGAAGAGGGCTGCCTTAGTAGGCTGCAGTGGTTTCTCTTACAAAATTGTGGTCTTGCGTGGTGTGTTGTTGGGGCGCACTTGGGATGTCTTTTGCTCTCTAAAAGCCTCTTTCTATGTTTACCCAATATGTTATTACAAGTGGAGTTGAAATTTTCAAATGTGTTTATTTTCATATGTGCTGAGATTCCCGTGTCTGCATTGGAATTTATCCTTGGAGAAGTTACTTTTTAGCTTATCTAAAAGGTGAGAGTTTCATGCAGTAGGCTGCAATGTCCCAGAAGGTCTGTGATACATGGATTAGGAAATAACTTTTTAATAAGAGAAGCTTCCATTTTCTCTTCTCTCCCTTTACTGAAAAAGCTTTAGTTAGAGTCAGCCTAGCAACATCTCTGGGCTATAGCTCACTCTCTGATAGTTTACCATTCAGCTGTAATGGTAAGACTGTACATGAGACACTACTGTGGAATATTGGTGGAAACAGAGTTCCATGGTTGTTGGAAATGATTCTCTAACATCCATTCATTTGCATCTGTGTTTTAAAGCTTTCCGTCAAAATACTGGAATGGTGCATGACATGATTTCCACCTTCCAAGGCAAGCATTCACGTTTTCTAGGCCCAGAGGCTAAATTCTTGAGTAAAAATCTAAAAAAATTCAGTTTATGTAAGGACTGGCCATTTGATTCCTAGGCAGATGTAGCAATTATGTTTCCCAGAAGCTATTAAACTTCCTTGCCCCTCACTCCTTGCTGTAATTTCAGTCCATCACCAGCATGAAGCATCTTCAATGTAAGCAAGGTGTTGTGAAGTGTAGGAAGATCCATGTGTCCAATGCGTTATGACTAAATAATGAAGATGGTGGAAGGGAGCACGTATGTTTCCTGTGTCCCACGCTGTCCTGGGGTGCTGTGAACAAGTAGGCTGGGATTTTAAAAAGTTTTCCTTAAATTTGTGTGCAATTATAAGCAATGGGATAAGACTTCCAGTATTCTTAAAAGGCTTTGGTAGTTTTAGTTAAAGGACTTGTTCTGGTGGATTTTAAGTTTTAAATGTCTTTTTAAATTTATTTTCTCTGTTCTTCTCTCTTTCTTTTGTTCTCTCTCTTTCCTTTCCTTCCTCTTTCGATCTTCCTCTGTCTCTCTCTCCGCCCCAAGCCCCTCCCCAAGTGAGTAATTAACAAAATAAATGTTAAAATAGAAATAGGAATTAACAAATGGAATAAGCTGCTGACAAAACATACATAACAGTTGTGGTGTAAACACCCTGCTCAAAAGAACAGATTTTCCATAATATCTGTCAGTTTGCAAGAGGGAAAAAAAATGCTTCACAGAGCAGTATAAATAAATAAGTGTGATGTGTAACTAATATTTTCTAATTTTCATAGAAGCCACCATCTTGGCAATATTGTGTTGCTTAGGAACTAACAAAAACATGTCTTTTTTTGTTTTGTTTTTAATGGTTCCTTTGTGCCCTGATATTTTTCCAAGTTGGCAGCTGTAAGGAAAAACAATGTGATTTGGTTAGATTCAGCCCCTCTCTCTCTCAAGTCTGGAACAGAACAGATAAGAACTCGTGTGTCAGAATACAAAGTTTACTCAGCACGAGTCAAAAGCTTTTGATGTTTGCTATCCAATCTGGCCCGGCATCTTTGAAGTTCAGTTACTCATACTACAGCCCCATCAGTAAGAAATAGCCATTTCCCCCCATGTTATTTGAAACACTTAACAAATAGGAACAGCCATAGCAAAAGCAGCGAGACATTTTCTGACTTGATCTAGGTGGTTTTTTTTTTGTTCATCAGAAAGAATGTAAATATTCAATGGAACGTAAGGAAGAAAACTGAAAGAAAATTCTAGAATGTAATTTGGTATCCTCTTTTTGGAATGTGTTTGTCCGTTGTTCATCAATTAAATGTAGTATACAATACAGACTTGCTAAAGGCTCTAGAAATATTCAACTGCATCCTCTTTGTATGCCTGTCTTTGAAATCAGACGCTCTCATTTGTTACAAAAGAATGAAACTTCTTAAACATGTTAGCAACAACAACACATAGCTCTTCTGACACAGAAAAGGTATTTCCATTCCCCTTTTTCTCTCAGTCAAGAGGTCAAATTCACAGCCGGTGTAAATAGGCAGAGTGCCTTTCAAATTGGTGGACCTGAGCTGATTTACACCAGCTAAGGATGTTGCCCAGGAAGACTAAAATTGATGAAATTGCCCCCAGTAACCCAACGCAGAGCCAGAAGTGGAACCCAGCCCTGAAACCCTGTCATGTGCTTTAACTACAAATTCATAATTAAAGCAGGAAAAGCAGTATGATCTGTGATATAACTCTTATCAGGGTCTTTTGAACTATGCAATGAATTATTTAATTGGCATGGATAAATTCCTTTCACTTGAACAAAATCCAACCACAGTGTTAAGTATTATGGATGTCAAATATTAAAATGATTTTCCTGTGCTACTAGTAGAGTTATCTGAAGGAACAATGTCTTTGTTCTAGGAAAAAGATCGGTGCAATCAATGTACAAGCAGTGAAGTCTCACATTCTCTACCTTTTACTGAGTAAACCTTGGACAGCAAAGTAGAAACCCTCCTCTTTTATTCATCATGGGGTTCTCAAGGAGACCAGTGTTAGTGATTTTTTAAAGGCTATTCTAAATGATCAGTTAGATTGCATTCAGTAGCCAAGCAAAAACTATACAGACCAAAGGAATACCACCACCTTTAATTGGAAATCTGCAGTCTCAACAAGCTGCAACAAATCCAACTTCTGTTTTTACTGTAAATATGCCCTGAGTTAACTGTTGGGAGGATGAAAGCCTGATATAAAGGATACAATTGTGTTACAAGGAAAAATGCTTCACAATGGAGAGTTTGTTTTTTCAAGCTTTCCTTCTGTAAGACCCTGTCAATTAAACATTTTTTTATTAACATCTGGACATTTAGCATATGCTATAGAAATTCTCTTTCCTCTCTTTTCTCTCTTTTGTCATGCTCTGGGCTCTATTTTGTGCCTTGTCTCTTACCACCAATGAGTCGACCTCTCCCGTTAGGAGGATATGAAATCTGGGAGATGGGTACCAATTCCTAACCCCACAGAAGAGAATGTACGCTCCACCCAACAAAGGAAGGAGCTGGATGATATTACATGCTGCCCCAGAGAGAGATGGATACAGCCATACCGAAATATGTGGAAGCTGTTCCTAATATGAGTGGTTGGAAGATTTTGGCAGGTCTTGAGTTGTTGCAACTCTGTGGCCTGGAATGAGCTCCAAACACATGGTTTTTTACTTTGAGTTTAGTGTAGAGAAGAAAAGCTTCTACTAAAACTCAGAGATTGGGACTGTTGGTGTTCCTACAGTTAAAAGAGTACTTCTAGGTAAAGTATTAGATTATTGTCGAGTCTTCTTTTTCTCTAAGAAAGAATGAATAGCATGGAAAAGGGTGTGAACACCGAGGTAGTGGACTATGCTACTGATTTTATGACCTCAAATCTTTGTATAAGAGGACATGGATATCCTTCCAGCATTTGTTCTACATCATCAAAAATGCTGGCAGGACTCACTTCAAGACAGTCAGAAGTAGGCTAATGTGAGATAAAGCTATGAATGAATCAAGGGCTAGATCTTGAGTATGATTCTCCTTAACCTGTTGGCCAGGTCTACTATCTGTTTGGATCCATCTGCAATGGATTTACAAGTCACATAGATGGACTCCAAAGACTCCAAAGACTTGGTAGAGGTGATTGTATCCAGGGAAAGAGGGGAAATTCCTTATAAGAGATTCTTGTAAGAAGGGGCAGGTACGCATGTAGGTACAAAAGAACTCTAGTAACATGTTAATCAAGAATGAACAATGCATTTAAATTCAGCAGGGAAATAGTTTTGCTGACAGTTGATCTGTCCTTGCAGGCATGTTCTATGCTCTTATCAGAGTGAAAAGCGGTGGCCAATGGGATGCTGGACTTTTGTCTTTTTTACTCCCTGTAGAAAAATACCCATCTCCTAGGGAAATACTATTAACAAACTTTTCTTCTCATACAAATGGCTGGAAGGTGGATTTTGAGATACAGACAAGCAAGTGAAAATCAGCAGAGCTCTACAGATCTGATTTACTGCAGAGTCTTTGTTTTGATCCAGTGGATCTGGTTTGTAAAATGAACTTTTGCCCGACAGAGGATGTGATTTTTACATTGAAAACACCATGTAATCATGTAATCCTAGAAAGATAAACTGCTGGGAATTTTTATTTCATGTGCAACATGACTCTTTTACGTTGCTTGGACAGTGGAAAGAAATCTTAGAAATGTTTCAGTGTAATTGTGAATGAGATCTTTGGACTTCAATTCCTATCCATGTTCGAACTCTGAAATTGAGCATAAAGTCCCCTTGTGTTTCCAATAATCCACTTTGCTGTGATATAGTTCCAGGCACTGTACAGTCCTGGTGAGTCTGTTTTTTTACATCTATCAGCTGTGAATGTATTTGTGTTTGGACTCTAGAATAGCAAGCTCTGTGACAAATCCACATTTGTCTCTATATTCTGTGCTATACAGCAGATGCTTCGAGTGACTTGCTGCAATGAGACTTGCAAGCACGTTGTTTTTGTTTGAGGACATGGGGAACTCGCTGTCTGAGAGCAGCTCACATTTCTAGTTCAGACTTACCACGGCATTTGTGATTTGAAGGTATTACACTGTATAGCATTCTTTTATTTTCCAGATTCTCTTTCCAAAGAGGAAACTCGTAGGCTGATGTTTTGACAGGAAAGCAAATGTCGATTGCTCTTTTAGAAATTCTGACAAGCTACTGTATGTAACGTTTATTTAGTGCTGTGTGTGTATTGCCAGCAACACTAGTTAAATTTCTTCAGCAGAAATAAAAGGGTTCGATCCATCATATGATCTGTGCAACCTGTATTTATATCTCCAGTGTGTCATAACCTAGTGTTGCTTGTCATTTCTTATCTGATCTACAAATATTACAAAAGCAATTTTCTGTCAGATCAAGGCTTGATCACAGTTGACCTCAAACACCTAAGTATATTCACTTGAGAGCATCCAAAGCTCCACAAATACTTACGGATGTTGTTCTCTCTCTGCAGCACCCATCAGTATCAAAGAAAACCAACCTGATGCTTGCCAGTCAGATTCCTTCCACCTTCATACGCTTTCACATCACTCACCTTTTGCCAGTTTCTAAATGTTCTGGAGACAAAAATAGTGATATCTTTCTGTTTCCAGCTGGGTAGTATGTGTGCTGAGAGAGACACCCACTTTTCTTATCTCGCCCTCTCTCTCTTTCCCTTCTCTATCTTACTAGTTTGGTCTTTGTTATTATAAAATGTATCCCTTTTTTTTTTTTTTTTTTTTAGTTGTTTGGAAAGTGTACAATGAAAACAGAATGCCAGCTGCATCTTTGCTGAAAGAGCAGCCTTAGTTAGCACAGTAGCTTCGGAGCACACTGGGAAACTGTTGATGCTGCAACCTCTATGACTGTGAGAATATTGCTCTGTGAGTTGTTTTTTATCAGGAACTCATAGCTGTTGGCTGGATGTCTGTGGATTTTTCTGGATTCAAATTTATCCTCTCCCCCTCCTTCTCCCCAATACCAGATTTATCTTTGAAATGTACTCACAGATGGTATAAATCATTTCTAAATGTCCTCAGTACGATGCAGTTTCTTAGGAATTCCTCTTCTCTTGTTTTGCAAATGTTTTTTTTCTTTGGCATATTGAAGTGACCTTGGTGTGTCTTACAACACTCAATATCGGGAGGCTTTATAAAACTCATATCTCAGAAGTGTCTGACATTACATTACAAGAGGATCTGTAAACCTCTGTGAGATGACGAATGTCTTTTTTAAACAACAGACCAAGACTTCATTTAAATTAGTAACATGGAGATTAGAGGAGCTCTCACAGGCTGTGCTGCAGCCATGCCAGGACTCTAGGAATATCAGTCACATGAAAGCTGTTAAGTTTGAGATGGAAATAAATCAAGGAGCCTGTAAAAACTGTCAGCAGGTCAGGGAAGTTTATGAACTCTTGCTGTATCTAATCATAAATCATAAGAATAAGCTAAAACTGAGAAGAAAAATGTCCTCTTTTGTAATCTAATGCTGTCTGTTAAGGCAATAAAACTCAAATGAAATGCATGCATTGCAATTTTTAGTTGATACTTTACATTATTACCAAAGTGAAGGAAGAGTTTCAAAGTTATAAAAGTGAGACAAATGAGAGATGGGACTGCGCTGGTTGCCATTTCCAGGCCTACATCTCCTCTGGCTTCCAGAAACAAAGAGCACTCATCCAGCAAAGCACTTAAGCATGTGTGGAACTGCAGACACTCAGGCAGACTTAATAATGGCAATGGCACAGATTCACATGCTTAAAGGAACATATGGGCACAAGCTCTCACTGGACAGGGGCTTAAGGGACGGGTGCAGTAATCAGCATCATGCTGCTGTACAACGAGCAAAGGATCAGGTCTTGGAAGCACGCCTGAGCTCCTAGCTACAGAGAGAAGTAAATGGCAGAGGTGGGAGTAGTTGGGCATTGTAGGCATAATGCAAATAGTTTCTGGAGGACACCAACAATTTAACCTTGCAATTCTCTCCATTGTCACTTTCAAAACCCTTATGGCCAGCTTTCTTGCTTTTCAAGTCCTCTAGCTCTGGAAACCAGAAGCCACTGGAACAGGGCAGAACTGGCTTTGTCTAATTTCAGACCCTTTGTGCCTTAAATGCACAGTCTTTGCATCTGTGTCATTCAGGAAGTATTCTGCATCTGTTTAGAGCCCCACTGACTTCAGCAATGCTCTGTAGAGAGGTGAGGGTTTATCTATGGGGATTGGATTGCAGGGTGAGGGCCATGGACTGAAAATCTTCCTTGCCTGGCACACTGTTGTGAAGCACTATGAATGTTTCCGACACTATGGATGCTGTCGTGCCGCTGATCCATCTCAGAGTATGGTAAGTGTTTGCGGTACTTAACAATGGTATGCCCAGCAAGGAAGATTTTACAGTCTGGGGCCCTGACCTTGCAATCTGATCCCCACAGACAAATCCTTACCCCTGTCTGGACTAGCCCTGAGGTCAATAGGACTGGTTGAGGAGTAAAATACTATTCAGTATGAATAAAGGAATGGGGAGGAAAAGCCTAATACAGTATGAACAATGCCTGAAAGAGGGAGAGAAAACATCTCAGCTTGCATTTAGCAGAATACAGAAACATTTGAGGTTAGCTTTTCTTCCTTTGCTTCTTAGCAGGACTCTGTATGCTGGCCTTGAAGTCATCTTGAATGTTTTTGCTGCTGAGAAATTTGAAAGGATTATGTGTATACAATTATACAACATGTACATAGATTTTACACCCTCAAACTGAGGGTTGCAGAAGTCGTGAAAACATACTGCTGAGGGAAATATATCAGTGATAAAGAAATCTTGCTGAGATTGTAAAATAACTGAATATACTATACTACCGTAAAAATCATAGTTAGGTGCAAAGTGATTTTGAGTCACAATTGTTTAAAGAAGAGCATTGAGAATATCTTGGAGAAACAACAAAATTCTGTCACTGACTCCAGAATGCTGTGTGGTTCTTCTGCAGCAGGCAGTGTTCTCTTGCTGTGGTTTTCATGGGGCAGGGCATGAACCCAGCGTTCATAAAGCTGGAGCTACTCCAGCTTTGAAGCAAAGTCCTAGCTCTATGGTTTTTGAATGTAAGCACTGGATTAATTCTCCTGCCCACAGATAATACGGCAGGATCTTTTTGATAACTGTTTACTTGCTTGATAATGAAAGCTAAAGACGGAAGGGGAGGGGGACTGGTCTGTGATCAAGAAAATCTGCAAATAGAGGCTGGAGTTTAGACAGTAATAGACAGCGTGGGTGTTTCAGGCTCAGGAGTATGTTTCTGCTAGTCAAGATGCCTGTTTTCAGAGAATGGTGTGCTCCCAAGCCCAGAGGAGTTTTAGTATCTGTTGGTAGTTACTGAATTTTAAGGAGCCCAGTGGGCTCCGAGTCAGGTTTCTCTAACCCTGGCCAAACGCAGCCATGAGGGGATAGTAGACATGCCCGTTGTCGCAGCCATGTGTGCTGTGCCATGTGCAGAGCCCTGAGGTAAGGGGCAGCACAGTGAGAGCCTCCACCGAAATCCTTGGTTTGGGTGAGGTGTTACAGAGCTAGCTTGGCTGTGGGTGTGCATTTTGAGGGAGCAAAAGCCATGCTCCAGAAAAAAACACTGTATTCAGCCTTCACTAGATGGTAGAGAGAGAAAAGAAGGGGACTGCGCCTCTTCCAAGAGGGCCCCGTGAGGGAGCACCTCCATGAGGCTATGGGGCCCCGTGACCAGTGGGTTAAATGGGCTCCTCTAGCAATTGCTCACAGAGCACAGAAGTGACAAAGCCGGGACAATGAGGTGGAGAAAGAGCCAGGCAGGCTCCCTAAAAAGATTTACCCAGCTCCTTTTTCTGCTGGTGCGTTCGGGCTCCCACGTGCCACCCCCTTCACTCTCACTGACCACCTCTTCTCCCTGAGCGCTCAGCCCGCACTGTTTGTCCTCCCTGCTCTAAAACCAGAGAGGAGCCTGATTAACCTCATGTGTACATTGCCCGGCGAGGACTAATTACTTGTACTTCCTTCTGTAGCACTGAAAAACATGTTTTATATTTGCCCTCCAGACACAGACAGGACATTGGGATTGGGAAAAGGCTATAAACCAACTCCTCATTAGCTTCTCTTCATTGTTACTGGGACAGGACCTTATGGCTTCACTTCCTCTGAGAGGGGGTTACCAAGACAGAATAAAATGCAGGTGCCCAGGTGCCCATGACATAGTTTTCCCCTGCAACCAACCTGAATAACTTACAAGAGGAGAGATCAGACACTCTGGCTTTTGTAATGTCAGCATCCTTGTTAAACATTTAGCAATCTGAATTCAGCTGCAGTAATGCCTCTAGCTTTTTTGTTCAATGGACACAAATCCTTTAACAGACTTGTAATGATATTAAAGATGAATGAAGAACATACAATATTTAATTCCTTGTCTGTGATCTTTAGCACAGAGCAGTTTGATCTGAGCATTTGCTTATCGTACCCAAAGCGAAGGTTTAGTAAATAAGAAGGGAATTCGGTGGGTGGGATGGTGGGGGGAGCAGGGAGTGAGCAGTTCCTGAGGCTGGGGAGGGATGGTCTGGAAGGCTGCGGCTGAGGCACGACTCTTATGTCTTCAAAATGAAGGCAAAAACAAAGTAAATTGGCAATGGGGGATTTCCTAGCATTCCTCTGATCACAAGGATGAGGAAAAAGGTTATTACATAAATCAAAAGCTTTCCTAAAAGATCAGTCAAATGCAGGCTCAGGGAATAGGAGCTGGTAGCAAGCATCTTTATGTTGTCAGGTCACTCCGCCAAACCATGTCAAAAGCAAGACTTTTATTAAAACAGAGGGCCGTTGAGAAGCAGGAGGGGAACAGATTAATGGCTTGGAGCTCAGCTGGCTGAGAACGGCCAGACAGAAAGAGACCAAAATTAACCCAAACCACTGACCAGGAGCGGTGTGTGTATGCTGTGAGGCTGGGAGAGGCAATGGACATGGAGAAACAGGAGTAGCGTCAGTGAGGAGAGCTAAGCGCAGCATGTCCTGGCACTCACACTGTGCTGGGTAAGAAAAGGGGAACAGAGACCTGATTCCCAGTGTGAGACTGGGTACCCGATATCTGTTTTTGGGAAACATGATGTTGGTACAGTCTGCTGGTTGTACAACCGCCCACACAGTGGGTTGCTTTGGCTTGGCTGGATGAGACCGAGCAGCACAGCGGCAGCAAAAACACTGCATAAAGGCAAATAAATACATGTGGGAAGAAGTGGCTCCTTACAGAATGGCCTGGTATCACTTCCCACTGCTGTGTGAATCCCCTTGGTGCTCAGCTGTGCTTGAGGCGCTCCCTGGGTGGTGGCAGCCACTTCCCACCAGTTGGTGACTGCCCCTGGACACCCGTGCTTTCTGAAGTCACCTTCATGAGCAAAGCCAAAGATAACAACAACAGGTTGGCCATGAGCCAGCAGTGTGCCCTGGTGGCCAGGAAGGCCAATGGGATCCTGGGGTGCATTAAAAAGTGCATTGCCAGCAGGTCGAGGGAGGTGAGCCTCCCCCTCTACTCTGCCCTGGTCAGGCCTCAGCTGGAGTACTGTATCCAGTTCTGGGCTCCCCTGTATAAGAAAGACAGGGACCTCCTGGAAAGAGTCCAGCGGAGGGCCACAAAGATGATAAAGGGCCTGGAGCATCTCCCTTATGAGGAGAGGCTCAGTAAGCTGGGTCTGTTCAGNTCAGGCATATACTCTCCTCTGATCCTAAATACACTTTTCTTGCAAAATATATACACCCATCGGTGTATTTTCTGAGCTGAAAAAGGGAAAATGAAAGCTCTGCATGAGGTGGGGACAAGATTCTCCACAGCACAGGGACGTTTCTCAGTAGTATTTGCTGTTCAGAAAAGACAACAGTGGCAGTATGAAGGAATGGAAAGAACTCTTTAATGAGAGTGAATGAAACAATTCAACTTGTCTTCCTTAGGGAGGAGACAATAACAGGAAAACATACATGAAAAAGTATAAAAATGGTAGCAATCATTGCAACAGGATGTTGTTGAGAGCAATAATTTAGTGAGGTTAAAATTAGAATAGGTTCTTATTTGGCTAATGAATTTGGTAGAAAAAAAAACACCAAAAAACCTATGTTGTGTCTAGAGGCAAAGATTTAAGCGGAAACATGCTACCTCTGACCTGAGGTCCCCTGAACACTGATCCACTATTAGGCATTCGCTGGTTCAACCTACTGGAATCAGATGAGCTTCAAATCTAATCCAGTGTGTCACTTCTCCTCCTCAACAATTTGGGATCTGGAACACAGTGATAATTCCTGTGTTCCTCTCCTTGGAATGCTTCCACACCTCCACAGTGGTACTCATGGCATGATTGTTACATTTTCCTAATCCAGTTCAGAACTGAAACTGTCCTGCTCTTTTCCTTAGAAGTGTTCTTATGTTTTTAGATTTTTTCCCCCTGCTCCTTAAAGGAGAAATTGGATTGAAATTAAGTGGTTTTTATCAGTCGAAAATATTTGGTTTTCAGTGCCTTAGAGTGTTTTCTATTAATTTTGGTGACATTCCATTTCAAGTATCTTAAAATCCTCTATACTTTACACTTAGGAAAGATCCATTTCAATTCTTGACAAATGTAATCTTTTCACTTTTGGGGAAATTGTGTTGTTGTTGGTTTTGTTTGTTTTTCCTCAGCAACTCTGCTGGAAAATTTCTTCTCTTTATGACATAATTCATTATTTAGTAATTATTAATATAAAAATATATTCAGATTAGCTATCAGAATACAATTGGAAACTGTTTTTTTGCCTGTTGCAGAAGAAAGGGGTAGATGCATTGCAGAAAGGCCTGTAATTGGGATGAAAGAGAGAAGCATTATCAGTCTTTATGCTTTAGGGCATAATCTGATCACCAACTGTAGTCAGAAGAGATCACTGTCTATTATTTAATAGGGAAAAATTTGACACATTTTGATGATGAGTTGAAGAGGAAGGGTATGGCTGATCAAGCATTGAAAGCAACATCACTAGCAAAATAATTTTTTCATCTGAACTGATTGCGTGTGTACGTTATACAGTAACTAGCTAATACATTTTGCAACTTTGTTCAAATTCACGTTTTCTGAGAGTGACTGTAAAAAGACAATGTTTAAAGTAAGCTCAGCCATCGAAGCAGTCTAAACACGATAGCAGACCAAGCAGCTTGTCACTGTTGGTGAAACCAGTAGAACATCACTTTTCTGTAGAGTTTGGAAAATGTGAGCCATATGGAATTTCTGCCCCACTGTGTTTACTGAAAAGATGTTGGTTCAGGCAGGAGCTAACTTTCTTCACAGCAAATTGCAGGCTGCTTACCTCTTCAGTCAGTAGAAATGATTTTTCTGCTAAAGAACATCTCCAGGGAAATTTAAGTGGAGAAAGGGAAGTTTATTATTTAATTTTGTGTGTGAACTGGATTAGCTTTACTTGTAATCAATAGACATGGTACTACCCCAGTAATTTAAAAGGCTGCCATTGGAAAACCCTAACATTATTAATAGAGATTGAAGTTTGATATCCTATCCCTCTGTCCTCCTGAAATGAAGGGGAAGGAGTAAGGGAAATGCACGAGATATGGGAGCTTCCCTGTGCTGCATGCAGGGAAGGGAAGCCTGTGCAAAATTCAGATGATGGGTACAGAGAAGGATGTGTAAAGAGAAACCAAGTGCAAGGTATAAAACACCAGAGAAAGAAGAAAACTGGATAGATTACAGAATGAAATTAAGAGTGCAAAAAAAAGTGATAAGGAAAGCAAAGGCTGAGAATGAAAGGAAGATAGTACAGGAGAGTAAGACAGATAATGAGAAATGTTTCCAGAGTGTAAGGGCCAGGAGGTCAGTGAAGGAGAGCATGAGGCCTCTAACACATCACAAAGGTAATTTATTGTCAGAAAACATTTCTAAATGTAATGTATGCTGTGGCTTGATACTCACAAAAGGAGGACAGGGGACAGATGCCACAGGCGGACATAAATTTCCCTGGGGAGGATGAAGAAATATGGGGAAGAGGGGAAGGAGTCAGGCTGACACAGGACTGCCCTGTGACCTTCGAGGACTAGCAACAGCATCAGGATGGGATATTAATTGAGAAAAATAATGTCTTATCATTGTGCCAGCTGAACTGACGGGACTGAAAGCAAAAACAGTCTGTCATTTCAGGCTACTATTAACCCATCTGAGCTGCTTCTGTGCAGCATCCTGGCCTCACTGGGACTCAATTTGTCTAGAAACAGAACTTCTGTTTTGACCAAATGGAGGTGAAAAGACTGTTACATGCTTCTGAAGTCACAGCTAGCTTTAAGTTACTTAATTTATGTGTGTATTGTCTTCCTGAAGCCCTGAAATAAGGGAAATACTTAACTGCTATGAGGAGTATGTATAAGGCAACGATGACCTCCCATGGTACTGGTAACCACCATGGCTTCAAGCCAAGATTTTTTTTACTCATTGAGAAATATTATGGCTGTATGAATGTATGTAGGGAAATTTCTTGTGATAGGAAAGTAAGAAATATAACTCTAACCTCTAGACAAATTACCTTAAACATGTTGCATTTTGCTATTTACCTTATATGGATGTTCCTGGATATTCACAGGAAAGATCTTTTTTTGAAAAGGTCTGGGGCTGGATTATTAGCTGATACAAGTCATTATTGCTGCAGCAAATGGAAAATGCAGTTTGATGCAATATTCAGGTTCTTTTTTCTCCTAAGGCCTCAGTTATTACCTGATAATATCCAGTGAAGAATTTATCCTGAAGTAGAGGATCTACATGGATAAGTGTTATGGGTTAGCTCAGCAGATAGCTGAGTTCCACACAGTTATTCACTCACCCTCCCCCCTCCCCAAATGGGACGGGGGAGAGAAGTAGAGAGATATGCAGTAAAACGCGTGGGTTGGGATAAATGCTATTTACTACAATAGTAAAGAGATCAAAAGAAATAACGGTACATATATATATATATATACACAAAGAGGATACGCAGAGCAAGGGCTCACAGCCACTGGTGACCCTTCCTCCCGGCTAGCCCCTTCCGTAACGAACGGAACCCGGAAAAAACCACCAACCAATCACATGATGTTATATGGGATGGAATAGCTCCTTGGCCAATTTGGGTCAGCTGCCCTGGTCCTGTCCCCTCCCAGTTCCCAGTTCCTTATGCCCCCCTTAACTATTTCACTGGCAGAGGAATGCGGAAGTGAGTTATGTTCTCGGCTCCGCTCAACACTGCCAGGATGTTATCAGTATCTCGGAGGTACAAGATAAATTCATACTAGACACTATGAGACGTGTAGCTTCTGTTAGAAACTAGGACAATAAGAGTTACTGGATCTGCCTCCTGCGCCAGATGTTCTTTTCCTTTCCTGCATGAAGCAGAAGGCAGGGAGTGTCTTGGGGAAGAGATGCAGATATGTTTTGTTCTGCCCAGTCACCTGCTGGTATGGAACTACTTGCTCCAGCAGTCCCACCAGTGCAACAAGAAGGCAACAGAGTTAAGAAAGCCACATATGGCTCCTCCTTTTCACTTGGGGCAGCTCAGACAAAAGAGAAAGTCGAACCAAAGCTGATGAGGTAACAGGATTTTTTTCACATTCTCTGCAAGTAGCTTGAGTCCATACCACCAGATTGCATAGCTCTTGTTTTGTATTTCTTCCTGGGAACATTTCTGTTGCCTCCTGCGGGGTGATGTGTGAATGAGTGCATGCTCACTCATGTGAACAAGGATGACATGCTCTGTCCCACAAATAGTTGTGTGATTAGTCATTTCTGTAGTGAGGGAAGGTCTAAGCCAGTCGCCTCTTTTGAATCTAGCTCACAATATCCCTTCTCAATTTCGATTACTACTTATTTTTTGACAAGGCCTTTAAATTAGAAGCACATTTCCTTGGAGATCTCTATGGGCATAAGCAGTGCCAGCACTCTGAGAACACTTTGTCAATCTCCTTTTAAAGCTCTGCTCACTGATGGTGTGAGCAAACAGAACCGGTAGCTTCACACTGCTTAATACTAGCAAGTGTGAGGCCTGGGTAGGTTACAGATAGGCCCGTCTATCCCAATAACTCAAGTGGAACCAGGTCATAGAACCAGACACTGGAACCTTGTTGTCTATGTGGTTAAATTATTGGAAGAAGCTTTGGCTTCTGCCACCTACCATTCTCCAGACAATTCCCTGGCATGGCTATGGGTTAGCACAGGCCAGAGACAGTCCCAGTAGGTGGCTTGGATGCAGCCACCCTTTTTAACAGTGTAGATGTGGCCTGCTTCATGCCAGTTGGCCTCAGTGTCAGAGCGGTCTGAGGTACTTTTAATCTACCAGCGGAGACAAAGATTTAACTGTCAGTAAACCACATGGCATAACTTTCAGATGAAGACACAGAGGACCTGATTTTTGTTTCATTCCAGACTTGCACTAGTATCCCTTTATTAGTTTTATTAAATTCATTCCTTGCTTGTTTTGCTACAAGAGAGAGAATGGATTTCCACAGAAATGTCTGGCAGACCAATAGTCTAAGTGTGAACACCCCCTTGATTGGAGTTCCACAACAAGGGAGAGGTCTGTATCAGGTCTGAGGTGTCTGATGCAAAGCACAGCACAAAGTAGCATTGAATCTCAGTCATCGATAGGCCTTGAGGAGCTGAGCCTGCTTTTTGGCTCCCTGTTGCTGCAAAGCTCTGGGAGCTGTAATTTTAGCCAAGGGTTATCTCTTTGCTGCTCTGACAGGAAGCTTGAAAGCCCTGAAAATCTCAGCTTGAGTCTTAGGGATGTGGGGCTCCCCAGCATGTCCTGCTAGGGCTGGCAGAGATCTGGGAGCACAGCACTTGTGGAAATGATGATTGTGCTGAGCTGCAGAACTTGAGCTTCCAGGGATCACTTAGGTTAGAAGTATTACAGTTATTCTTAAACAATTTTGTTTTTCAAAAAATGAGGCATTTCCTGTGGAGTAGAAATTCCATTTTTCAAACTAAAAAGTAACTATGTAGAAGCTGAGCGGGAAGGGATAACAACCAACTTATGGATGCTCCTAGCTGGAGTACTAAGTCACTCAGCAGAGTACACTAGTGATGGAACTAGTTAACACTTGATAGCACTTGATTAAAAAAAAAAAGAACAAAACTTGCTGAAAACAGTTATGACTGGGCGGGGGGTGACTGTTAATGCAACAAAGGAAGCAGACCTAGATGGGCTTCCGGACCCTTGTCTGTCTTAAAATTTCCTATGTAATCTCCATAGACATCTCCTTCAGTGCAAATATACTTTGGCCAGTAGCCTTGAGGTTTATTAACACCATGGAAAGAAATTATTGCCTTGTCCACACTCCCCATGGCAGTTATTGTTTAAGTATTTCCCTTATCCTGGATTGCAGGAAAACAATCCATTACATAAATCTACTGAGAAACAGTTATACTGCAGTAGCCCAAGAAGTGCAATATTCTCTTTGTACTAATTTCAGTAAAACAGCACATTTTTGTAAATGAGCTAATCCACAAAAAGTGACAGAATGTTGCATTGCCGGGGCCTGGCTGAGCTAATGGTACAAAATGAAAGAATGTTTTCACTCCCTGTCCTCTGAGTTCAGTTGGCATAATAAAATACTGTTTTCCTCGGTAGAATATACATCCTTCTACTTTGCTTCTGTGTCAAAATAAATGACTGGCCTGGAATTAAATGGGTTGTTCCTGGACACAGGACATTAGTGATGAAAAAGGCCTGTTTGATCACCCAGGCCATATCTTTGCCAGCACAATGCTCTTTACCTTGCATTTTGCAGTGCTCTTTCCAATTTAGTTTTAAATGTCTCAAGCAGCCACCCTTCGAGCACTCTTCTTACAGGTCTTTTTCTGAGCTTCAGGGTGCGAACTCACAAGCAAAGACAGTCACGTTACTGAGGCTTAATGAAGTAGCCCACCGTAATTACGAGCAAAAACGCATGAACTTGCCCCAACAGCAAAATACAGCATGTGAACATAAATTACAGCTGACATAAATGAGAAGAGACCTTCTCAATACGACACGTTAGCATGATTGGGTCCATGGCTGGGGTGGAATGAAAGCTTTAAATAGTCTGTAATAGTAGTAATAGTATTACAAGTGTTGACAGAGAACTGTGGTAACTCGGTCACTTTTTCTTGTGATAGTTGGAAAGTTTCCTCTCCACATTTTCATCTTACAAGTCCTAGACACATGCCTGCGCAGCACAGGTAATTATTTCCATTCCTGTGGGGTTAATATCGCTGAAAACTCTGCAGACTGCAAAATGGCTGAGTTGTCATTTCGCCTCACAGGAGGGCCAAGCCCTTTGCTTTGCTGAATTGTAGCACCTCTGATTTTGGCTCCTCGTGTTCTCCCTGCCAGTCTGTGCCCTGCAGCAGGGCCATGACTTGGGCCCGAGAAAGGATGACAAATGTCATCACTGGCTTGACTGTGGCTTACAGCCTCCTAAATCAGTGTTTATCACAGGTTTAAATCATATCATGAATAATAAAGGCAGAAATTAACTTTCAACTGGGAATGTATAAGTCTTCATCAAATGCCACATTGTGTTGTGAAATCTGCACTCATATACCTTATGAGGGGAGCGGAGGGGCAGCGCTGATCTCTGCTCTCTGGTGACAGTGACAGGGCCCGAGGGAATGGCATGGAGCTGTGTCAGGAAAGGGTCACTTTGGGGATTAGGAAAAGATTCTTCACCAGAGGGAGCTTGGCACTGGCACAGTCTCCCCAGGGCAGTGGCAACAGCCCCACGCTGCCAGAGTTCAAGGAGCATTTGGACAAGGCTCTCAGACGTAGGGTTTGAATTTTGGGTGGTCCTGTGTAGAGCCAGGATTTGAATTTGATGACCCTTGTGGGTCCCTTCCAACTCAGGATATTCTGTGATTCTCTGATTCGATAATACCTGAGCATACCTTGTTAGACTCAGGTCTAGAAGAAGACATGGTGTCTAGTTAGGATGAAAATTCAAGGGTTTTTAAGACAGAAATCAAATGGGGAAGATTAAATTCACATAAAATAAGTGTAATTAAGTACGTGTCTAGGTATAACAAAACTCAAGGTAGAAATGGAAATGGCTCAAACACAACCCAGATAAGATGGAATTCTTTGTTAGAGAATCTCCAGTTGGTCCAGTTCACGCAAGGCCACTAATAGGCAAATGCTGGCAAAAAGTGCATCAGTCAGTGCTTCAGATTCTCCATGAGATCTGTAGCTGAAGCACTGAGAGACTGCAGCTCTTACAGAAGGCAATGAACAGGCTCTCTGGCCTGGGCTGCAAGGCTCTTGGAAACAGAGTGGTCTCATCAAAAGTGGGGTAGAAAATTCGCCACGTCACTGTGTCTACTGTTGTCTTTTTTTTCCCTTTCTCATTAATCTCATGTAACTTTGGAGTGACTCCAGAGAAAATGATGGAGATGTCTCTAGATAAAACTGCTGTAAATGAAAATTAAACTAGGTGCCTAAATCATTCTAAAACACTCTTTAATTTTTCTGATATAACTTTATTTGTAAAGCAGAGTACTCCAGTCAATTTTAATAGAACCTGATACTTATTTTTAAAGTTTTTGTTATCACTATGTGCATCACAATCTGCTGTTTTTAGAAGGATGGCTTCAAAAAAGGCAAAACTTTCAGATGTCTTTTCCGTGAGATGACAAAGAACTTTGTTGTTGCTGTTCATTGGTAGAGCTGTTACTAGTCTGTCTCAAGCTTCGTATTTTTTGCACATTAGGCCCCTTAAAAAACTCTTCTGCCTGTCAAAAGGTCCCTTAAGTTGATGTACTGAGCACTTTAACCACAATGGAGTTAGTGGCTGCTCCTGTCATTTATAAAGGACCGCACCATGTCATTATTTGGACATTTAGTTTTATGAAGAAATGTCATATAACAAATATTGTAAAAAGCTTGTGTTGTTTATTTACTACGGGGTTCTCAGTGTGTTTGTTCAAATCTCTCATTAGCCCAACAAGGGACATTTAGAAATAACTAATTTGATAAGTTCTGATTTTAAAACCACAGCAAACTGCAGAAAAACTTAAACGCTCCAGAAACCTTTAAAGGTGGTGATTACTGCAGTATTTGCACTGATTTTAGTATTCACTGAAGAAGTTTTTTTTCCTTAAACTCATCTTGGTGTAGCCTCAGTTTTCCTCTATTTAGAAGAGCTCTGAAATCTGTGAAGCACTTATGGGAAAGCACTGATGAGTACATGAGTGTACCTTCCACACCGTCAGGACATGGCTTTTCTGGATGAAATCTCTTAGCTCTTTCCCATAGTGAACTCATTTACCTTGAGGATGTCATATTACCCGTACTATAAGAAGACTTTTGCCTGAATGGGCTATTTTAAAGATCAGAAATTGGAAAATGAGCTTCAAATTCCTACAGAAAAGTGTTTATTTAACACCAGGTTATCAGCAAAGTTATAGGAACCTGCTAAGGTGCCGTCAAGGCTTTTAATGCATGCTGTGATGTGTACCAGCTTCATCCTGGTCCCGCTGGAGTCATGACTTTGGCTGGTGTGCCATGGAGACAGATACAGTTTTCATTTCGGTGACCCATGTATTTTGTCACATATCTATCAAATCGACAGGGCCTGGCCTGATAAGTGTACATGTCTGATATAAAGTAGAACTTGTCATATATTTAATGTTGCTGGTTAGAAAATCTAAATGTTCTTGCCCTCATTTGCAACCCGACCACTGAAAAAAAACCCTGTAGCATCACTGGTGACTGCAACAAGTTAGTGAATCCACTGATAATTGTGAAAGCAGTTGCCCCAGGCATCTAATGGGGAAATGACTGACAGCAGTTTGTTTTTTGACATTGTGGAGAGCTATTATTGCAGACTTGATTTTACATATATAAAAGATTTGGGGGATAAAAATGACTCTTCGCACTTACTTTCTTAACCTTTTTTTCCTTAGAAAATGTGTATGTCATTCTACTCCTTTTTCTACGGTTTCTGGAGGAAGTGATTGGGGACGTCTCAAATGTGCACTTCATTCTGTGTAGTGAGGCTTCTGTCTATTTGTCTATCCCGTAGCAATTATGCTGTTGGAACTGGAGTGCTCTAGTATATTCTCCAGTGTTCACTTACATTCTAGCATAAGTGAAGGACCCTTAACTCCACAACTTGTTCACTTATGTTGGTTACATCGAGTCTAATAAAAAAATATTAACTCTTCCTACAAACACTTTCTTATTTAGATATTACCAGAAATGTGAACATTGTGGCAGCTTGTATTACAGACATACATATTAAGTAATAGTTATTCTGTCCTAGTTATGATGATAGAAGGTGAAAGAAAAGCATCACAAGTAAAGTGCATTCTGTAAGGACACTAGCAGAGCACAGAGTTAAAGCGAAGTCCAGGGAGACTCGGTCTGCAGCAGAGGCACAGGTCCGCACTGCTTTCCAAGAACTGGCAGAGTCTTACAAGCTCCGTTGTTGAGCGAACAGGAAATTCACTGTGAAATGCAGATTGTGTAAGGGACCAAAAATATCTATAGATTAATTCCCTCCTTACAGTGGGTTTCTCTTTTGTTTTTCTGCAAAGCTGAAGAATCTTGTCTCTATGTATTTCAGCCAGCACAAAGCAAGTGTTGATTTCAAAATCACATTTGAATTTTGAAAGCTTGCTTTTGAAGGGGTTAAGTAACCACGAAAGTGAAAGAAATTCTGATTTCAACTTGAATCCAATTGGATAGTTCCGGGCAAGCCAGATACATACTTCTAGTTGTGTTTTAGCAGACAAGATGAGTCTTTTCATGCATGGCTTTGCTCCTGTGAGTGTCTCCCTCCACCTCCCGTCCCCGTGGCACTCTGACCAGCTTGGGCCACCAATGTCATGACTTTACGCCATCCAGGCATATCTTGTAGCAGGAACTGGTAGTGAGATGGAAATGTTGAGGTGTCATCAGCCTGCATTGAAATGGCTCTCCTTTAACAGCCTGTGTGAAGTGGGTGGGTGGATCTGGTTCATTTTCTACGTTTGCCCATAGTAGAAACTGCTTGGCTATGTGTTTCCAAAGGTTTGTTGGCCAGGAGCAGCAGTGATCTTCAGCAGTGTTCAGTTCATATCTGAGGAGGAGGATGGGAGTTCCCTGGAGCTTGTTTAAAGCTGGCTTTCAAGTCTTCATGGTCATGAACACTGTAGTTTGGGAAAATGTTAAAGAGTGCTTAAAGTGCTCCCTTGCTTAGCAGGGAGCAATGTTTCACACCCTTTCTTCTTCCATCGTGTGTGAAACCAGTTTTAGAGGTGAATAAAGCTGGAATGCAGTCCTGGGCTCCAGGCTGTGTAGGTGAGAAGTGGGAAGAAGGGGGCACCAGTTGCATTTTGGAGACTGCCTAGAAGTCAAGGATCCCACTGAGCGCAATGCCTCGTCCACAGCTATTTCTTGTTTCCTCTCCTACAGAGATATTCTCTCACTAGGGCATGGCAAGGTGGCTTTGCTGCAGGTATTATTACCTGGCCATTCATTTCTGCAAATGGAAGGGACAGCAGCAGGCACCTAAATACTGCAATGTTGTTTGGGTGCCCATCTTGTGAGGAACTGTGGTGTTTGAAACTCCACTAAATGCTGATTTTGATGGATATCAGCACCTGCCAGAAATGATTGCGTATAGTATTAAGTCTCTGATGCATTTGTAGCAGGAAGGAACAAGTTTTTGAGACCATAAATCATCTCTGCAAGTTTGCTAGACAGTGGGAGAAATCAACCTTTCAAGTGACACCTGGCCATAACCTGCTCTTCTTGCTAGCCTTGTCTGGCTCACATCTATGAACGCAGGCCCCCTCTGCTGCCATGCCATGTGCTAGTTCCAGTGCAGACACTTATATCTTGCAAGCTTAGCACCTTTCTTTTGATGGCAGTATGTCACATAAGCCAATTGAGTTTGTTGTCTTTATATTGCATGCTCGGTAAGCCTAATATTTGTGAGGAAGACGCAAAAGATGAAACGAATACAAAGTAACAAGAAGTCAAAAACATGTCTTCCTTTATTTTCTTTCCTGTTTGCCTAAGGATTATTTATTGTGTTTGCCTTGATTCCAGCCGCTTATTTTTTCCAAACAGATGCAGCTGATTGATTAATGACATTTTGTGTTTAAAGTCAAAAGTGTCAGCAAGACTCTTGCACGCCTGTGTCATTCTCTCCTAGAACAATAGGTTCGGCTGAGAAGCAGGGACATGTGCCAAGTATTCTTGAGGATAGGAGGTCATGTGCCACTTTTCTGCTAGGAGACAGATATATATAAGGACAAGGGGAGGCAGGAGTTTGGGGGGTTGGAGGGCTAGCTCTGTTCTAATAATAGGAGGATCACATGGTTGCTAAGTCACCTACAACAAGGCTTAGTTTGTGGAGGTGAATCAAAGAGCTGGGAATTAAGGACATTTCTTTGACTACACTATGATATACAAAAATAGGCCAAGGGAAATACATATGTGATGAAGAAAGTATTGACTGTCTAAGCCAAAACTCCTCAGAGGAATAGCAGGACTTCACTTCTCTCACTTCCTTTTATGATTTTTCTTCTCTTGCTTTCTAACAGCCGTGCATGCAAAAATAGTATACAGGTGATCTGGTTCCTCACCTAATGTGTAATAGTATATATTTGTGTATGGGCCAGAGCCTCAGCTGTTGGAAACAGAGATAGCTTGGCCGATGCCAGTTACCCCACTCAGGATCTGGCCCTGGTGTGAGAATGGGTAAGGAGTTGCAAATGGGGAATTACGTACCCACACACCACATTGGAAACCTATTGCATATTGTAATGTCAGTAATAGAAAGCAACTACATTTGCGGATCAAAATTAAACTGGCATAGGCTCTCCTTTGGCAGCTGTTTCAAATAAACAGCTCATCACGTTGTAATTCTTTCCCAGTATATGCTTAGAAATATGTAAAACACCAACGAGGCTGAGACGCTATTGTTCTTTTCTGCACGTTCTGAGCATTTTGTGTAAATGTATCTCAGGACGGGAAGGGCAAATTTCTAGATACTGAAGTCAGAGACCGAGCTTTGCTATTTCTTGTCAATGGCATTAATCAACAAGTGGGGAGTCCCTTTTGTTTCCCTGACCTTATATGTGTTTTCTCAGCTTCACAGGCTAGGCTTCAGAGGAAACTTCCTCTGAAACTATGAGCCACTAGAGGCCTCCTGAATACTTGAATTGATTTTGCTTCCAGGAAGACGTAGACTCCTAAAATGTACATCAGGCTCACAGAAGAAAAGGATTCCTGGTTTGCCAAGCTAGGCTGACGTAGAGCCTAGTGAGCAAGACTGAAAGATAGCACAGCTGAAATAAAGAACAGAAACACACTTGAAATTCAGCTCTTAAAATACAGCCCATGTAATATTGAGTCACGGTGAATTACTCATTTCTATTTAGCCTTTATCTGTTGCAACCTGATTAGACAGAGAAACTACATTCCTCTTTTAGGCATGAGGCCAATATTCATATTAGTCATTTTTGGCCAAAATAAATTCTACAAACTTTGGTCAAAATGCTTAATCCAATAACGCAAATATAGGGGCTCTTTAAATAAACCATCCCACAGCAATCTCTCTATTTATTTTTCGTTTGCATCCTCACACATTCTTTCTCTCTTCCCATAGATCTTTTTTTTTTTGTTTCATCAGCCTCATTTGTATTTACCTCTTTTGCATAAGCATCCATTGCAAAACCCCTGTGGATATCAGAGATACTTCGATGACACAGTTGATGTTTCCTCTCTAAGCTCTTCCAGGTTTGCCCATTGATCCAGGAGCATATTCCTGTTCATTAAAGCAAGGTCACCCCTAATTCCCTCCTCCTGTTCTTTACCTCCCAGCCCTCAGGGGGGCACACACTTGGAGGAGAAACCCGGTTGCTTTCTGTGTCAAGAAGCTGGTTGGTAGCTCGCTGCTAATTACTTTGGCTACAATAATTCTTAACCCGATTACAGCGATACAAATTAAAGCACTCTTGGCGAAGGGCATCTAAATCCACATGTCAGGCACCAAAGCCTCGGTTTATTTAGGGACATCACATTTCTTCTGATCTTGTTACCCAGTTTTCCGTCTTCTTTGGGTAATCCTGAGTAAATCTTCCTGCAGTAGAAATCAGCCCCATACACATAGGCCCAGATTTTTAGAGAGGCCTTTGAACTTGTCTTATGAGGTTCATCCTGCAGCCCTCTGGGGCCTACAGGTTCTCCCCTCCAAAAGGATAGAGTGCCACTAGGGATCTGGGGAGCTCCCAGCCACACATCTTCACAGGGCCTGGTTTTCAGAGACGTTGCCGGCAATCTATCTTCAAAATCATCCTCTGCAGCGTGGCTCAGTGTCGGTCCACGAAAGGAACTTACTCTTGCTAAAAATAGAGGTTTAAGTGCTTGTACAGCCTTTGGCCTTTGCTCATGCAAATCAGAGAATTGTCAGCTAACCTTGTTTCTAGTACCTTGCGTACAAAAAGAGGGTTCTGCTTTCTGCATTCATTGAAAAATGTGGTCCTTTTTATGAAATGTGGGTTGGGATGCGGAAACATGATTTTTCTCCTTGATAAATTGTCACCACCTCCTATAGACAAGCAGCATCTTCCTGCATCTGTTTTCTACTCTATTGTGAGGACCCTTTTGATTCAGCTTCTTACTGACACCATGCTGGCTGGTAGGAACCTGGACTTCTGTCCCATCAGTTCAGCCGGGCCAGCAAAGCTGAATTTCTCAACTTCTGTAGCCACCCACTATGAACCATGAAACGCTTCTGTTGAAATAATGTTTTCAAAATAACGCTTCCAATATACTGTGAATAACACACTGATGACTGAATTAGTTCTTTAGTGGGAGGGAGGTTAGTAAGACTAAAGAGAAACTTGGGAATGGATGTAGCTCTATTACTTCTTTTGTTCTGGCCTTTGCCAAGCTAAACTCCCTGCAAGTCAGAACTATATAAATATTGAGTAAAGACTGCAGGATTTAACATTTAGTTCACGTTACATAATTATTAGCCTCTGGCACCCTCTTATTCATTTGAAAAGCCACTAACATGAGCATATTGTACTGGATAACAATATTGCCATGTATTTTATTTAGCTGCAACCTCCTTGCAGAAAACCTCAGTGGTATCATATGCAACAACCAGAATGTACATTTTCTTTGCTATAAGGTGACAGTACAATACAGTCAATCTCAGTTTGCTTAGCCATGACAGAACCTCCCCTGGTTTAGTTTCATGTGTCTTCTGTGAACTTGCACACTGGCATTTGCACTGAATTACACAAACATAGGTAGATTTTTCAGGGTGGTTTGAAACGGCAAGGTAGTGCACGATAACCTTACACGTAGATTTTTCAATGACTGTTACACAGTTGCAGACATCTTCCATGGATTCATCTGCATTTTCAGATAGGAAGCACTGTCTAGCTCTATGAGCATTATGTGCACTTTGTGAACTGGGACTTTCAGGTAAATTTAAGTTCACTTCAAAATACGGCTGAGCTTGACATGATAGGAACGTATCCAGTGCCTTGGTGAAAGTATGTGCTTATACCTTATAAATTTTGGAGTTATTTTAGCCCTTTGTAAACTTCCTGACTTGTTTTTCATACAGAATTTCTCTTTCTGTTAGGAGTGAAACTGAAAAGCTGAGGCCAAAATCTGTAAACTGTATTTGAAGAATTAGATCTGTAAAAACCGCCACCTAGTCATGTTCAAGGAAAAAAAATCCAAAACGACACAAAAAAAAGCCCTCCTGTGATTCTGTGCAGCTGCTGTGCTCTCTGAAGCAGGGCCTCAGGCACCGCTGGGAACAGGTGACTCTCACTTGCATATGTAGACATGGGCTTTAGGCTTCTAATTTTAGACGGCTCAGCTATTTGACTCAGCGCCCCATCCGCTCTGTGCCAGAGCTCTCGGGACATATCCCTGTGGGCATTCGGGCCCGGCTGCGCTCTGCTCTTATCCACCTTCCACCTTTGTTGTTTCTGCCGAGCTCTACGCGCTCCTGGGAGGAAGGTGATTTACAAACATGAGATGTGATGATGCCAGCGATTTCTTCTGACCTTGCAAAAGCCAGCAAGCCTCCGGGCAGAGCAGGGCCTGTCCCCTGAAGGAAACTTGCGGGAGGTTGGGTATGCCGCTCCTGTCTCGCTGAGCTCATCCATCCAACTTCTTCTTTTCTTTTCTTTTTTTTCCTCGTGTCCCTTTTTGTTTGGTTTGACCTTGGTCACTGATGACAAGGCTGCTTTTCCTGCCAAACCAATCAATAAGCTAAACAGAGAGAAGATGAGTATTTAGAATATGGGAAGCCAAACTCAAACACAGATAGGTTATCAGCCTAGCCCAGAGCAGACTTCTAAGCAAATATTTCATTAACAAATTTTTCATGGCAACTTGCATGTTAAAAAAAAAAAAAAAATAGCAACAACAGGAGAGGGAACAGTAAAGGGGATAAAGTGAAAGGACTGGGCTGGAGCCATCGGGCTTAGCTGTTGCATTGCTGACTTTGGTTACCAGTACTTTCCACGACACACTACAGCTCCCTAGAGAAATGGTAAGCAGGAAGGGTGAAGACCTTGCACAAACAGGGCTTTGGATGCCTGCTCTATACTGCTGCACCTTGTGCTTTCCTCTCAAAAAGCCAGGCAGGGACAGGCTCGGGGTGGGTGCGTAACTGTGCCGTGTGCCGATGGCAGAGAAACATTCTGGGCACAGCCTAGAGTTTATAACTGTTTAATCCTTGAACCTCTGGCAGGTGTTGTATACATTTTCTGTTAACAAACAGGAGCATGAACCACTTATATCATTAAGTTCCCAGTTAGCTTAGTGACCTGTAGAAAATATACTTGTAATATTGCAAAACCTTGTGAAAACATATCCAAAGATCTCACTTCAGTGCCTCTCTCACACTTTGCATGTGAGACCCAGCTTGTTTGATGCATTACTGCCCTCCATTTAAACCAATAAACTGAAGTTAATGTGTCTTGTGCAGATCAGGATATTTTACAGTGTTCTTAGCATAGATTAACAAACCCTCACTTCCATATGTTATGGGAATGAGGAAGGAAAGCTTAACCATTTTTTGTCCTGACAGTCTTTTTAAGAGGTTGACTGAAGGGCAGAGAAGTTGCTAAATAACTTTTCAAATATTATAGAGGAGAAAAATATAGGTCACTAAGCAATAAACTCTCTACATCCTTCTGGCTAAGGAAGAGAGTCTGAATCTCCATCCACCTTTTACTAAAATGAGACCAAAATCCAAATCCAACATAAAGCATTACAGCTTTAAGTACTGAAAATATTTATTATTTTTATACCAGTAATCCAATAGCATAATCTGAAGAACATCAGTGCTCCAGGAATGTCTAGAAACACAATGGATTTGCCTTTATTCCTTTATCCAGATGTTTCTATAAAATACTCTGGATACTAGGAATCTGCAGGGGAATTAAAGATTTATTTTTAATACTTGAAAAACTTGAATTTCTAATAACTATGATCCTTTAAAATGTTTAACTGCAGATGCAACATGCTTTGACTTTTTGATGAGCTTTCCCTGTATCTTTCAGCTTACTTTCCAGTAATGGACAACTGTTTCTCACAGGCAGCTGCAAGATGGTCACAGGACACAGGCACTTTAGTGAAGGCTATAAATGTGAGAATTAAACTATGTGTTGGCTTCAGTTCAGAAGTTTATCCTTATTCAGCAAAACTTGGTCCATACAGCACTGCGTAGGTATACCTGAACAAGGGAAGGAATCACCAGCATGCTAAATAATATCTATGTAGAGCTAATTAATCTAAATTCATGCTGCAATAGTCGTCCCTGTTACCGAGAATGAACTTTCATCTAGCTGTTGCAAGGTGGAAGGTCTTCACATTATATGTCACAGTCTGTAAGGATGTAATTTTATCTCATTTCTGAAATGGTCTTACACTTTTCTTTCGACAGATGCATCGCTGTGAAAATTGTTTCTGAATCTCGTATACTTATACACACTCCGTGTTTGCCTGCTGCAATTATTTAATGTAGCTCCCCCATATGCAATGAACACTGCAACCCATTTCAGGAGCAGGGCTGTAGATGTTGAAACATTAATTTTTGTTGTTTCTACAGCATCGTGGATTTAATGACTTGTTTAACAACAAGACAGGTGCAATAATCATGCAGAATTTTAGAGGCAGACATCACCAAAGCTACTGCATTCCTAACAGCAGGTCAGAAACTGATTTTCTGAGGAAATCCATTATCGAAATTTCACTGTATGTCAATATCCAATTTCATTTTAGAGTTGTCTATCATTTTTCTTCTCCTAATATTCTTTAATACAAGTGAAGTATGATTCTATGGAGCACTAGCTAGTGTTGTATGTAACTGTTCTAAAATATGCTAAATTGTTCTAAAAAATATGCTAACTGTTCTAAAAATGCTGAATTTCTAAATCTGACCGTAAAATTAGAGAGACATCTTTAATGTAAACATTGTGAGCTGGTAAATCAGATCTTCATTGCAATTTATTATGAATTTATTATGAATTTAACATCAGTTTGGGTCAGTCAGATTCAGTGGGGTTTTTTTAATGGTCACTTTTAGGAAAGAAATGGGCTACTTTTTTTTTTTAATTGCGAGAGCAGTTCCTGATGAGAACAAACCTAAAGAATTGGTGCTTGTCATCTTAAGAGTTGTACTCTGGCTGAAACCAAGATCTTGCTTCAGGAACTGCTGACTGAAATGCTCTGATTTCCTAAAAGACAGGTTAGCGGCTCATGGTAGTTTCTTCTGGGCTTAAAATCCACAAATCCACCAGTCAGGAAGGTCTTTTGCAGAAGGAGAACAGTTTGATGAGAAGTGGGGAAAAAATAAATAAGCATAAAGGAAACTGATTGTAAAACCACAGATGCCGACAACAGAACAAGGGGAATGTGATACTGTTTTCATGGTCGAGTTCCTGCTACCTCTAAATTTTCCTTGATGAATTTGGAAACTACTGTGCACATCTGTTCCTCTGTTCTGAAAGTGGTGATAAGGGGCCTAGCGTAGAGGTGTGGTGTGTGGGTAAACCAGGTCTGTGCTAAACAGGGATGCCCTTTGCTTGCAGATCCTCCTGAAAAATGTTTGTGACTAGACTGTGTCTGTGCTTTTCGATCTGGGGGCTTTCTGGTCAAGAGATGTACATAATATTTTTTTATCACGAGAGAGAGATGCCTTGCTGTCATCTGCAACTGCAATTATGAACGCTGTCCTACAGATTTAAGGTCTGAAATTTTAAGTTACTTACCACCATCCAGCAGTGGCTCATGCATCAGAACATTGTGGTATTGCTTCTGTTGACCTACTCAGTGATGTTCCACCACAGCGCAGCCTTGGGAGCATGTCTGTAGGGACCAGGGCAGAGATGGTGTCAGAGCCACGCCTGCCCCTGTGCACTACCACCTCTTCTGCCCCTGGGGCAGGGAGCAGCAGGAAAGCTGCTCTCCAGGACAGGACACTGTGCTTCTCCATTTTCAGGGTGGAGGAAGCCAGAGGCAGGCAACTAAATCTTCCACTTTTCTCCCAGCCTGCAGGAACTCAGTATGGGAAATGTCTAGCTGAAGTGATGAGAGGGCCTCCTACATCCACTTCACTACACTTCTGTTCAAAATACAGTAAATCATCAAATCTGAGTCTGCCCAGACTGCACAGTGGATTAGGAATGCTCCTCGTGTAGCGCTGACTTGATCTCATCTTACGCATACCCCAAAGCAATAGCTAGGGGAAAATGCTGTGAAGCATTTTTTCCTTTGTTAGTGCCCTTAGGGCTCAATCTGAACTTTGTTAGAGACAAAAAGGAACAGCTAGGAAAAAGTGGTGAATTTCTGTGCGCCATAAGGAGCTGAGGAACATCCGCTGTCATCTTCTGCTTCTGTTGTTAGGGGTGTGTGGATGTGACAGGGAGCAGGGCTTTGCTAGCCATGCTCGAGTCAAACGTGGCCCATATTGCACCTCTCTCAGCAACACTTAGCTCTTGGCTCTTACCTTGACCTCAGGATGCAGTGAGATGCCATCTCAGCTGAGGATTATTTTTCAGTGCACTTCTTAGGATGGTATTAAGATTTTGCTTCTGTACCAGGCCTCTGTTTATGTTATATCTATCCCATTACTCAAACCTGAATCCCACACCCAGCTGAATGGAGAGTGAGGCCTTTGGGGTGGGGACTGTGTTCTTGCACTTTTGTACAAATAGCATTAGTCTGTGGCTGTAGTTCCCAGGAAAGAACTACTATAAGCCATATCAATATAAATAATCACTGGGAATAGCTGCAGTGTGATATAACAGCTAGAAACTCTAGGAAAAGCAAGGTAGGTGGCTTTCAGAAAATTATCCCTTCTGAAAAATCTGTAGTACTTGGTAATGTAGTACACTATGAATCTGAATGGAAATTTGTGCAAAATGTCATCAGTTTATATTGTTGGATATGCATATTTCTGGGTGTATGAGAATGTTTCAAGATGTTGACCATAAGAGGCAAGGTTACATCGCAGAATTCAAAGTTTCATAATTTCTTTAAAGGCTGAGAATTTGACTTCGCAAAATTTTAAAAATAATTTAATATAATATTTTTTAAATGGAGTTTTCCGAGGCACAGAAAATATAAGGATAATAAGGAAGGGGATAGACATTATTCCCAAGCTGAAAAGTCAGGTGATACTGTGCCATCTTCCATATGAAATAGTGTAAAAATGTTTTTGCATAGTAAAAAAAATTTACTGGTCTTGCAAAGATGTATGTATTTGGTGAACTTTATTTGCTCTTTTACTGAATTCGCAGTAAATCAGGTCTGTATATACGTACAAGATGACAGCCTTAATGTGTGTTTATAAGAGTTAGGATATTGGTACTCTCTGTACTGTGTCTGGTTATGAAACACATAGTATTCTCGTAACAGCTTTATTTTGTGTTTGCATTATATGAATGGGTGCTAATGAGAATGGACCCTTGGTGTTAGTACTGACTCAGCAGCGTGACCAAAGCACAGACTGTGACTACTGTGACTTTCTGTTCCATCCCCTCTTTGGGTAAGAAAGCAAGATATTGCAATGCTTTCAGCTGGAGAACTGGTTTCTGTGTGGCACACCTCTGTGTTGTCTGCTAGCTGAAGTGTTTGGCAAAAGCACTTGTTCCTCATTCACAAACATTTCCTTGCTGTGGAGTGCAGGGGGGGAGTGGCTCACGCTTTGCTCTCAGGGTGCAGCTGGTTGACGGGCAGGACCTTGTTGTGGTGAGAGACCTGGGGCTTCAGAGGTGTCATGGCAGCCAGGGCTGTGGTATCTAAAGACAATGTAATCAGAATTACTTCAGGATAGGTAACAGGACGCAGCCTTGGCCCAGAAAACTTGCTCTTCTTCCTCTTTACTGGTTCAAACAGGGCACTCAGCTGTCTGTCTGCCCCCTGATGTGGTTAGTTTCACACCCCCTCTTGCCCACCTCCTCAGATGCCAAGGGAGTGCAGCAGGACAGGGGTGTGCTGCAGTCTCAGGGTCCTCTGGAACAAGGAGCCCTCAACCCACAAAGTGCTTCTGCCTCTGGTTTGATCTCTGTAGATCAAACAGAGCCTGGGAAAGGCATGAAATTAGGTGAGAGTTCAGCAGATCCATCATAACTTGGTCACAATGGCGTTGTGACATCATAAGTTTTCCTTGCAACCAGTTCCCTTTGACAAGCATGCTACTATGTCGTTTGCGCCGAAAGTAATGCCTCCTATTTATTTCCATGGAAACTATAACAAAGAGCACAATAACAATATTTGATAGAGCAAATTCTCAGCTACAAAACGCTATTTTTAAAAATAGTCATCACCATTAACTATGCACTTTCACCAGCGATGAACAAGAGCCTACATGCCATGTTCATAAAAGTCTGCATGGCTGTCCCAAATATGTCTTGTCTTTCACATCGCTGTCACCATTGCTGAAATGCACCACCCACCACCTCGCTGTGCCAACATCCACTGCTTGCATCCATAAATGCTCAATAAGTGTCAATTAATTTGTCAATGGGTTCCGTTTTTTCTGCATGGAGGAATTCAATTCCACCCGATTTCTTCATCCGCACTTCCATGTCAGATGCCATTTTGTCAGACTGCCCCTCTGCTGCCATCTGTCACATGGCAACAAAATGTAATGGGATATTGGTGGGAAGGTTCAACCTCTACTGCCATCCCTCCAACATCCACCGCTGATGTCATGGGCCAACATAAAAAAAAATAAAATAGGAGGCATTACTTTCAGGGGAGTCCTTGTAGTTTTCTGTAAGTTTTCCAAAATTTCACAGTGATTTTCAGAAGTCTGTGGGAGAAGCTGACTGAAAAATAATAGAGAGGACAAGAACACTGATGAGAAACTGAAAATGTGCAGAACTGAAATTAATATATGCCCAAGGGCCTTCCGGTATGCAGGCTTGAAGGAAATGCATTCAAACTGTGATGAACAAGCCCTCCCCAAAAGTAATCAAGGGTAAGAAGGAGGCATATGTGAGGTATTAAGCATCGAATACAGGGGAAGACTAGAAAGATTACAAAGTGAAGTTCAAAAAGTATTATAAATTGTAAGAAAAGCAAAGGCTGAGAATGAGAAGAAGATTGCACAGGAGGCTGTGAAAAATAATGACTTTTTTCAAGTACACAAGGAAAAAGAGGTCTCTGAAAGAGACAGAACGGCCTCTAAGACATGGCAAAGAAAAATTATTGAAAGGAAGGGTAGATATTGCTTAAAATATTCAGTGCATTTCTTGTTCTTGTATTCTGAAAAGAAAGTAGTGGTGGCGGACACAGATGTCAGAAACAAGCATAAATTTCCCTAGGGAGGAGAAAGATACACTGAAGGAAATCAGGATCGTGCCAGAATAGGTTGTTAAGAAATTAGAATATCTGAAGACTTGCAAAATACCTTGTTTAGATGAGGCTCCGTCTGGTTTCAGTAGGAAATGTCAAGAAAGTTAGGATAGCCCCAGGCAGACACTTTTAAAGCTGTCTTTGTAGGAGAGCACATGGCTAAGATGGACTACAGATTTCTGGGTGTAGTGAAACAGGAAGGACTCCCTGGAATTCATGGGAGTGTTCTGATGTTCTAATGTTTGCCATTGGACTTGCTGTGGACTACATAGAAAGTGTACATAGAAAAGAAAAAAAAAAGATAAAATTTAACTTCTTAAAGCAATGTGTGTGTCCTGGGAACTATGTACTCTGTAACAAACTGGACTTCAATTGTTTGGAAGGGTCCTTGGTCCTGTAGCCTTCTAATGAAGCAGTTTGCAGTTCAGTACCAGATTTGTTTAAATTAAATTTATGTAAAAGTTTACACAACTTGGTACCTAAATGAATAAAATAATTGATATTACTTATTTTGATTTTGAATCAATTTAATTGATGCTGTTTTCCTGACGTTCACTCCCTACTCAGTTCAATGTTGTAACAAAAATGCAGAACTGCATTGTAGGAGTTGCCATGGGGAAGCTAAAGTCTTTGGCAGTTGGGTAGGGGACAGTTGGAGCTTTTGGCACCTGGGAAGGCATGGGAGGCAGTTTGGGATTGTGGAGTAAATGCATTGGCTGGATACTTCTGCTAAAATGATCATCAGTGGAATCATTAATAATGCTGGAATTTAAATTGTCAATTTTTGTTTCAACATTAACATACTATTGAGCGGAATGGGGCTGCCCACACCTCACAAAGCTATAGTTTCAAGCTATCTACAGTGTCAGATAAATATTGGTTTATGGTCCATTAATGTGTTCAAGGTTATCTTCGCAAGCATGGCAGTCAGCAAGATAACATGAAAGTTTTGCTTCAGAAACACAGTTGTGCAATAAGGGAAAGATGCTTTGGCATATTCCTCAGTACCACTATCAGCTGGTAGTTCAAAAATATATCTAGGAAAGATCCAGAAAATGTCATGTCTCTGGGTTTGAATGATTTTAGTAGTTGGAAGAGAATAGTATCATTAATCAGAATCTGAATGAGAACAAAAAAAACTGAGACTTCTGATATCATTGCTGATACCGTCCATAGGTGCACAGAAGCAATTATCTACTGGAATTTGTAGGAAACAAAGTCACAAAAAACTGATTGAAGGAATGTCTGGCTACAACAACTGATCTTTGCAAGAAACCTTTTGGATCTGGCATCATTCGAAAGATGGCTTCTTAGGTCTGTAGGCACTCTTGGATGTGAGGTACATTGGTAGATAAAGAGCTAGTGTGGATATGAAAAATGACATTTGCAAGTGTACATGATTCGGATTTTTTCCATCAAAATCTGAATATTTTTTTGAAGAGAAAAAATAGCAAAAAATAATAATAATAAAAAAAAGGCAAATGATCTCCAGAGGTCTCTTCCAATGTTTCCTATGGTTCTGTGATTCATTATTTCAATACTATCCATTGTATTACAATAATGGTGCAAGTAGAATACAATATTTTTGCATTGTAATGGGACAGAATTAAAAAGCAAGATGTTTGAGCTAATGTGAAAAGAAAAGAACTGAAGCTTCTGGTTTTGCTGGCAATTGCAAGGACCATGTATTTTTGTTGTCCGTATCTCTGGTGCTCAGGAATTCTTCCTCAGGGAGAGAAACATTGCCCATCACCTCCGCATGCTGACAGCTCTGGCTATAGTCTTCAAGACGGGCACGTAAGAATGCTGAGATAATGTCCCCATGTATTCTGAAGTAGGACAGTGTTATAATCTGATCTGTGACAGATTTGGTGTCAAATGTTCTGAGCCTAGAGAAGTTCATAGCGGGTCCTGGGGCTTCTTGGAGTCCTGTGCATGTCAGAAGACTGACTCACTTCAGTCAAGATTGTACACTCCACATTTGAAAGTTGGAGTTTAGAAAAGGTCTCTTATATTCCTCTATGTTGACTGTTCCCTTGGCTTCTGAGTTGGTTTCTCAGCTTGTGTAAACTCGTGGGATACTGTTGAGGTTAGTAGAGCTATGCTCCTTTACAGCAGCCAAAAACTAGAGATATATATTCTTTCTGTTCCCTATACAATGATTTTTTTTTAAGAAAATATATATATAATGATGCAGCTGTGTAAAACCAGTGCCCCTTTACTCATCAAAATGCAAGCAATCTGCAGAATTGTAGGATGACCAGATAGGTCTTGTGCGGCTGAATCCCTGCTGGTACTGCCAGCACCCCGCACAGCTCTGGGAAAGCACAGATAGGGGGCTCCCCTGAGCCCCCATGTCAGCAAGGTCTGTGTAGCAGCAGCCCTACAACTGACGGGGTTCCTCAAAGCAGAGAGATTTTTGGGTCCTGGCATGGAGGGGCAGGTTTGGCAATTAGGAAAACCATCTTTAGGTCTGCAGTCAGAGCAAAAGGTCTTGTGGAAGGTACACAATGAAAAAAAATACGCAGAATGCTTCCTCATTATTTACACTGCTGCTTTTCAGAAGGTTAGATGTAATTTATTAAGCGAAAGCTAATAAATCTATTTCAGTGTCCTAATATTGTTCAGATACCAGTTGCTATTCCTAACATTGCTGAGTAATATTTTGACTTCGCTCCAGGGCTAACAAGTAGTGGCTTTATGATTCTGATGTGCCATATCTTGAAATCTGTTCTGACTTGCTCCTGGCTGGGCAATATGTGCTCATTACTGTGTGAGCTGACACTCCCTCTGTTTCAGACCTTGCAGAGGCTGCTGTGAGCAGGCAAAGTAGGTTGGGACAGGGGAAAGGGACTCAGCACACCTCTGTGCTATTGATGGGCTTCTTACAAATTTTCTTAAAAACTGATTGAAACTTCAAAGTGAGACATTTTATTCTGAGTTCATATCAAAATTGCTTTTTAAATGAGAAAGGGCATTTCCCTTTGGTTCCAAAACATTGTATCAAAATGAAATGTGAAAGAAAACTTTTCCAAAATTATCTTTGTAATTTTTTCCATTTCAGATTCTTTGCGTTAATGAATACTTCTGGTTGACTCAAAACTACACTTCTCAATGAGCAACTTAATTAATTGAAAAATGCCATCCACTCCAGAATGAGTTGAAGTAGATGTAAAATATCATCAGTGGCACAAATAATTCGGTGCTTCTTGACCTGCAGGGCTATTCAGGGTGCTATCAATAAAGCCCTAAGTACCCCCATCTCATTAGAAAGACTGAGGGAATATCTTTTGGTACTGGGGATAAGTATTAGAGGGATACTGGGAAGCTGCTAGTCCGTTTAACATCTGTCTTACAAATAAGCTTCATATGCTCCCTTACTAAATTCTTCTCAGTTAATTTGCAAAAATAATCAAGAAGGAACATTTACTGTCTTTGGACCAAATCTCAAGGCCTTATTCAGGCAAATGCTGACCAAATAATTAGTGATCTCTTCAGCACAAGGACTGTCCGACTGATCGTGGAGCACGCAAAACAGCTTGACATGGTTCATGCTGTAGCTTGTCACCCATTATTCTGAACACAAGAGGATGTGGCTGGGTGAAAGAACACTCACAATGAACTTGCACGTTGGCTTTTTGCCTTTTAATAGGGTTCTCACAAAGTAACAATTGAAGAAGCAGTTTCTTCTGGAGATGATGATGCTACGCCATGACATAATAGGTTTTCTCATTCCAAAATATTCCAAGTGTGCACCCAGCCCTGTGTCTGCCCACAGCATTATTCAGGTCCTGAGCACTCATGCTGGCTTCCTCCCTGAGCGAGGAGCAGAGCAGCCAGGTGTGCCCCTGTCTCCCTGTACCACTGCTGGAACTACCGGGAGGGGCTTGGGGCACAGGACTGCTCTTCAGGCAGAGGCCACAGCCATCCTTTGGCCCCGTGCCCCTGAGCTCCCTCTGGAGCGCTGGCAGGGCAGCTGGGTGCTTGAGGAGCCTAGTCCACAGGACAAAACCTGAGTTCTGCTCTTCTCGTTGTCCTGGTTGCTCATGCCTGGACCAGCCCTGAGCTGCCCCATTGGTGTTAAACAGGGCAGTGGTCCCGTTACCTCCGAGGTACCCACGAGCCTTTCTCATCTCTTGTGTTTTCTCTGTTCCGTGCTCTGGCCTGTGCTGGAGGATGTGCCCGGCCTCAGCTGGAGCAGACAGGCTGATTCAGGAAACCTCAGCACAAAAGGACGCCAGTGCTCTAAATCCATTAGATAAATGAGACAAAAGGCTGAGCAAAGAAAGCGCGTTTGGAAGTGGAGAACTGACACTGCTTGCACATTTTGTCTGCTGACTTGAAACAACATGAAGAAAGAAACTATGAAAAGAAATTCTTCTCTCATTTTCCTGCTTGTGCCCTTTTAATTATCCTGTCTTTTGTGCAGCTATTGTTCTTACAAATGCTTTTACTGATGTTCAAGAAACGTCCCTGACTTCCTTCTACCTTTTGTGAGTTCACCTCGGCTCTTATTTGTGGCTCTTTGCTCTATCCCTTTGTTTTCCCTCGCCAGCTCCTCCACCTACCTTTTATTTTCTCCCTCCCACTCTTTTATTAAGCTTCAACCAATACCAGGAAACAGAACTTTTTTTCTAAGAATCAGAGCACACTCTGATCACTGCCACATATGGCACCTTCCTTTCAGGAGGTTTGCTTGGCCAGGTGAACATCTGTTCCTTAGTAGTCTTGTGAATAAACAGCAATAATTCTGACAGAGTGAGCTTAAGACGACAGCTTAACTACTTTTGCGTATGAACTTAATCATTCTTTCTTATCTGACTCCCCCTGATTTGCAGATGCACGCACACGATCCCACAGAGTCACAGAATCACAGCTTCCTTTGTTTTTTGGACCTAGTTTGGAATAGAGATCTGCCTGTCTCTCTTCTGATTTAAATGAAATCTCATTTAAATTGTACTGCCTTTTTATTGCTTTTTTAATTTTTCATTTAATTTAATATTAACAAAGCCCATCCAGAAAAAAGAAAACAAACTTGACTTCCTGTTTCAATTGCTCCTTCCACTTGCTGCTAGAAGAAGACATTGGATTCGGTTCGGTACGGACAGAGGGAGGAGAGCAGGGTGTGTAGCCAAGAGCAGGGAGTGGGTGCCTGGAAACAAAGTGCTCTCTCCATAGCATGAACCTGGGCAGGCAGCACTTCGCTGACCCCTTAGCACAGCCCTCACTGGGGATGGCTTTGCAAAACTTGGCACTGCAAGTCCCAGCTACGAATGCAGGGGCTTGTCCTGCTGCTGGAAACAAGTAGGTGGCAGAGGAGCCTCCCGCAGCTCAGCTGCTGCCTCCTGCTCTGCCTTCCCCTATTTGCAAAAATACCTCTGCCTCCTGGGTAAGCCGAAGTCATGCCTGTGCCTTGCATCAGCTGAGGTACTGTGAAAATTAAGGGGGAGAAAGGAGTTCCTTTTAATTTGGGAAAAGGGTGTGCACAAATGATATGATTAAAAGCTGCCGACATGGGAACATCCTTTTTGGAAGCCTGGCAGTGCCAAGGAGGGGAGTGCAGACAGCAAAAGGCAAGAGAGCGCGAGGAGCGGGTGGGATGCAAAGTGAACAGGTTGAGGGAGCTGACAAGTTGTCACTTTCGCTCGCGTCGGCCAGGGAGGAAGCGCGCGGACAGCCCCGCGTGGCACACTTGATGTATCTCAAGGCATGACAATATGGCTCTGTTTGTCCCAGCTGGGGGGAGGGGGCCATTTGTTTTCTTAAGACTATCAAGTCCTTCTAAGTACCACTATCGGCATCCTATGATTGAAAGTGACAAACAGAAGCAACCCTATTTAAAAACTGCCACTTCGAATTAGTGGAAGTATCAACTTAAGTTTTACAATATTTTACTGCTCCGTTTTTGCACTCTTTTACATAAGGACGGCCAAATAAATATCCTAGTGACTTGCCTTTGCCAGAATTCCTCCCCATGCTCCCGCCCCATTAGCTGCTGCCTTATGAACGCCGCACTAAACAGAAAGTGACAGCAGCTGACAGAGCAGCCAGGGCCAAATTAGGGAGCGTCTGAAGTAGCGCCCGCACAGCCATGCACACCCCACTGCCCCCTGCGCAGAGCAGAGCTGCACGCCGTGGTGCCCTGCGTGAGGGACCCCTCTGAGCCGGGCACAGCTGACACTGCAGCCAGGAGAGGTTGGTGCCTGCAGGTTAGAAGCAGAGAGCTGGGCTGTGGTGGGCCATTTGCCATAAAGGGGAAAATGGTTTTTGCGATACTTTGCTTTAGACTGTGGATTTAGTGCCTAGACTGCCCGAATAGTCCATGAGGATACAATGACTCTTCTGAGCTGCAGCATTCAGCCCAAGTTAGGCACTCGGAATTCCATCTGAACGCTCACCTAGGCCGGTTGCTTAAGTTCAGGCTGTCCAAGCCCCCGGTGACTTCTCCTCACACCGGTCCCAACAGTGGCACAGCTGTGGTGCCACCAGCCCTGGGGCACTGCCGCTGTGGGACAGCAGCCACCAGCGCAAGAGGCAAGCTGCCTTGTGCTGTGCTGGAGCACTACGGCCATCAAGCCTTGGGTTGCCACCTTGGCTCTCTGCTCGACTTCTGTTGTTGCATTACGAACTTCTGACTAATCCTACTTAGAAGAAAATATCCATTTCTCATAATCTATGCATTCCTCAGGACCCACTGCTGTTTCGGTGGCACAGAGGTGGGGTGGGGGGGTGACCTCGGGCAGGAGGAGGACTGAGCCCCAGGTTTTCTGGGCTCATTTTCTGCAAGGAAGGAGGGGAAGCGGGCAGGTGTGTGGGCTTGGGTTGCTTCTCAGGGAGCCCTGGGTTGCTGCAGTGCCCTGGTCCCATGGCACACTGGGGTGCTGGAGCAGGGGGTGCTGAGAACCATTGGGATGCACAGGCAGAGGCCAAGGTGCAGTGTGAGTCTGAAGCCCATGTATAGGAGCCTTCCCCTTCCTTTGAAGGGATTTTGGCTTTCAAAACAAAGCTGCATTTTCAATCTTTGATCTTTCTTCTCTATTCTTTGTTTTTCATAAGGAAAGACACAGACAAAATAATGCAGACAAAGCAGGTTATTTGTAAGCCAGCTTGAGTACCCATTAAATCTTAAAGGCTTTATTATTCCGACTTTCAATACCAACGCACAAATAGCTTTTCTTTTTTTCCATGGATCTTCCATATGGCCAGATGAACAGGCTGGCTGCATGGTGAGCAGCAAAAAGAACAGCTGACGTATAGTTTGCAGCCACGCTGCAACATCTGGGCAGAGTTTGGTCAACTGCATGCCTGATAATAGTTTCTACATTCAGGAAGAGAGATTCCTTTTTATGGGATTGTGTAAAGTAGCAGAGAAAATATTAAAGTCAGCTTTGAAGTGTACAATGAGGAGTGTGGTGTAGCAGCAAGGCAGCCGAGCCTGTGTGCCATGATACACAGTGCACTGAATTGAGTGCTAGGAAGTTAGTCTTATCTCTTGCTCTTTCAGGACTTTTCTAAGGGATCTGAAACACATCATTTTATCCTACTTTTTGTCTTCTCTTTCTTCTTCTCCCTCCCTTCATGTTTTTGTATTTTTTTTTCTTCTTCTTTTTTTTTTGCCTTGCTAGTTAGGCTGTAAACTCCTCCAAGAGCAGTTGATTGTCATCCCCCTGGCACTCACAATTACGGCCTGAAAAGGCGTTGATGCCTCACTGGTCATTGCATACAGTTTTCTCTCTGCTGTTCACTGCAGATGGCATGAAAAAGATACCTTGGGTTGTTGCTTGTGAAGATCAAGAAAAGCCATTGCCAAAGGTCAGCAGTGTAGCACTTCTGGAGGGGCTGCTGCAAGAATATGGGGACACACAGAAAGGAAAATAAATAAATGGGGAATTTTCTCAGAGGAAGCATGGATGGGTTTGCACATACCTGAATACATGTGCTAATGCAGAGAAAAGACGGTCCATGGAGTAACCTCTTTTCCACCCAGGTGAAGCAAAACTGCAGTGGCAAACGCCATGGAAAGTGCTCCCTTTCTGTCCAAATGCTTTTGCTTCAGCACTATTTCACCAGCAGCAATGGAGGCTTGCAGCGTTCCCGATGTGTAACCTGGGAAGGTGAGCTTGCTTCCCCTCGCTTTTATTCAATATGGGGAGGGCAGCTGGTGCAGGCAGCTACTTCTCAGGGACTGCTTCAAGGCTTGCTGCTGCTCACACCTGGCTAGCTGTGGGAACACCCCACTGCACACGGAGCCCTCTCGAAGTGCAGCCTCGCAGCTCGAGCTGAATCAGCACTCCGCTATGCTGGCTCGCTCCATTTGGCACAGCCCCTCCTCGCCAGGTACGGAGCCCAGAGCCGGGGGGGAGCTTCTGCATTGGACAGAGGGTGCCAGAGAGACAGCACTCCCCCGTCTGTGCTCCCTGGGCCAGGATCCACAGATCCTGGCTCCCCTCTGTCTCTTCGAACATTTGGCCCAATGTTTTGTCCTCATTTTGCTTGTTCTGTAGCAACAGTTTCTTAGCAAACACCATTCCCAGAGTGGTGCTGATATTAATTGATGAGGCTGGTGCTCAGAGTTGTCTTGGCATGGCAAGGCACTATCTAAGTAGAAAAATAAACAGCCATGTTCACTCCAGTTCCTTTCAGAAAATGGAAAAATAAATCGATGCCTTGCAGATGGAAATGAACAAAATCAGCAGCAGAAAAATATCTTAGAGCTCCTAAGAAAGATCCAGAAAAAGGGAGGTGAACAGTCCCGGCTTGCTGAGGATTTTGTTTGCGTTAAACAAAGAACTGCTGCTGCTCTGAGGTTGTGCTGGCATCGGAGGAGCCCTGGGCTTCAGACAGGGCATGACATTTTGCTAATTCAGAGTCCTTTTGGAAAGAAAAATCCCTATCTTCTGCGGAAAAATGATTTTTCTTGCAAGTGATTGCTTTTCCTTCGAAAAAGTGGTAATAGGAAATTTTGTTTCAATTTTAAGTGTTTCTTTCATTCCTTTTAACAGAAGTGCCATAAAACACTCTGTTTTGAGCAGGTCTGCTGCCACTGGCTCAGGCCACTGAGGGACACTTTCCTGCTGTGCGAAGGGGGCAGTTGTATTGGGTTCAACTTTAACTTCAAGAAAAATAAAATTTTTTGTCAGGGGTTTCTCGAGAACATCTCTTCCGGATAGAATTATTTCTAATATCAAGCAATGTTTTAGATGCTTTATCTCTTTCTCTCTCTTCCTCCTCACCCCCCCTTTCCCCCCCCCTTTTTTTTTTACCTACAGGAACTCTTCCAAATTTGTAATGTGAATTTTTAAAATACGCATTTTTAAATGCTTTTCCCCTGTATGACATTAAATGTGAGCAACACATTTTAGAATTAGTACATAAATGATCAATAAAAAAGAGAACACTAAACCCATAACTTGAAATGCAAAGACACAGACATTCACTGAGAGTTCTTACGCTCATTTTTCCTTTAATATATGAAAATGGATTGTTTTAAAAGACCTTGAGTACCTCATAGAGCAAGCTTTGAAATCAAGGGCTGTATGTTCATTTTAAAGAAACTCAGTAGCGGTTTTATAGGGGTCTTCAAAGAAGAATTTATAAATATTTCATGCTTTGATTTTCCATTACATTTCACTAAATAATAATGTAAAAGACCCCTCACTCGGATCTGTTTCAGTGCTATAATTTCTTTGGTTGAAAATGTTGTCCTTTGAAAATGATGCTACCAGTGTGTTCACTAAGCTCTCCCTGTTAAGTTCTTTAATGCCTGGAGTACGACTCGCTCTGAGCAACATGAGCCAACTTTTGCTCAGACTTGGAAGGAGCACCTGATTCGAGTCTTGGGAGAAGGTGGGACACAGCTCAGGGCTGGCACCACATTCAGGTGTACAGTTCCTGGATCAGAGACAACATAAATACGTGATTGTCCAAACCTGTCCTATTTGTCATTCCCTTATCTTCTATGTTCTTAATTCTTGCACGTCTGAAAATGGCATGATAGTTTTTCCACTACTTACTCATTTTTTTGGGAGGTGGAGCTGGAGTGTGGGCTTTTGAATTGTTCTCCCTAGAGTAGTACACATTATTTATTTATTTACATCCCTCCTGAACATGGAGATCCCTCTCATACACTAACACCAGCGAACAAGATGTTGAACTTGTATTTAAAGCTGGTCTCTGGCAAGGTATCTAGATAGACCTAAGAAGTCTGCTGTGCCTGTGTGAAACACCCAAGTTCATTGAGGTCTTTGTTGCCACATTGAGATGCTGTGGCAATTTTAATAGAAAACGATTGTATTTTGTAATTTTTTATAATAGTCTCCTATTTAAGAAAACTGGTATGATTCCAAGGTTCAGCTATCTACTCATCATGAATAACATGAAGTGAATAGTGTGTGTACAACTGAAAATGTGCCAGGCTGAGAAGTGGACATTGAGACAATAGGGTCAACACATTCTCAGAAATCAAGTGATTCCAGATTATGAGATGATTTATTAGCAAAGACCTATGCAGCTGTGCGTAAAGAATACAATGTCCAAAACTTATGGTGATTTTCTGAACAGCCCTTTGAAGACAAGATGTTCGGCCACTAGCAGGTATTTCTCTTTTGCTGCTCTTTCAGAGGAATCAGCATCAAGGTAAAGTGCAAGGCAGTAGATGTTGTACATGCCCTGATAAATGCTCAGAATAATTTTGTAATGTAAAGTGTAAAAAATGGTTAGAATAAATGTTATGGAAATTGCCCTTTGTTACATTATTTGACTATAATTAAAAGAGAAGCCAAGTGCTGATAGCTTAGCAGAGAAAATATTTTCATACTTATCTAATCTGCAGTTTTAAGTAGGGACAGACAAACTCATTTTGCCTAGTTTCAAACCCACTTGAACACAATTCAGCAAAGCACTCACGGTCGTATTTTCAAAGCTTGAGATCTTTTCTTTCCCCTACAATGGTATCACTGCTGATATTCCTTCAGTGAGAAAGTTCACATGGTTTTATAAATGAATTTCAGGAACATCTGACTCTAAGAGCTTGATAAATGTCTGAATTAGAATTCCCTGGTTGTTTCTTTTCATCCCTAAGACCTTCCTCTCCTTAGAGCAATTGGCGTGCCAGTCATTACTGAGTTTTCAGTTCAGCACAGAAAGTAAATGGAGTGAGAAAAGCATAGGCTGCTCATGGCTATCCTGGAGAGTCCACATCTAGCTTTTTTTTTGGGACAAATCTGTGTGTTCAGCTCACATTTCTTGGTTCCCTTTTCTTTTGATAAAAGTTAGGATTGGATGGAAGTACGAAGACCGGCAGAATTTTGAAAAGCAGAGTGGGAAGCACTTGTCCTCAAAGGCTTTCCCTGTAAGGCAGAGAGGGGACTTCAGTGTGCTAACCAGCTTTGTTTTAACTGACTGTAACAGAGCGAGCGCAGCAGCCAATATAAAAACTGGAAAGCTGTGAAAGCACTAATTAGTCCTAACATCTGGCAGAGAATGACCTCAAGCACATAGATGTTCATTATATTTGTGCAGGATCAGGCCTGCTGTTTGTCCCAGCACCGCTGTATGCGTGATTTGCAGACAAGAGTGGGTTTTTGCAATAAAACAAAGGCAACAGGTGTGATAAGAGGCCTCATACACTTATTATGACAAAGTGGAAGATGGGCAGGAGTATTAATAGAGTCAAAATATGGTTTGCTGGGAGCTCATATCACTTCGCAGCTTTGAAGAGCTTGTACATGCCCTGATTTCACGATTTTTGACTCCTCTTAAAGCATATATGCCAAGGTAGAGTGCAGATGAAAAGAGAAGACAAACAAAAAGCGTTCTCTTCAGGCCCTTTGGGGATGCTCTACAGCTGTTCCATCCCATTTCGTATTTGCAAACACATCTGTAGCTGGTGCCGATATAAACGCATTCCTGTGGTACTGTGAGCTGACAGACAAAAGCGAGTGTTGCTCTCTAGTCATTTGTCCTTCTTAGTTCAAACAAGACAGAAAATTGGAGTGAATGAAGACCAATCAGAAGACAAAGATCTGAAAAACTGTTGCATGACTGCGCAGTGAGACCAGATGGCTGAGTGAACTGCCTCTCCCTACACATGAGTACATGAGTAATGAAATAGGGTTCACACTCATCGTCTCTCTGTAATGTCCACTGTTACGTAGAGCCTGTGACCAAGTCTTAAAGATCAAATAGATGCCTTTTGTCAGAATGATGATTAACACCCAAGCCTTGTTCAGTCCTGATCCTCCTACACATAGCTGTGGAAATCTATCATGATTTTCCCAAAATGAATTGTCTGCTGATGACCCTTGTTAGCTGTAAGTCAGGAGTGCTAAAGAAATCAGCACATACAGTTTTCTGTGGGAAGCACTCTGTGCAATCTCTGTCATCCAAAGCAACACTGGAAACTTCTTGGCTGTTTTTGTGTGCCTTCTGTTGTGACTTTATTTATGTTCCTGGAGCAGGGATTTCCTGAATCTAAGGCAGTTGCAGTTCTATCACACTTTCATTTCACCCTCTGTCCCTCTTCCACTCCCATAGAAACGAACACTCCAGGCCTGATCTAAAGGAAAACAGAAAGGAAGTACTAGAACTGAAAAGTATTTTGGTATTCTTGGTTTGGGAAAGTGCTTTGCAGCTGTTCTTGGCTGAGACTGGACTAAGACAAGAAATGGGAAGCAGTAATGGGACTGTGAAGGATTTGATGAACTGTTGAGCCAATACCCAATTCTCACAAACGTTTCTTCATCAAGGGGCTTCAAGAGTATTTTTCTACCCTATTACTTGAATTTGTATTACTACCATGTATTCCATTACTACCATGTATACTCCATTCCCTGGAGTAACACAGTGCCTCCAGGCCTGATTTCATGTTATTAACCCACAAGTCTTTCCATCCCTGTGGTGCTTGCCTTGAAAGTACAAGCAGTGATGCTGTCTGCCTGAAAAAGCAGGTGATCGATCGTTGGAGTTGCAGGACATTTTCTCCTTCCAGGAATTACAGGCTGTCACTTTCAGAAGTGATATTTTAACATCTCAGGTTCACAGAAGTCTTTTAAGCAATGTATTGGGCTATAAGAATGAAGCACTAGTTACTGACTTCTTTTGCCCTATATGAGTATTCATACATTCTGAATGGACACCTCAAACCCTATCCATGTGTTGAATTTAAATACAGGAAGATATTATCTCAGTCTCATCTCTGCTTTAACTATTCCAAAGCACTGGCTAAGAGTCTGATGTGACCAGGGAATTTCAGAGTCATGCTCATTTCTTCCTCTGGCCAAGTGAATATCAAAATCTTCCACATGAAGTGAAACAGCTTTAACAGAGTATTCCCATGTCCTAGCCTGCTTTATGGGCCACTGGTTAGCACAAATTTCTGGAAACCAGAACATGTAGGGTTCAAGTCACTGCAAACAGATGGAGGATGTGAGGTCCCATCTTTCGTATACCAAACTGGCACTTCTGCTTAGGTGTTTACATCCCTTGTGACTCTAGATATTGGAGTGGATCAAATCCTTCAGTCACTGAAGTCTTCAGTACCAGGATGGTTTTCACCTCCACTTTTTTGGTTCATTGTTACCCGGTCTGTGTCCTCCCAGACTCTTTCTGGATAGCTTTTAAAATCAGTTCACAAATCTCATCACATACTTTCTCCTTCCTGAGAAAGTATTGCCTGGAGCAAAACCAAAAGTCTCTGATTGAGGGAAAAACAGGTTAACAGGGAAAGTGGATGCATAATGCTGGAAAGGAAGTTTTCAGCTCAATTTAGCATTCCCTTCAGGGTTTACAGAGACTAGTTGTTTGAGATCTCTGGCACCCACATGGGTTATATGGTTTATTCTTTATGCGTGGAAATGAAGTATGACACAGTATTCTACAACAGAACATTTAAATAATGTAGAACTAAGTGTGCAACTACCTATGTTTAATTATATATGTCATTGCACAGAAAAAAGTCAGTCACTGAGCTAAGGTTGTTACACGATGGATTCCACCACAGCAAAACAGAAAAAGCAATTAAATTGTTCAGCAGCTTATTCCGCCCATCAGCTCTTCCCAGCTTCCAACACCCACAGCAAACATATTTCTGTCTTTTCCCTGTGCAGCCAGTCCTAGCAGTATTTGTAAGTTATGGGTGTTCTATAGGGTGAATGTCACTGGAATGAGGTGGTTTCTTTGCATTACACGAGGCTCAGTGTCTCTGGCTTTGAACGAGCAGTAAGGAAGGGACAGCAACAGATCAGGATGGTGAACCATAAGCTTTTCTGAAATGTGCAGGGAAGTGTATGTGAAAATAGAGGCAGAAGTAAGGAACTATAATGCAGCTATTAATTCTTAGTAAGGAGCATGCCATTTAAGTCTGCATACGTGTGCACTGATGAACCAGATTTCCAAAAGATATAAGACTGCATCTTGTTCTTAAGGGTAGAAGCAGTAGATAGCAAAACCACAACATCTCGCAGTGTCCTTAGGACATCAACTCAAAGATATTGAGATTCTTGCAGAGAATGAAGAGAATCGCAAGAGGTAAGGTCCCTCTTTGATAGCATGTGGGCAGGTCAGAGACAGGCCAGTCCCTGGTTAGCAGAAGGCCCTTCTTGTCTCTGCTACAGCTGGGGCTGACCCAAACAAGTACTCAATACTACTTTTTGTGTTCTCAACCTTTAAGGAGGCGAGTGTAACACAGCTATGGAAAAGAATCAGTTCCAAATCTCTTGTTGCTTGATTTTGCTTGGCTTGTGGGTTATAAAGTTGCCCTTGGCACAACTTTTTACAGCACTTCTCCCTGTTGTTTTCCTTGTGTGTCCATTGTCAGAGTACACGTCCCAGCCTGGAGACCAGGGTGAAAACATTTTCTCCCCCAGAATTTCATTGTGCTTCAGTAGGTATTTAGAGACAATGAGAGAAATTATATTGCTTAAGCAGATCTTATTCTGCCATTGGAGACATTCCTGGTTATCTGAGCTCTTTCCCTGGGGCCTGCTGCTGTCATAATGGACCTAGGAGAGACCCACACCCTTCTGGAGCAGCAGAATCCACCAGCCAGAATACCTCACAGAATCACCCATGGCATGAGATTTCTACATTAGGCAAATTAATTGAGCACCTGATGTTCATCCTCAGCAGCAAATTTAGTGCAGACCTTAATAAAAGCTGAGAAAAGTTTTCTCTGACTGACTGTAACTCTTTTGAGACTCTCTTATTTTGACTGCAGAAGTTCAGCGCAGCCAAGGTAGAAAGGTTAGATATGGATACGGATGATTTTTCTGTGAGCAACACACATGGTGACTGTTTGTTAGCCTTGCAAAAAATGGCTCTAATAATCACAGCCATGACTGAGGATTTTCTGCTCTGTTATTTTGGTTGTTTTATTTGTATTTGGTTGTAAAAGTTTCCTCAGTGTTTTGACTATCACCACCTGTAGGTGTGGAGCAATCTTTGTCAGTGATGGAGTATGCAGTGCATAACTGCACAGGAACTGACTCCTCAGCCTTTCTGAATGAGCTGAAATTAAATTAGACTCTTCTCAGTTAGGAAATTTGTAGAAGAAAAGTCAGAATCAGTTGATCTTCAACATGAGAACAAATTTGGAAACAAACTTTTTTTTTATTGTAAGAAGTCAGATAGAAAGAAAACTATTTATTTGATTTCAGTCTAAACAAAAATCAACTACCAGACTAGTTTAAGAAATAAGTGGAAATTCTCAGGTTCTTAGTGGACACATGTCAATGTCCTTAGTGGAATCCATAACACGCTGGCACACATGGGAAGAAGAGGCAACAGCTGGGGTGGGATGACTAGGTAAACTTGGCTAAAACTTCCATGGGGGCCTTATCCAAGTCTGCAGTCCTATTGCAGTGCAAAGTCCCCAGCCATAGCTCATGTTCCTTCAGAGTGTCTGGTGAAACAGCTCAGAAGAACGATTTTCTTGAAAAGTAATTTTTTTCTTGTCACTTTGCAACCAGACCGGTTCCCTGACCCAATTCGAGATGCAATTATGGCCACAGCACAGAGAAAGATGTATGGATGAGGAGACAAGCTGCAGAAGTCGGGACGCCTTACAGTGGCCACCAGAGCTGCCAAACTGTGAGTAGGTGACAAGAATGAAATGCACAAAATGCATGTGTAGGAGTAACTTTGTAGGTCAAGAGAGAACCTCACTTTACAGAAATATTAATCCAGCACCTTTTACTAAAACATTTACTTAAAATATGTGTTTGTCACGCTGGAATGTGTTAATGGCTGCAATCAAGTTGTCTTTCAACTGCAGGCAGTTGCTGACCTCATTAAAGCAAATGGGCTTGCTAGCCACATCTCACTGGTGCTATATAGAAAAAGTTTAGTTAAGAAGAAAGATAGATGAAGACAAGGTTTAGTTATGAAGAAAGATAGAGGAAAAAAATGAAAATCTTTGCCTAAGGTATTAGGCTTCAGAGGAAGCCAATCAACTTGAATGCATGCAGGCCAAAGAATTCTGTGACTGCAAGTGTGAGGACATGGGTGTTGAACAGATGTTGGCTGGGAATGCAATGGGAGGTAGGCGAAGCAGGGTGAAGCTGCCCTAGAAGGAAGTCAAGAGAAAGAAGGACCTCTGGCCAAAACCCTTGCTGAGAGGTAGGTTTGAATTCTCAGATAGGAAGCTACTTTTTCTTGCAACTTCTTTCAGGAAAAGAGAGTTTCTGTGTGTTCTTTTTAAACAGACAGGTCTATGTCAAAGAAACATTTTCCATCTAATTACTATAGATATCATTTAAGGCTGAGAGTCAGGAGGTTGTAAGGCAAGGCAAAATGAGGATTAGGGTATATTGTAATATTCCTGTTTCTCCCTCTGCAAAGCACTCTTACCATAATGACAGAATTTGACAAAGATTAAATGATCATATGTTTTAATCAGTTTTGGCATTTTGAGGAAAAAAATTAAAATCAAACAAGATACCTAAGTCTTAAAAATCAATCATCCACTGCTCATGTGCAGTATATTTCTTCTACGAAAATGTCACGGGGGTTTTTTACATGGGGATATTATGTTCATATGTAAGAGGCAGGCTGACACAGAAGAACTTTGCAGCGATTACAAACAGGCCCATGAGGTTTGCTGTGAGCTACATTGCTTCTGTAGGCTTTATTAATCTGATGTTATCCATTGTTGTAGGGAAAACACCAGATAGACTCTACAGTGTGATTTAGTGGCAGGTGAAAGAAGATGGATCCCATTTTCACAGATTTTGTTTTAAAAACATAAATGCCTTTGTGCTGTCCAGGAACAGAAGTCACTCTCATCCCAGTGTATGGTTTCAGCAGAGCTGTACAAATAAACCAAGAGACTTTATCACACCCTTTAAGAGAAACAGATCCAAGAAACCAGAATGCCTGCGCACAACTTTTAGCCAGGCTGATTTCCCTGTTGAGCAGTCTGGGGTTGAGTTAGTGGAACAAGAATAGTTTGGATCCAAGCGCTAGATATTAGGAGGGCTCCAAACAAAAAAAATCTGTAAACCAGATAAGATTAGTAGCTCCTCCTGGTTTTAATTACATTGTGGGACCATCAGCCACACAGTGACTGGATATTGATATTGCTGTTGTTTGTCGCACTGTTGTGGCTACTAGCTCTGTTCGTGAGGCTGGACCTGTTGTACTGGACTCTGTACAAACACAGGCCAGGAGCTGGCAATCAATGTGCAAGAAAATGGACCAAAGGTGGAGCTGGACAAAGCTGGGGAAGGTGTCGGAAAGGAGTGCATCCCTGTATGCTGGAGAGGGACTAGGAGGGAAGGGAGACAGCATGGCTCCGCTTCTGTACTTCACCCCACGCTGCATGCTAGAAGGGAAGAGCGGCTCTGTAACTCATTGCAGGAGCTTCTCTAGGAGCTATACGGCTTCGGTTTGCGCAACTCCTCATAAATGCAACTCCTCAATAATGAGGGTTTTTTTTTGATATTTGGGGGTTCTTGTTTCTTCTTGTTTCTTCATTAAGTGTGCAATTTGTCAGCAACCAGATTGCATTCATCCTCTACTTGCCCTGACTTCAGAAACTGAGAGTCAAAATGATCTTTCAGCTTATGTGTGTTTTGAATATGGGAATTGGAAAAGACAAAAATACTGTATGTTATGTGCACTGCCTATGGCACTAAGGAGCTGGAGAGTGGAATTAGAAAGACAGGTTGATGTGCTGGGTAAGATCAATGAATATGAGAGGTTCACTGATGACAGATGGCTGGTTTCATACTCTGAAGGAGTGACAGAGGAGGAGGAGAACCAGCTGTGAGCGAGTTGCAGGATGAGTGCATTGGAAGCACAGCCTTGTGCAGGAGAAGCAGCCCTGTTCCAGGAGGATATAAAGGGCAGAGGCTGGGTGTAGCTGAGAAGAGGTAGTAAGGGAGGGAAGAAGTATAATAAAGAGATGGGAGGTTGTGCCAGTGCCCAGTACATTTTCCAGAGTTTTAATGATTTGGAAGACAGGATCTCACAAAATGATGAAATGAGCATGGGGAAATCTGCAGCAAAATTAGATCAGAGAAGTGTTGGTAGCAGAGCTGATGTTGCAGATAGTCACTGCTGTTTAAAATACCAAATCCTCGCACAAACACACGCAAGTCAAAGACTTCCAGAAGAAGGGGATTTTTAGTCAGTGGGCTATGGAGAATGAAATAGCTTTACAAAGAGCCTAACATGGTGATTGGTGATTACACAAACAATATAGAGGGAAGGCATGCAGGTATTGTAAAAGAAAGACTTGCACACCTTAGCTAGCCAGTGGAATAAGAAAGCAGCATAATGGTGTTTCCTAGTATGTAAGTGGTTCATTTTACCGCAGATAAATGAACAGATCTGAGGTGGGGAAGATGCAAGAGGTATGGGGAATTATAAACAACAGCACTGAAAAAGCAAAATAGCAAAGGAGAGATGGCCCATATTATTCGCAGCCCTATGGGAGCAAACAGATTGTCTGCTAATAAGGAAATGATCTAGCCATTTTTTTAGATTAGTGGTGTGGGAGGAGAAGAATTTAAAGGAGGGAATGCATGGATCTCACAGTAATGTATCCGCTGGTTGTCGTTGTAGGAGATAATGAGAATGTAAAGCAAAGGTGGGAGGAGAAAATATCTTCTATACAAATGCTGTGAGCATATTAATAAGGTCACCAATTGGAAATATGCATTTCCAAGGCTAAACGTGATATTTCTGGAATGTGTGAGCTAAAAAGGACTGAAAATGGAGTAGGGAGGTGCAAAGTTTATTAAAGGGGACAGGCTGTGTTCTTCAGTTGTTGCAGAGATGGCAGTATGTATCCATGCCTAGAGCAGAAAACACTACAAATGTTTTGCTTGTTAGAGCAGAGGCTGTTTGGGCAGAAGCTGAGGGACGACAATGAATGCAGTCATGATGTTCCTGGATGTTGCTACAGACCCTCAGGGCAGGCAGAGAAAGTAGGTTGGCAAATCTTTTAACAGATAAGAGAAGTCTGTTAAACAGCTAGAACATTGATCATGAGGGATTTTAATTACTCAGCTATTGATTGAGTCAGCCACAATACAGAAGTGAAGCAGAGGAATGGGTTTCCAGAAGTAATGCAAGATTGCCATCTCACACGGCTTGCTGAACAGCCAAGCATGCGTAGTCTGAGGCTATTCAGGTCCTAATTCTAGGAACTGTGCCAAGTCTGATCAATTAAGTTGAAGTTGGGGAGTACTTAGGATCCAGTGACACCATCTATCATTAGAAAGAAAATGCTCAAGAGGTGGCAACACAAACACTCCTGACACAAGAAGAAGGAAGTTAAGCAAATGAAAGCTTTCCTAATGAAATTTAATTGGAATATTTTGTAACTGTGATAGGGGATATTTCTTGAAAGAAGCCATAAAGGGGGAAAGGAAGGGAGTGGAGCAGTAATTGAAATTCATCCTGGTTCAGCGTGGAGAGGGAATACAGCAGCAGAGGCTAATAGCTGCAATGATCCTTGGCTAATGGAGAGATTGGTGGGGGTCATGAACACCTGCATATTTTAGAGCAACCCTGACACTCTTCTAAATTATGTGGCTGTCTCTGGCTGTCCCTGACAGCTATAGTAATAACTTTACACCTTGTCCCTCTCAGGTATATCAGTTGATGTTCCAGAGCTTCTAAAACATAGACTTCAATTTCTTGTGGCATGAGTAGTATGAAGAGAGAACTGTCTCTGTGGCAAAAGTAGAAGCACAAAAAAACCCCTAGTTCTGGTCCCAAGAGGTGAGAATAAAAGAGGACTTAATTGGGCTAGGAAAGGTCAGCATTAAGAAAGAAAAGATCCATTCCTTCTCTTTTAGCAGAAGGTGAGGAAAAAATGCCTTACTTAATGGTAAAAGGGTCAGGCTAAACTACTACATCTCCTAGGTGGCAGGACGAGCCCCTAGCATGGAAAATACTACAAGGGCTGCTCTGAAAGTAATGCCTCTTATTTTGTTATGTTGGCCCACAATGTCAGAGGCAGATGTTGATGGTATGGCAGTAGAGGTTGAACCTTCCCATCAATATTCGATTCCATTTTGTTGCTGTGTGACAGATGGCAGAAGAGGGGCAGTCTGACCAAATGGCGTCTGACATGGAAGTGTGGATGAAACAAAGGGGTAGAACTGAATTCCTCCATGTGGAAAAAATGGCACCCATTGACATTCATCGACACTTGCTGAATGTTTCTGGAGAGCAAACACTGGATGTTGGCACAGTGAGGCAGTGGTGGTGCCTTTCAGCAGTGGTGACAGCGGCAGTGGGGCACCTCCACTGGTGCAGATTTTTACAAGGGCAGCATGCTGGCTGTTTTTCATCGCTGGTGAAAATGCAGAGCTGATGGTGGTGACTATGTTGAAAACCAGTGTTCTGTAGCTGAGAAGTTGCTCTATCAAATAGCGTTATTGTGCTCTTTTATGTGTTGTAGTTTCCATGAAAATAAATGGGAGGCATTACTTTCAGAGTCACCTATGTAATATTCTATCCGTTTAAGGAAATTATTGGGAAGTACCTTATAGTTCCCAGCACAGGCCAAGCCCATGAAGCCTTCTGAGGGAGTGTATATATTACACTATTAGTAATTATAGTTTAGTGTATATATAGTTTAGTTAGTGTATTATAGTGACATAGTATATATAGGTGTATTAGTGTATATATACTACATAGTATATTAGTGTATATATTATAGTGTATTTATAGGGACATAAATTAGTGTATATATAGGGACAACGTGGAAAACGCAGCAATAACTACAATATGAGTACATAACCTGGAAAGGTCTTTCTGGAGGGTGAGCTGACAGGTGAGAGGTGTATCACTGAACTTGGATTAGGGCAATTAAAGCAAGTGGCATTGCTCAGCAGATTTTCAGTGTGGAAGTGGTCTGCACACAGCAGAGAAGGGCATATGATGTTGGAGGAACAGGGCAGCAAGGGTCAGGGGAAGGCCGTCACTGGCCTGGGCAGCTGACCGTACCCACAGGTGTCGGAATGAGCCTCTGCCTCTTCTCCTCAACCTGACTCATTTTGCAATGTTGACTGAGTGGTCAGTGGGGATCCTTTTCCTCAGCTGCAGGAGCTACACCTCTCCATGTGATTCACTTCCTTTGGCTGCATTTATAGCTGATGGAGAGCAGCAGTCATGCTTTGGGCTTAAATAATATCCAATCATTAAATAATGAGTGCTAAAAATTCCTGCTTTTCTCTATCATCCATAAGGCAATACGGATAATGAATTCTGATGTAGAAGCCTTCATTGAAGGCATCTAGAAGTGGACATATGAAACTTCAACTCAGCCTGCAATATCATGGCCACTGTTTGTGTTGGAAGGTGTCCCTGATTATGTTGGGTAAAGCAGGGACTCAGACTGGTGTCTCCTACCTCCTTCATTACTACCACATCCTCTGGGCTTCTGGCTGTCTGTGATGGGTCTGTCCTGTGCACTCTGTTTCAGTACCTATCAATAACAAAAGTCAGCGCTGAAGAAATGTATTGCTCCAACTAGGTCACGTAATTGAATGGTTCCCAGTGGATTCCAGAAAGAAACCTCTTGCTTGTAAACTTGTCCCCTTTTGGTACTTGCTGATCAATATGAAGAGACATCTAACAGATGCCCTGAGACATACATATATTAATAGACATATAATACAAAATTATCCATTTCTTTGTGATCAAGAATTGTCAAGAATGTGCAATAGTACTTGAAAATGTACCAGAAGCTGTTAGTGTCTCATAGTCTACACAGGCAAAACCTACTTAAAAAAATGGTCCCTAGTGCAGCTGTACTTGTGATGCAGCAAAAGACTATTTCCCAAATTCAGAAGAAATACCAGAATAACAGAATTAGAATATACAGCATGGAAAGTTCATTCACACATAAGCAGTATTAGCCTGACTCCGAGCAGCTGCCCTTTTCTATGGGTATCAAAAGACATACCAGCCTATAATGCTGTCAGAGGAGTTATATTTAGGATAGTCCCTCATGCCTTGGAGTATGTGTGTAGTTCTCATTTGCCTTCAGAAGCATGGGTGGTTACAAAGGCTAGCATCTGCAAATTAGGCATGAATACTGTGAAAATAGCCTTTCTTCTGATATATTAGACATTCTAGGTCTAGTACAACACTGTCAGGATCATCCATCAGAATGCAAGAGGTAGCTCAATCTGTGTGTTTCCATGTGTCTTTATCTCTACTTGTGTGTAAAATTCTACCCACTCTTTTCACTTACATGTAGAGATGGGGAAGTAGGGAAGAAACTGCAATGAGGAGACACAAGGCAGAGGCCAAACCTCAAATTAAACAAGCAAACAAAAAGTTAGACTGTGGACCCTAGAAGTAGAGTTCATTGTATTAGACCTAGAAAATTGTCTCAAGGCCATATCCACTGAATAGAGGAGCCTGGCAGACAGGTTTCAGCATGGAAAAACGTATTCATTTATCTTCATTCTTTATTTTAACTTCTGTTGTTCCTGGCAAGCTAATTTTCTGTGGGTAAAGACTATAAGCCTATGATCAGCTCAAATTCAGATGCAAATTATATTTCAGTATTAACATTGATAGAGTATTTTAGAAGGAAGAAAAGATGGAAAGATCTGTGATTCAGCTCTGAAAGGAAAACAAGAGAAGATCATTTTTTGTCCAAGCCCAATGATTAATGAACAAATATATAACAAATATGTGAGAAGTGCTGCGTGTGAGATATTAAAAAGAGGTTCTGAGCATGACTGCAAAATGAGACAGTAAAACAATGACAAGGCATGAACAGGTAAAAAATGCAATAAGATTGCAGAGGAGGTTAACATAAATAATAAGAAAGTACTCAAGTATGTAAGGAACAAGGGGTCACTGAAGGAGATATGGTGAATATGATTTATTGACAGCATAGGTAGACGTAGTCAGAAACGTTAATGGATTCACTGCCTCAGTGTGCTCGCATTAGAGGATGGGGAGCAGATTCAGAGGCAGATGATAATTTCCTAGGATTGTGGTGTTGGGGGGAGGGGGAAGAAAAAGAAACATTAACAAGAATCAGAAAGCTCCTGCCAGCTAGATCCACATCAGAATAAATTTTTCAAAAAGTGACTGATTTACAAGCAGAACTGAAGCAAGTCATATCTTTCTTGTAAAGGTAAGCAATGCAGAAAGTGGTGTTGGAGAGGAAACATTAATTTTTAGGGTAAATTAAATGACAGTGGTGCCTAAGAGTTGTATGCAATCCCGGTAATGAACTCACCAGAAAGGGAAAATAAAACAAAATGATAAAAGAAGAAAACTTATGTGGGTCAGAAAACAAAGTTTCTGGAGGAAGAAGTATCCCATACAGAAGGTGTATAGAAAGCGTGGAGAAGTGGCAAGCTCAAAACCTGGCAAAGTGTAACATAGTGTGTGGTGAAGGGCACAGAGCTCACATGAAGTAACCGAAGATGTGCTCTCAGAGCCAGCCCATGCAGAAGGCAGACCAAATTCTGTCTGAGAACACAAGCCTCAATTCCCCACCAACACACATTTGCCTTTCTGGCGAAGGTCCTAGAAAACCGTGTGATTAAGAAGAAAATAAGAGTGACTTGGGCTATGACCTCACTGTCTCCTAAGAATCTTGTTTATGTGATGGTGTCAGCTACAGATTTTTTGGTGTGTTTTTCATTTGACTCTCCCTAGTGCTCTTTGCGTGTCCTGAGGCCTGAGGCTATGTTGCTCTTCCCAGCCAGGTTTCCAGGATCAGATCTCCCACCTTGTCCTGACACCTGGGGCCTCCACCATGACTATTCCCACTTCATAGTGGGGAATCACCTCAAGGAAATGCCCAGTGGGACAGGCTGCCATCCTCCCGCCTACCTGGGGGAGCTGTTTCACTTGGCTGTGAAGAGATAAAGGAGACGCTAATCTTTGGGCAGAGGACCTTCTCAAGGTATAACGGATATTGTGTACTAAAGCATAGGATCGAGGTGTTGACTTTTCATGTCAGGGAAGCCAATACCAAGTCTCCTCTGGAACATGCTCCTCTGAGGAGGACAAAGGAAGGCTTGAGGAAACGTCCATGCCAGAGCAAATGAGCTCCAAAATAGACAACTGTCTTGACTGACTTGACTCACAATTTTCTGAGGGCGAAGTTTGTCTTCTTGTCACTTAGCCTTACAGTGTCACACAGGCCCTGATCCATACCTGAAAGTTTTAGGCACCACCATATCCCAATCACTAATTGCAAAAGAAGCAGCTGAATCTGACTTCTGCCGTGGATCCACGCTACTACAATATAGGAACAAGGCTTCAAAAATGCAGTCTCAGTGGGAAGTTTGGATGTTGTATCCTGGTGGGGTGAAGGACATGTTCTTGCAGGGCCAGACATGGCTAGTGGCTGTGGGCAAGGTGGTTGGACATTGCAGGAAGCAGCATGCAGCCTAGCAGGCACCCTTCCAGCCAGTATTTGCTGAGAGATTTGGGGCGAGAGGTGTTTTAAGAAATAATCTGAAGTCCAAGGGTTCTTCTTATGCAAACCATCGGCAGCTGGCAGTGAGGAGGAAATGACTAACGCTGTGTTTGTTGTTTCCCACGTAGCTCTCTTGTGTGCAGAGCCTGCAGGAGGAGGCAGAGAGGGATTTTCTCAAACCTTGTCTGCAAACAGAGCCGACTGATTGCTTTCCTTTCACTGCTGGCAGCTTGGAGGGGAAGGCGTGGGGCTCATCCTGCTTAGCCTCACTTCATGTGGGGACAGATGCACTTCTCCTCAGGGAAATGATGAGGGCAATAACTACAGGGAGGGAGCTGTGCAAGGTGTTTGATGACTAATGCTCCAGGTGTTCACCATGTTCCCTGCAGGGTTAACAGAAAGGTACAAACTCCTCCAGGGTCAGAGGTCTGCCTCACCTGCTGTGGTCTCCAGCAGTCACACATGAGGAATATACCTCTTAATTAAGCTGAGAGTCCTGAAGTTTGGCCAAGTCAAAATTCTCCCTCACTCCTCAACTTCCAAACCCTTCACAGAGCTATGCTCTCCATTTCATCCCCAGAGTGTCTATTTTAGCACACAGAAGGTCACCACCACTAATCCTATCAGGGAGAGAAGATGGAGAGATGACAAATGTTAGGGAGATTTCTCTCCTTTCTTCATGGGAAGCAGTGGTGCCCTGGGGGCAGGGATAGGGGCTGGGTGCTCTGGTGGGAGACAGTGGGAGACATATGATGAAAGTGTGCCATGGCCAAAATAATAAAACAATACTTGAGGCAGGGATGTGCAACTGGGAACAGGGTACTGACGGCTGGAATAAAAGCTGGACAGAATTGTGCAGAGACTTCAGCTTCAGCAGACCAGCACGGGGCTGAAAAGGCCGCTTGTACGGGCACATTTCTGAGGAAACGTGAGCAGAGAGAGATACGGCAAGGATGCCAGAGAGCTGATGTAGTAAATAAATAAATAATAATTAAACCCTGCAACCTTATGCCATTCAAGGGACACAAAGAAAGGGAAAATTCTGATAAATGCATCTAGGAGCCCTGCGGCAATGTATCGGCTTTACTAAGTCAGGCCTCGCTGTGAGCGGGTGTCCGCTCAAGCGCGGTCCTTGTGAACAAACACAGAAAAAGGCTGGAATGCACTCAGACGTGCTGAGGTCAGGTGTTTCTATTGATGGGAATATTTTCTCCTCAACAGTTGGGGCATTTGGGGCAGTTGGTTATTGTTGCTGTCGCAAATCTGACAGAAGTTCCAAAAAGTGGAAGTTTTTTCTCTCACTGAGGCCACCTGGTCAACTTTTCTTGAAAGAGACACGTTTTGGTTTGTATATGCTGTTGTTGTTCCCTCTTCTATTGTTACTGCATAATTATTTTCAAATGAATGCCTAAGGGATTTTTATTTTGTTTTGTTCTTAACCCTAAACACTTTCAGGATTGTTTTGTTAAGAAAAGCCACAAACTGCATTTATTTGAACTGTTCTGTAAAGCCTATAGTTCAAAGAGCTTTCAGTAAAATAAAAGGATATCCAAGTACTTTAAGAATATGCCAAATGAGAGTGCTATCCTACCTGGCTTCAGAGAGGGCATGGAAGGAAAATGTATTTAGCAAGAACTGGTGGATTATTAAGTGGTTTTATCTCCACTCAACATCTCTCTGTAAATAAGTCAAGGTTTGTTGCAACCTTGTGCAAGTGCTGGAAAAATTTAAAGCCTTAAATAGTGAGCTGCTTTGAAGAAAGCTTATCTTCCTAATGGAAACAAATTGTGCCCATTATTTATGTATGTGGTAAAGCTTTATTAAAACAAAGCGGGGGGTGCTTTACTTTCCCACTTAAATAGGTTGACGGTTCAACATCAGTCTTAAACCCTGGATCACAGCATATTGATAGAACAAGAATCATACGCTGTAATAAAAGCAAATATACTCATCCTTTACGTAACCCTAGCAATGATTTGAAACAAAGGTGTTTGCTCACAATTATCCATTAAAGAAAGTAATGCAGCACCAGGAGGGTATTAGCTTGAGGGAATGAATGCCTGTAGAAGGCAATGGGATAATTCTAGTTGTCCTCCACGTGTGTAGGATCACACCCTCGGGAATCTGATGTACTCTAGAATGAAGTACACTGTCCTCACAGAGAAATAGTCATAGTATAGGCTTCTTGTTACCAGTGTAGGATTTTACAGGTTTTGATACACAGGACAGCAACTGGAAAAAGAAATAATTGTATTTACTGTCAATGATATAAACACTTGAACAGGTCTCAGCTTGATATGTTGTTTCTTAAATCCTGAAATCTTGATAATTGTAGCTTTCAGTTATAGATTTATTTTGCAGACTTGTGTTATTAGGACTCCCAATACTTCAAGTGAGTACACCTTTATTTATTTTTATTTCTAAAAAAGTAAAATGTTTACTTTTAAAAGTAAAAATGAACAGAGTTGCTGTAAGTTTTCTTTACATTCTTAGTTTTAAGTTAAGTTATTTAGAGCTAACCCCGTGTTTCAGCTTAAGATCTGCCTCTGCTGTTGCAGGCTAACTATGGTGGTGCAGAGGACCTGTATTAGAGTAAATGTAGCTGAGCTGACTGTTGGTAATACTTGAGCATGAAACCATGCCAGTGGCTCAGAGAGGGTAGAACTTCACCATTATCTTTACCTGTTAGTCCTCTGGGTGACCTCACAGTCTTTTAAGTTCACTGCTATGGGCCAAAGCCAGACACTTTTGGGGTGCTGCTCTGAAGAGAACCTGATCTCTTGGGTCAGGGAGGGGAAGAGCGGAGTGCCCGCAGCCCTGCATTCCATGGGCACAGGCTCCAGAATCTCTTCCACAGGGTAGGACCTACCAGGATGGTCTCCCAGATTTGTAATGTGCGAATGGCCCTGGGTGGGAGGTTTCTGACCGCTGCCCTCCAGCTCTGAGGCAGGAGGCTGGGAGCCAGGCATCTCAGGGTGCGTACTGTGTGCTGCAGAGCTGCTACTGGGAGCCCCAGCGTGGCCGTGGGGACCGGCAGCTGTTCCAATTGCCTTTGTGGCCCTCAGCATCCCAAGGGGCCTGTTGCATTTGGACACACAAGATATCAGCTGTTTAAAAGTAGTTTTTTGGGGTGATTACTTTTTTAATATATGGTTTGTATTAAATTTTGTAAGAATAAAAGAAAAAAATTCTTAAAATGAGAGAAGTTGAGATAGCAAAAAAAATCTCACAAATCCTTCACAAGTATCTCTATCTTGTGTATCTCTACGGCACCCAAAGTGCCGTAAGCTAAGGGCTTTGAAATACAGGGCAACTTCACCTCCTGTCTGCCATGTAGGTGAGTTATCTTAGCCTTTGGGCTACTGTCCATTTCTAGGAAAGATGGTTCAGGATGAGGCATCCTTTGTGTTGCACAGTGAGATCTTCATCACATATGCAAAGTTAAGTGTTTTGGGACCTGCACAGCCTCTGAGCTGGAGTACCTGAGGACCTTACAGCCTTTCTGTATTTGCTTCCTCAACACACAACACACCGGGAAGGGAAGAAAGCCCTGATTGTATCCTCTTACTGGGTGGAGGATGGAGGCAGGGACAAACTGAGGAACACAGCCTTTAAGCACATCGCTCAGAAACTTCTCTGAGGTGATGTTGAACACCTAAATACACTTGAGAGCCTGGGACGCAGCGGCTGGGCCCCCAGTCACAGAGGGAGCTGTACCCAGCCTCTGAAATCATGCAGCCCCTGGCATGGGGTTGTTTTGCCTTCCTTTCAACTTTGCTTGCAAACTGATACAGAAGTAGAGAGAGAATATTGTTATTAAATGTAACGTAAAGTAACAAACAGAAGCCTCTCTCTAAAGGTAGAAAAGTAAGTTTGGTCAGAAGCACTTTGTTGACCTTACTGAAATAACTCCTTCTCTGACCCAGATACAGCATGTGTAATCCACTTTGTAATGTCACTACAATGCTCATCAAGATTTCTACCTTGATATGACATCTGTAGATCAGGCGTTCATTGTTCTGATCAGCAGCGTTCTCGTGGTTGTGTTGCTACCTGGGCAGCTGCTGACACCAAAGAGACTTTGGCTGTATAAGATCATTTGAAATTTGCAGCAGCAGAGCATTTAGGATTTGCAGACAAAACCATTAAAGTATGGGCAGGATAGTTTTCTTTCCCTCTAAATATGAAGGAAGAGGACACAGGGATGACTCTTTATTTAATTTGGATTGAAAGAATGCTGTGAGGTTTCATTTTTTTGGAAAGGTGAGTTTTGATGTTACCTTAAACTGGTTAAAAAAAAAAAATATATGAAAGTTCTGGCTGAAACTGTTTCCTCTGGAGTTTATTTCTAAAATCAAAACGCCTCTCTGATTTGAAGTTCTAAAACCCACTGCTGTGAATAAAAATGTGCAGCCATTTCATTTATTCATTTTGGAAGAATAAAAGAGGCAATGAGTAAAACTGCAGTGGGGTGAGGAAAACCTGCTGATCAGAATGAAGGTTACTTATATTACAATAAACATGTGTTGGTCTCGGCTAATATTGGTTTATGTCACAGTCTCATTTGAACTCAAAGTGCCTTTTGCTTTGGCTGCTCAAAGGACACAATTGTCATCAAGGAAGTGAAATCTCTTCTGTTCCCCCAGCTGGAAGAAAAGGGATCGGAGGTGGCAGTGGAAGGGACAGGGCACAAGAAAGGAAAGGAAAGGAACGCGGATGCTCGCACACAACTTCTTACAATGGCTCCAGCATGCCCTTCCATTGGCAGGAATCCTTTTGATCAAATCCTTGCCCTGGGCTGGAAGTGTTTTAATGAGCATACAGACACTGTCTTTTATTTCCTAGGTCTATTTTGTGTTCTTAAGGATAGATAAGTAAAGTGTGCGCTTAAATGGTCGTGTGAGGGCTTCTTAACTGTGCTCTAGAGGAAATGCGTAGTGCTTGAATGTGGACGCTGAACAGTGCCAGCCTGAAGGACAAGGAAAATAGCAGAGGAGGAAACTTGAACTGAACTGAACAACTTGTTTTCTTTAACATCTTGTTTTCTTTTGGAGGAGGAATAAGCAGCATGCAAACAGGTGGAGATTTGAGGGGTTAGGGATGTTTTATGGAGACTCCCATGTCTTGCTACATTTCCCTGTAGAATCATAGAGTATTCTGAACTGGAAGGGATGCACAAGGATCATCAAGTCCAACTCCAACTTGCCAACACTAATTTCTCTGAGATTCCTATCAAGGCTCCTGTGATTCTCCCAGCTACTTCTGCCTGCACCCTGGCAGGGTTGGGCAATGTTGTGCCAGGTAGCATCTCCCAGCCTTGAGGCAGAACTCAGCTCCCAGGGAGAGGTTGCTCCTCAGACTCAGTCCTGGTCCTATGCTTTTAATTCTCCTGTTGGAAAGAAGTCTACAGTGGTGCAGTGGGGTTTCTGCCTTTGCATGCTGGTAGGTGCCAGCCTGCGAGAGGCCCAGGGGCAAAGGACACAGGAGAAGTATTGCCCACCAGTCCCTGCTCTCCCCACCATGTGTAGGACAGATGTGGGGCCCCACGGAGCAGCTCCTTTGGCAGCAGCCTGAATGCTGCTGATTTGTGGAGCTGAGCCTGTGCTGCCAACCTGGTTCTTCCTAGGAACCCTGAAAGACTTTCAACCTTACAAAATAAAGATAGTGTTTGACAAAAGGCAAATGTTGTTTAGTTTGACACATCTCATTATTCTGAGGAGTCTCTGGGAAAAGGCAAGCTTTGTTAGCCTGTCATAAAGTGCTAACAGTTACTGGAAATCGATAAAGGGGCCTGCTTGCCATGTAAAGAAACACTTAGCGCTGACTTCCAATTTTCCTGCTAGGTTGCAAAGATGGGGTGCAGGAAGACAGAAGCCGAGACTTCTGTGCAGAGGAAGCGAAGCTTTCCCCAGACTGGGATGGCGAGAGTTGAAAGAAAGTCTAGCCTTGACAGCAGCTGCCAAAATCTAAACCTTTTTCAAAGTTTTTTTGATGTGAATCACAGGAGGTGCGACTACTGGGATTTGCATCCAAACAGGAACCCTGCAGATTTCTTCAAATCCTGGCGACAAAGGTATGACATTTATGATTTGCGACTGTTATCCCACATGTGTGAATTGCCAAAACAAAGCTTTCGAAAACAGCAACTTTTATTTGTGACTGATGCACTTTGTAAACAAGAAAGCGCTAGCATTGACACAAAGTGGCCTGCTTCATCTCCTGGTGCCCAGTGCTTCCTTGGTACCAGTGCTGCCTGGAGCTGATTGCCACAGCGGTGTTGATGATGCTCTTTCAGTAACAGGAGCTCTGTTACTGCATGGCTTTGGCTCATACAACAAGTACACGTCAGGTAACTGTATGCTTTTAGCAGTGGGGCCCTGGATGAGAGGTGGAAATTATAGGAAATAATTTTGGATGAGCCCAAAGTTTATTGAGTTAGATATTTTGCCCCCAGTGATGGTACAAAACAGCTTTGGAAAAAAAGATGCAAGTAACCACATATGGATACCAAGGAAAAAATTCCCTAGTTTTCAGGACTATTGATATTCATATAGAAAGACTTGATATTCATATAGATTTCTAATGGGTGGTGTTAATTCAGGTCATGTCATTACTTGTCCCATTACCACCTTTACCACTCCTAGCTTGTTGTTGCAGGGGTTAAATATATGCTATGTGTAACAGCTGAGCTTTCAGTTTTAATTTTACTGCCTTCGTTTATTTAGGAGTCTCAGATTTATCCCGTGTAGATTATTCATTAATCCCTATGCTTCTGCCCATCTTCGTGGGAGCTGACCTGAAGTCCAGAAGGAAGGAGGCCCGTGCATCCAGTAACTTTCATTTCCACTCCTGGTAACGATTCTTCCTGCTGCATCTTTTTGCAGTGAGGCAGTCAGATCTGCAACACTAGCTAAGAGGTTGCCTCTTTTCTTCTTTAATAGTACAATGCTTTTAGCTTCATTCTCTTTCATTTAACACACCTTTACAATTCAAAAATTGTTCTACCTGGTGTAATTTTAGAATTGTAATCAGTTTAGATTCGTTATTTCTATGGTAGTATTTCCCTTCTAAATTTAGGGTGGTTTTCTTTATCTGTATTGAGATAACAATCCTATCAAGGACGTATGTCTACACATATATAAATTTACAGGTAGATCTATATTTGTCTCTGTATCTATTATGTATACACACATGTCTGAACTTGCTCTGTGTATTTCAATCAGCTTTTCAAACAACCTTACCTTCATGCTTCCTGACTGTGAGCTGCATTGGCACAGGGCAATTTAGAAAATAATTAATTCATTAACTAATCTCAAGGATACCTGAGCAAAATACCAAAAACAACAGAAACAAAAACTTTGGGGGTTTCATCTGTTAGAAGGAACATGCAGGGAATTCAGATGGCATGCAAGTAACTCAGAAAATGTTTATGTGGAAAATTGTCCATGCATTTTATTACTTGTTCACAAAAAAATCTCAGTGCACAACTTAGCTAAATTGCCGGCAAAGTTAAATTAGGCATGCACACTTAGAATTAAAAACACCCCTTCTGCCTGCTACATAGAGGCTTCTGTTTCATAGAACACAGACATACCCGCTCTTCGGTTGGTCAGAAGATTGTCTGGCTGAGTTTCCACAAAGCAGAACACTCTAAGTAGTAAAAGTGGACTTAAATGAGGACATTTAAAAGTTAAAATAGGATCCATTTCTGTTATGATATTTTTATGAATCATAGCAAAGCATCAGTTCCCTTATCAAAACAATGCAACAGCAACTACTGATAATATTGCAGTGTCCCATTTGCAAGCTGTAATATTTTGGAAACATATCTTACAGCTGAATATCTGGAATATTTTTGTATTAAAAAAATAATGACCAGTGCAACTTGTTTTCATTTCCTTATAATTTATTGTTCTCTCCAACAGTAATTAATATATGTGGAAGTCAGTCTCTTTTCTTTCATGTAGGAATGATCAAAATCAAGTATTTTCAAACTTAATTGAACTAGTCAGATTGCTGGGGTTCATCCACAGCCCAAATTAGGCTCAGCTGTGCAGCAATGCGTGAGGAGGAAAACCTCTGTGGCTTCGAAGGGCAGAAGGTATTGAACATCAGCAGAGCGTAGGACTAGGCTTGTGCTGTAGCGTTAGCAGTGCTTGTTGGAAGAAATCTGTGTCACTCCTTGGAAGTACCTGCTACTCACTGTTCCTGAGACTGAGGTGGGGTCATACGATCGCTTTATTAAAGGCAGGGCTCTGTGGCACCTGTTCATGTGAATTTAGATGCTCTCATGTGAACAAGTGGTATTCACAGTGACCAGGGCAGAGTGGGAAAAATGGATTTTTTTTTCTATTTTTTTTTGAGTGGCTCACTAGCAGCCAGATTTGAGTATGTATTTGGATACTGGAAGATCTCGTGGAGCTTCCAAACCTTTTTTGCAGCATTAATAATGTGTGATCATAACAGACTTCAGGAGCTAACCAAGAATTTTAAAAGAACTAGTAAAGAAGCTCTCTGAACCATTAATGATGATTTTGAACGAATCTTGGTGCCCTAGGGGAAGATCCAGGAGGCAAGAAGAAAGCTTATATAGAGCCAATATTTAAAAAGGTTAAACAGGAAGACTTGAGTAATTATAGGCCTGTCAACCTGACATTGATCCTAGGCAAAATACTGGAACAGCTGATATGAGACTTGATTAATAAGGAATTAAAGGAAGGTAATATAATTAATGCCTTTCAACATGGGTTTGTGGAAAATAGATCTTGTCAAACTAGCTTGATATCATTTTTATGAGATTACAAGCTTGGTTGAGAAAGGTAATAGCACTGATGCAATGTACTTAGATTTCTGTAAAACATTTGACTTGGTACCGCCTGACATTTTGATTAAGAAATGAGAATGCTACAAAATCATTGCAGCAAACATCAAATGGATTAAAAAATGGCTAATTGGTACATCTTAATATGTAATTGTAAATGGAAAAGTGTCATTAAGCAGGTGTGTTTCTATTGAAGTCCTGCAGAGAATGGTTTTGGATGCAAAGCTGCTTAACATATCCAACCATGTTCTGAAAAAAAAAAAGGGGGGGGGGAGACAGTCTCTGTAGGTAATGCTTACAGACTATGTGAACACCAGGAGAGTACACAATAGTAATGTGAATGTTTTGCTGATAGAGAAGAAGAAAGATATTTTGGCAAACTGCCTGAACTTTAATGTTTTCTATCTAGAAACAGCAACGGTAAGCCTCGTGTGACCTTACCTGTAGCAGGTGTGACTTTTTAAAAGACTTAAGAATCATTACAGGTGAATAATCAGCCAAACAGGAGCTTCCAGTGCAGCGTGGTGCCTAAACATCAGGTCTGAGCAGGATGAGTTTATGTTACTGATGCCACCACTTTGGGAGTACAGGGTCCCATCTTGAGTCTCAGGAGGGTGCTGATAAACTGAGAAGCACTGAGAGAAGATCCCCAGGAACTGCTGAGGAGCTGGAAGAGGAGGCTTACCACGAAGAGCTTAATGAATTCAATGTGTTGCTCAGCAAATAGAGGACTAATGAGGTGAGCTGATCATGATAAAAAATTATGGGATTTGTTTTGTCCAATTTTCCTCATCTAAAATGCAGGAGTATAATCTAGGCTTGCTGCTTTGCTATCGTTATGCGTTCAATGCGGAAGTTAGATAACTCCAATGGGCAACTAAACTTCTATGGAGATAGTTGCAATGAATTGCCTTCTGGTAGTGCCTGTTCCTCTCAGCTGATTACAGGAGGGTCCCCAAATGCTAGGTGAGACGAGATGCTTCATTTTCTGTGGTTAAAGTTAAGTAAGATAATCCCACGCTAATAGCCTCTGTGGGGAATGTAATTTTTAAAATGAAGGCTCTTTATTCTGTAAAATAACAGACTCTGATGGTTGGAAATTTTATACGTATGAATTCAGATTAAAAATCAGGTGCACATTTTTCTCAGGGAGCATAATTAACCTTTGGAGCAAATTACCAAAGGTTGTGGCACTTTCTCCACCAGTGGAAATTTTAAAATCAAGATGGAATGTTTTTCTAAAAGACTTGCTCTGCTTAAATTGAACTGATCTGGGGAAGTTAAATGGCCTAAGTTGTACAAGAGGTCAGAGAAGATCATCATGTTTGTCCTTTCTGGGCTAACAATACGTGCCTCTAAATCTTGTGATGCTAGAACACCTTTAACAGTTTTTTCCTTAAGTCTTTTGCTATTTCTCAATTTCCTTCCTCCTAAAAATAATTATAATTCCCTGTCTTGCAGGACAAATACATTTAAGACTTTATAGCATGTAAATATCCTGGACATGAAAGCTATATAAATATTTAGGATGTGTTCGAAAAATGTAGACTAGAATAGTAGATAGCGCTCAAGTAATTTATTGCCCAAGTGCTGATTGTGTGTTAGACTTGTTGGGGATGGGTGCTGGCTGATTACCAGCCTATTGCCAGCTTCTGCATAATTGGGACACAAATATCTTGAAAAAGACACCCAGTGTTTTCAAAAAAGTCCCTCAAAATGTCCCACGTTTTCCTTTTTCTGGAGCGAGGCCAGATCCACCCTGCTCATGGCCTCCCCACCCTGGTGGTTCATGGTTCAGGCTAGCAAGGTCACACTGTTGATGTGGGGTTAAGTGAACAGGAAAGTCATTAAAATTTATGTGATTTTGGCAATGTGTTGTATTTTCCCTGTTTCAGTTCTGTGATTGGTTCACAAAAAGAAATAATAATAATAAAATAAATAAAGACCAAGAAGAGAAACAGGGAAGAGATTACAACCATTCAGGGAGAGAATTTTCTTCTCTCTTTGACTTAATCATCAAGATTGAAGTCTAAATCCCCATTGCCAAATGACTACAGGATGCAGGATGTAATGATGGAGAAGGTATGCTTCATAAACATTGAGAGAATGAGAGAGGTTGAGCAATGTCTAGAGCTGGACAGAAGTTTTCCATTTTAAACTGTTTTGGATGATCGGTTGGTTTTATGTTTCATGAAGACTATCTGCTGTGGAATTTTTCAAGTTTTCTTTTCAAACGTGAAAATATACACATGAAAAGTTCTTAGTTTTCAACTGAAAATTATCAAGAATGTTTGTTTTAAAAGCTGCTGTATCGGCTAATAGAAATCTACATTTGGATACCTTAATTTCTTAATCATGAACGTGGGCTAGGTTTTCTGTCTTTCTCATGTTGTTCTGTAATTTGAGATCAGAACATCCTCTCTCTAATATAAATATAATATATTCTTAAATAATTGCTGTTCAGCAGGTCCCCAGTGGGACTGGGGGATCATGGGACCAAACAGCTAGCAGAACATCAGGTTAGGAAATACATGAGCTACAAGCCCATGACATTTTAAGAACAAAACAGAATGAAGTGGTTTGAGAAACGAAAATGATTTTAGCTAGTGTGCCTTAAATCCAATGTTCTTGAGTAATGGTCCTTGATGTAAGTGAGGGCAAGATTTTCTTGGTAAAAATTTTGATGTATATCTTTCAGTGCACTTTTGACATGTACTGCTCAAGATTGTGTATGAGGTTGTTCATAATCCACATGAATTCTAGCAGATCCCCATCCCCACATGCAGCACAGGAACCTATGACCCATGTACAACATCCAGTAGCACTGGTGTGAAGGCCTGGCTCTCGCATGCTAGGAGAAGCCGGCACAAATTTGACAAAGCCTTACTACTCTGCACAGCAGAGATCCCAGCACTGGAGCAGGTGGCTCAGTACATCTGCACCTCCCTTTTTCACACACTTCGGCAATTCTTTTGAAAGAATTCTCACAGTGTACTAGAAAGAAGTAGAGGACGTGAAAATCATTGAGATCTGTGGTCAGGTCTTCTCCAGCCACCTTTGGGAGTGCCATCTTTAGTCTATTTGCTGGGTTCTACCTTTCTTTACATTTCAGCTGGGGACCCTTGGATGAAAAAAGTGGAGGGGGAAGAAATTCACAGCCATCCCAGAGAGACACGCTGATGTGTCTGAACGTCTAAAAATAAGATCGGTCACACCTCGTCAAGGTTTCCCTAGCAAAACACAAGGAAACTGCACCTCTGTGACTGTAACTTACCCTGCTTGCATGAGGGCTCATGTCTGCCTCCAACACTCAGCTAGATGTTGGGCAAAAATTACCTGGTAAATTCCAAACAAACCCAATCCAAGAGTCGCAGCTAGGCCTCGCTTCCCAACTTCAGCTTTCCATGATGATTTTCTGCCTGAATACATATAAAAGGAGGTAAATAGGAATTCAAATTCTGTGACAACTCATTATAGTTTTTTCTGCTTCAGTAACCTTATTGATTACAGAAAAGACCGATTGAATGTATGCTTCATATTTTTTTTTCCAAACACTTTCAATAAATCCCCTTTATGTTCCACAAAAATAAATAAATAAGTAAAGTGTGTCTTCCTGACAGCTGGCTGTAGAGTAAACTTAGAGCACCTGCTTTCTTCTCTTTTGTTCATTTTTTACTGCTAAGTGAATAACACTTAACACTAAATAAAGAAGGAGGGTGACCATGGCTACTGAAAAAGATTCAAAGGCAGTCTGTGCGTTGCTTGTAAAGAACTGATTGCAAACACGTAGTGTATGGCAGATAACAATATTCCCGCACAATAATCTAGCGGTAATTCACATTGTGGTTTAAGTGCCAGATTCTCATGAAAGCCACTGAATAATCTAAGGCAACTCCACTCTGTCAGGTGCCACGCGTTTCTTTGGCAAATTTAACTGATAACACATTTAAGCACGCTGGTAGGAGAGGCCGTGTCCTTGAGAGCTCGCAGAAGGGGACTCAAGCAACTTTACCTTATTTTGGCCTCATCTGTAGGAGGGTTCGGGGGAAAAATAACAACCAACATTCTTGAGGTCTTGGTTATTTTATTTGTAAATAACCATCTGCTTCTTTCTGATCAAGAGCCAGCATAGTAAGGTATGACCCCGGGGAGAGCTGTGATTGATACTCCGCCACCTCTGCTAGCGGGGGTGCTGCACAAAAGGTAGCGTGAGGCTCACCGGTGGCCCGTGATGAAAAAGAATACACTTTCTTTCAAAATGTAAATGATCCGATGTTGTGAAGGGATGCAGGTGGCGTAGGGGAAAAGACCAGCCATCAAACACCTCCTGTCTGTCCTGCGCACCTCTCCTGCTCGGCTGTTGGTCCTGGGGCTGGGCACGGCTCCGCATCGCCCTGCTGCCGCCAGTCTGCGGTGCTGCCGCTGCCTCGGTGACCTTGGGCAAGTCCCCTAAGCACTTTGTGCGTCAGTTTATCTACTGGTGAACTAGGTCTAATACCTTTACTGAGGATTACGGCAATTAATTGCTGTTTGTAAAGCACACTGAGGTCTGCCATGCTACAGAAATGAATATTCTGGCTCGGAATTTGCTGTGCTGATCGATCACAGGATACCGGGGAGGGCAGCTATTGCTTTCCCGTGCTGCCTTCCTTGTTTCCAAGGACTGTGGGGACCTGTCCTGGGAAGCAGGAACGCTTAAGAGATCAAGAGCTTTTCTGCAGAACAAAACGGTTTGGGTTGCTGTTGTTCTGTCACTTGTGGCAGTCTGTGTGAATGCCAAGTTTAAAAAAAAAAAAAAAGATCAGCTGCTGAGAAGTGTTTCTGGCTATTCAAGATTGAAAAAATCGGCTGCTAAGAATTGTTTCTGGCTATTCAGGGTTTGCATCCTTCGCTGCAACCCGGTGTTCACACCGGTGAAGTGCTGGTTGTAACCAGGGAGAAACTGTTCGATGAACTTGAGGGGAAAAAAAGGGGGCAATGTAGACTATAAAGCCCTCTGGTGTCTGGTGGATTTTTTCACTTAGGTATTTCAGCCTAATGTGCTTTTAGTGGAAAGGTTCCAAAATGTATAACCAGGAAAAAAAAGGTGTGGGGAGGGACGAAATTCCCAGGCAAAATAACTAGAGGTAAATTCAGTGTTTTTCCACTCCAGCGACCACAACCTTTGCTTTTATTCTGGTGCAAACAGCTGCAGGTGCCTCAAGTCAGCCAGTTCTATCTATCTGCAATGTCATCCATGTTTACTTGCAGCACTGGACTTTCGATTCTGTCAGGATGCCAATCCAACGGGCCGCCAGGCACTGCAGCTGACAGTCAAATCTGTAATGCTGAATCCTTCTTCTGGAAAAAAGGGCTAAAGAGGTTAATACACTCAAGTAAGGATAAACACACCAGCTGTTATAGTTTCTAATATTTAATGTCATTATCAAATAAAATAACTCCTAAGAAATAAAAAAACATGCAGCCTCCAAATCGCTCATCTTTGTTAGCATTAATAAATTATCCGAAAAGCCTACACTATAAAATAATAAGGGAGCCTACAATTAAAGCCATATTTGCTCTTCTACTCTGCTGATGTTGTTCTGCACTGATACCTTTACGTTTTGGTATTTCATCAATACTGATGTCGTGTGCTGCACAGCGGCTATAGGATAATCGTGGATGGATTATTGGAATGCAGACAAATGCAATTTTTATTTATTTTTTCTTTAGGGGTGCTTGTTGAAATATTCCGTCTATCTGATTTACTGAACATAATTATTCAGAGATTTCATAACTCCTGGTCCTTTTCTTTTTCAAAAATCTGCATAGGATCTGAAGAATAATGAGTCCTGCAACAATAGGAGTGCTTTTGTGTGTTGTTTGTGTGTGAAATCTCAAAGGACGCCCTCCAGAACTCGTTACTGGGGCTCAACACTTTTTAGAGAGTCAGGAAGTTGACTATATGTTTTCCTCCCGTCGTTACAGCTACAGCTTTTACTGGTGGCAGACAGCGTGGATTAACTAGGGGATGACTTGAACATACTCAGGAAGGGCGAGAAATACATACAAACACACAATGGAAGAGGCTTTGCAGCCTGCAGAACAGCCTGAAATGAGCTCAGCTGCCAGTTTATGATCTATGTTATAGCAAGGCACGTTCACTGCGTTATACTTAAAGGTCTATGACCAACTCCATAAAATCTTTGAATTCCAGGATTTATCAGTTAGCCATTCCAAACAGCATCAGACTAAAGCTTGTCAAGGTGGTTACACTGCCTTTTTGGTTATTGCTCAGTGATGGGCAAAGGCACAGAGCTGCTGGGACCCTCGGTAGGACCTTGACAGTAAAGACAGTGCTAGGGCTTGGCGGTGGGGTGTGACTGACAGTGTTCTTCTGCTGGCCTTCTCCACGCAGATGCATTTATTTCCTGCACTGTTATTTTAGCAAGGTGTGAGTTATTAATTTTTTTTTTAATTTTTATTTTATTATTTTTTTTTCCCTAGCAGCATAATGCTAGGCATGAGACAGAGCTGGCCAAATTACAGAAATTCCTTCCTATGAAAAAATGGTCATTTTGAAAATCCCTCCCCATTTTCCCTTCAAATTGAGGGAAAAAAAAATTTTTTTTTTACTTATTTTTTCCTGGGAAGAGCTCTCCATAAAACAGAACAAAACCTCTTTTAGGGGAAGCAAACTGGAATTTCTTGGGGCTTGCCAGCTGCCTGCCGAAAGGGGTGAGCGGCAGGAGCCTAGTCGACAGGCTGCTGCGGGCTGGACACCCCGCGCCTGCCGCTCCCTCCTCCTCCTCCTCCTCGCCTTCCCCCTAGCCTGGCTGCTGGGGAGGCAGCTGGGCTGCAGGGCCGGCAGAGCGCCAGGGCACTCAACCTCCCCTCCTCCCTCTTCCAGACCTGCTGCATCTCCCCAGCTGCCTGCCTGGAAGACTATTGTCAATTTTGCTCTCTCCCTGCAGACGACAACAAAATCGACAGGGGCCTTCCAGCCAAGCAGCCGTAGAGCCATCAGTTTGATTTTCCTAATAGAAAAATCAGAAATTTCTGGCAAAATTGAAATTTTCCCATAAAAGAAATCCCAATTTTACAAAAGGCAGATTTTCCACCAGAAAGTCATTCCAACAGAGCATTCCCAGCTGCCGTAGTTTGACAGACCTTTGAATTAAAGTCTGTAGAAAAAAAATGCTTGTGTGTTTGGCTGTGAAATGAGGATGGGTGAGCGGAGTCAGATGCAAATAGAAGTGGCCTCAGAGCCAGCACACGAGTTCCCACCATCCAAGGATCGGGCCCAGAGTATCTGCGTGACCCTAAAGGAGCTATGAGGGATCACGTCTTTGCTGTAAAGTGTTGAGATGATAATTAAGGCTTACATAGCAAGGTTATGTCGCTTTCAAATAATTTACACAGGTCTAAAGTCTCGTGAGAATAATTCCCAGCCCACGGTTGCCACCGAACTGGTTCAGAAAAGCATTCAAGCCTTTGTGTCCTCATCAAAATAGAAACCTTTTCAGCAGAGGCACATCAGACAACGCCAGACGGGGAAAAAAAAATGGAATTTCACCCAGAGTAGCGCTACAAAGTCACCTTTGTCTCTGCTTTATCTGCATACATCTGGGTGGTAGGCGATGCCATGCTCCTGTCTGTGCCCTGTGTGTGGGTGGATTTCGGGAGCAGGAGGCCCCAGTGCTGTTGGGGAGCCTTGTGGGGCTGACTGTCACCATCAGTGTTCTGTGCAGATCTCCTGTGCTGTCCCTGAGTGCAAACAGAATACATCACCCTTCCTTTTGACTCAGAAATGATTAGACTGCTGCAATCACCCCCTGGTTTGGTTGGATTTTTAGTCCAGAGGAACGTGGAGACCCTCCATCGGTAAGCCAGGGCATTAGGCTTGAATAGGACCATGGAAGCAATTCTGAAACTATTTCCTTCTGATCTGAGACAACCTTTCTCCCAGTGACCTCATACCATCAGGAGCACCATCTCACCCAGGGAAGTTACCACAGATGTCTTCTGGAGGTCCATCTGAAGGAGAGCTGTGAGGGGCTCAGGCGCGGCTCCACGCCCGCCTGAGGGGCCCGAGATCTTGTGCAGGATCCTGGCAGCAGGTGAGTGCCTCACCAAAGGAAGCAGCTCCTTGCTGAGCATCACCGGAGCTGTTCACATGCTTGGGAAATGTCATGCAAGCAAAGCACCGTTAAGGAATCAAAACACAAAATAAGCTGATCTGGTGATTAACGTAGAAAAGGATGACGGAACCCCAAACAGCCATGGAGCCACAGTGCCATGAAGGCCCACACCGCAGCCCTGCTGCCATCAGCCTGCAGCAGGCCTCATGCTCCACTCTGGCTGCAGGGTCAGCCCTGCAGGGCCGTGTGTTGAAATCCTGTGGCACCGACTGTGCCCCGCTCAAGTCACGGAGGCATCGCAGGGTGAGTTAGAGGGGGATATGGCAGCTTTCTGTGCGAGTGTGATAGCCTTCACGGGGATGAATCAGATCCTTTATTGCGTGTAAATATTTGCAATGAATTCCTGATAGCTGTATTTTCAAATGTTCATTAAAACTCCTCCCCTCTATATTTTATTCATTTAGATCAGTCTTTGGCCAGCATCTTTCATAAAGTGCTGAAATTTGCCCTTGAGGCATCAGATGGAGTAGTCAGATTGTCAAATAAGTCTCCTAATTGAAGCTAACGCTGGCACAATATTTGTCTTTGGAAAACAAACATCGCCAGCAAAGTTGCAGGTCCACCACGGAGCCGCGCGGAAGCGGGTGCGTGTGATGGGAGGAAGGGTGTGCGAGCAGATTGTGTCAGGGAAACACCAAACCTGCCAGAGTTTATCTAAATGAAGCAAAAGAAGTAAGAGCTCCTTATCATTTTAAAGGCACATGTTAGCAGGTGCAAGGAGTAAATAAATATTCTCTTTTGGCAATTTATTTGCATTTTTATATCTTAAAGGGTCAGAAGAAATCAATAGTTCTCCTTGCACTCTGTGAAATTAATCAGTAACTTTGGAGACACTCTGTGTTTAAGAAAACAAACTGAACAAACAGCAGACGGCCTTTAAAGATGTCCTCGAGCGGCGTTCCTGGTGGATTTGGGACAATAAAGGGCTGAGTATTTCCCAGCACAGAGCCTACAAGAAAACCTGAGCGAGAGCACAGGACAAAGCCCTGTCTGGCGGTGCCCACCCCGGGTGACTCAGGAAGCAAGTGTTATTGCAGTCATAAGAAACCTGATAGCACGGTGCCTATCAGCCATCTGCGGGGGAAAAGGTCAGGGGCCTGGATGTTGCCGCTCACCTGGAGCGCTTCCGTACCACTCCTCCAGCAGCTGCCTGCGGCAGTGCTGAAAATCACAGCTCTGAGCAACGCCAGTGGGAGCAGGGCATGTGCATTGAGGTGTGCTGGGGGGCTCCTGTGAGTGGCCGTCTGAGCAAATCCAGGTGGGCTAAGAGTGCAAGCAGGACAACTTCATTTAAAATGTCTGTGTATAATAACTGAAGTCCCTAATCAGGGGACCTTGGTGCATTACCTCTTACACCAGTGAGCACAGCTGCTCCATGCTGCGTGCCAGGTTGATTTCATGTTGGCCCAATGCAGAGCTGCCCAAAAGTGACTCTTGATGGTGCTGGTGCCAGCTAGGCTCCAGACTGACTTGGGATTGGAGCAGGGGGTAGTAGGGAGATGTCATAAGGTTGTCCTTTTCCCTCAGTTTCCGCAGCCGTAGAACATCTGGGAGCTCAGGGCTCTTGCTTGCTCAGTAAGAGTAACATGCTGACAGTGTGAACAAGGGGCTCTCAACCACATGAACCTGCTCTGGGAATTCCAGCATAGAGCACTAATACCACAGTGGGGCTCCCCCTGATTAAAGCAAACCCATTGACTTTGAGACAAGCAGAGTGAGGCTTTTGCATCAATGCAATACATAACATGAATTGCTTGGTGGGAAGCAAACACTCGCTGATAGCATGGGAGCAATAAAGAGCTGATCCTACTTCCATTAACTTTATTGGGAGCAGACCCAAAATATTTAAGTGGAGATTGGCATATCGCATCTATCTAATCTAAAGTATCTCAGGATTTATGGCGTGGTATCAGGCCTGAGACAGACAGATGAAATATTACTCCTGCTACATTTAATTTATAATCTTCATCTCACTATCCTTGCACCTACCTACTTATATAGTCTCCATTACTAAAATAGCTGAGAGACTGCCAAGTATTTAGACATATAAATAAAATAGCAGAGATTGTTTTGTTCTGTCTCCCTTCTTCTCCTGTTGTTTATAAGATGTCCCCTAAGGTTTGTGTTTGTTCTGTTTATGGTTCTGAGCGTAAGTGAATGGGACTGGGAATCTGATGGGTATTTTTATAAACTATATGGGAAAAACAAGTATGCAGCAAAAGAAATGCGTATTTATTTCTGAATATTTATTTCTGAATATGTTGGGATCGATGGCTATCGGGAAGAACAAAAGCGAATTACGGAGTTTAGATCCAGGAGCTTTGAGAATCTCATTGCATAAGCTCACAAACTTCCCGTGTTGATTCACAGTCCAGACTGTACCTGTCAAATGTCATGGGCGGTCATGTTGGTGGAAGAAGACGTGATATCTCAGGAAGCAAAGTCCAATACCCTGAAGGGCTTTGACTATCAAGACACTGGTCAAACCAAAGGAATTTGTGCTACTGAGTAAATGGGATGCTATGTTTGGAAGTTTTCAGAGCTTTCACAGGACACGTGTCTCCTTTCCGTTGTGTGATAAGCAACCATGGTGAAACTTTAAAGTCAAACAATGCGTGAGTGTCTAGTCTGTGTCTTGCCGGAATGGTTGTGGACTTTTGTCTGGTCAGTCACAGATAAAGAGGATTACCGGGGATTTAGAAAAGATGTGTGCTTCCCCTCTTTATGAGGACATCACTCAAGCCTGGAGTGGGCAGCACTGCAGCTAGCTGCTCCTCAGAGAGCTGCTCACACAGTGGTGGCAGGGGCTAGGATGAGATGTGGGACCAAAGTCACTGGGGGAGCAACAGCTCTCTGGCCTGGGTACCCAGCCTGGTTCTTGCCACCATTGGTTCTCATCACATGGGAACAGGAGCTGTGTGTTGGGAGGGTTTGAGATTGGTCTGACAGGAAGAACATTGGGCATTTGAAGTTGTGTCCTTCAAAACTGGACAGGCCTATGTTTTCTCTTTTCTATTTCTGACTGCTGCTGAGCTCATGAATCCCCACCAATGGATAAACAGAGAGCCCTGGACCCTTTTCATGATTGTTTCTGGATATATTCTTCCTCAATCTTATTCTGCACAAAACTTCTTGAATAGCTCATTTAAGGAGAAAACACTTGAAAAGTATATTAGCAAACTCTTTCAGTGGGGTAAAACCATCAACATGGAAAATTCAAGTTTTCAAGAGAGCCATTAAGTGTGATTAAACCTTTAAAAAGGGAGAACAATGAATGCAGCCTTGTATTTAGCAATTTCATATCTTTAATTGTACAAAGATTTTCTTTAAAAGCACAAGCCTGAAAGGAAGCTGAATGTTACAGTATTTACTGAAGGAAAGCAATGAGAGAAGGCCTGTTCACTAGCTAATGGAGTGAAGCCCAGAAATAATGACAAAAAAAGCGGTAACGACCGCTCTCCAACACAACATATATAAAAGAGGGAGCCATAAAAAGGCAACAATTCTTGACTTAGCTTTGAGTTTCACAATGACTGTGATTACAGATAGCAAGTGGAAGAGCATATAAACCATGATGAAATCTCGTTGGCTTTGCAACTGAGATTCAAGCGAGTAAAGAAAAAAAGCAGGGACATTGAATTTCTGCAGAACAAATTTTGGATGGGGTATGAGAAATGGAAAGAAAGGAAGAAAAAGCAAGGTCATCAAAAAGTTCAGCAGAAAATGAATATATTCTCATCCATTCTATCTAATAATAAACACATTAGGGGCCAGATCCTCAGCTGAACTGGATGCCAGTGATGGAGCTAGCTGGCTGTTCCTGCAGATGTGAAGAGCAAAGAGGAGCACGCATCCTGGCATACTTCAGCCTGTGCCATCTTGCAGCATCTTTCATGTGCACAGAAAACTGAGACGAATGGAAACTATACTATACCAAAAAAACCTGAAAACCAAACACATTAACTTATACAATAATTATATTTATGATCCATTTCATGCCAACTTAATTGTAAGTGCTATGTTAAAGAGAAAATATTTTGACAGAATTTAATGACACATTAATTACCAGCTTTATTTTTCTTGATCAATGTTTTTAAAAGTCAATGTTATCGTCTTACCTCCAATCTCATGTGTATGTCTGACTTCCTCTGTGTAATACTAAGATGATATATACATGTACTTTTCCATGGCAGAGCTATGTTATCCCCGTTAAGTCTTGTGCTCTTTAAATTTTAATGGACATCTTTCTTTAGTGCTTTTCAAAAAGCTTTCCACTAGATTTCTAAAATACCTTGAAAGTGCAACTAATATTCAATCATTTGTCTAGAAAACTACAGTAGCAAAGTTTCTTATACTTGTTCTAGAGAAATTCTTTTTATGAGACTTAAAAGAGGCTTAAAGAGGCTTAAAGGTGCAGAGTCCAGAAGGCACTCTGATGGCTAGCAGAAGGAGAGGGGCACCAGCCTGGTGCTGGTGGTTCCAGGCAGAGGGAATATAACATGACATGCTGCAAACCAGCAACCTAGCAGGGAAAAAGATGACTGAGGTTTAATTCTGTCATATAGAAAGACCGAGCAGAATCATATTTGCTCTTTGAGGAGTTTGCCTGAACATTTTTATTACAGTGACACAGAATAATAGTGGCTGTGTGCTTGTTATTTAACATCACGGTAACTTACATGAGCAATGAAATAAAAATGAATTGGAGAGGAACGGAGGAGTAACGCATAGGTGGCAGCAGGCCTGTAGGCATAGGGATGATGATGGATACCATTTTGAAGCCTGAAAAAGCTAGTGGGAATGTGGGACAAGCATATGAGAAAACTGAATGTCTGATGCTTACCATGGAGCCCGCGGCTTGCTGATGACAGCCATGTAGGATATGTCCAATAAAGGTGGTCAGTATAAAGAATCAGACAAAAATGCTGTTACAGAGCAGCCAGAACTATCTGTAAATGCAGTTCTCGTTCAGGGAATACTTTCAGCTGGAAAAAAAGAAACTGCTTGAAAAAGACAGATGTGATCACTTGTTCAGCTCTCATATTGAACTTGAGCAGGGACCTGTTATCCTGATATCTTGCTGGTAGATCAATTGGCCTAACATGTTACTTCTCTCTCTGCAGAACCTTGTCTCATGCGTATCCTTACAGTACTGGGCTTGTAATAATACTATTAATTCTCTTTGTACTAGCAAAGAGATGGGACGTATGTCCCCTTTAGACCAACCTGGGTTATTCTGGGATTCTGTTTCCCATCCCTCACTGACCCAGTGTATATTTAACTATTCAATGTAAAATAAACCTTCTTGACAGAGATGACAGAATTCTACCTTGCAAGAGAGCTCTAGACCTGACACAGCGTTGGCCGTGGTCCCACTCTCAGTGTGCATGTGGTCTAGAGATTTCCAGACCCCCCTCCAAACAACTTTTCTGTGCCTTTGTGATGATATCCTTGGTTAGGTGGGTGTTAGGTACCCACTCTTTGGTGGTTGGCACCTACCTAGTGAATGCACACCTATGCTTTAGCTTTTTGTTGGCCTTTGCTGTGTACCAATTAAACAGAGATGGTCCCAGAAAGACTGTCTTGGCTTTTAAGCATGGTAAATGGACAATGAATGCTGAGACCAGGCAGTTCTGATCTTGAATTAGAGGAGGTGTCTGAGGTCTGAGCCTCCTTGCGTTGAGAAATAGCTCTGCGCTCATCGTATTGAGTAGATGGGCGTAGTTTTCAGAAAAGGGCTGTAGGAGAGGGTTTCTCTAGGTCTGGCTATTAGTTTGGGGCCATTTATGTATCTAATTACAAAGATGACTCAAACTGGGATTATGGATCCCTGATAGCTCTGAAAGTAACATCTAAAGTTGAGCCATAATTATCATTAGAGACACTGAAAATAGTTGCAAAACAATGTGCTGATATTTCCTCTAGTCGCACCAGCTCTGGAAAATGTTGACTAGAGGCACCATCACAAAACTTTTGCCTGACAAATGAAGAAGAGGACAATGCCTGTAATTTAGATTTTGTAGTCTGCCATCAATTAAGTTGTATGAAAATCACTAGACCGAAGAGGGTATTTGCGTGGGAAAGGTGAATGAAAATGCTCACCATAGACTACGTACATTGAGATTTTGCTAATGAAGAAAAAGTGCAAATACAGAGTTCCACTATCTGAAACAGAAACAAATTAAACTTGATTCATCTGTGCCATAGCCCTTAACAAGGACAATAATAAGCACTTACTTATGCAAGATTATATTTTATGATTATAGTAAAAAATTACATCCTTCTTTATAGAAATTATGAATTGATTCGTGAATGCTACATCCCTGACACTTGCAGGACTGTGCCATTTTTTTTCCGGTGAAACACTTAGGCAATTACTCTGGGATAAGATAGAAATGTCTGGATGTACAATGCTTTCTGCATTAACAAAGTTGCTGTGATATAGTCTGCTGTTTGCATCTACTAACCCGCGGTGACCAGAAGCCATTATTTCCATCGGACACAATGGCAACCAGAAACATTACCCTCACAATGCTGAAGAATGTAAATGCATTATCTCATGACCTCCAAGGATGTGGTATGTGGCACTGCTGTTCAAAAAAAGTTTAGAAACTGATTTGCAATGTACTTATATCTACTTACTTATAGAAAATTACTTCTGTCGCTTGTTTTGCTTTGACCTCTAAGGAGAATGAATGGCTCATATGTGATCTTTAAAAACGTCCACATTAAGAGCAGGAGGGCTGGGAGTGAACAGGTTGAGAAGGCAGAGTGGCATAAGTGAGTTATTGTGGGTGGGGAACGAAATAAAAGCTTGGGAGGGACAACAAACAGAGCGGCAAAACTGCCTGAGAGATTGTGCCCTGTTTTCTGCTCTGCACAACCACACAGCTGTGAGTGCGATGTCTTGGTGACCATGACCCAAACTTAGATTCAGCTGACATTTCATTCATTCTCTTTCCTCCATTTTTTTTTTCCTCATCATCTTACTGTGAAGAAATGGTAAATCTCCATGCTTTAATTGTGCATTTGTTACATCAGCAGGCATATAAACAAATTAGCTCTTATGTCTTTTTTGAAAGCTCACTGAAGTCCTCAATTTCCTAGGTTCATAATGCTTGACTTGGGATAAAGTACCCTCAGCTGATTTTCACCCTTGCTTCTCTCTCACACACACACATGCACATGAGCATTTCTACTTCTGCTTTAATGTAATTTCCTTCTCTGGGAACTTTTTTCCAAATAATTTCTAAAGAACCAAAGTGAAATGCTGTACTATGCCAGAGACATATCATTTGGTCTTCAAGTCCTCCATGACAAGAGTGTGACCGGTGTGGCCACAGCGAGGAGCAGGAGAGGGCCTCACACTGCTATCTATGGGATAGAAGATCCTGGGCAGTGGTGGATGCTGAGGATGCAACGCACAAGTCAGAGGTGGGCAGAGCAGAAGCATCTCTGGTTCCTTTACAGCTGTGTTGGATCAAGACTATTGCCACCGTGGCAGCATGGCTCAGCCAGGCCACTTGTGTGCTGAGACCGAATAGAGAGATGTTGGAAAGCCCAAAAGAAGAGCACTGCTTAAAAACAAAATGACAGTAAAATACCTGTTTGCAGAAACCATGCATTATTTAATGGTGTAAAGATTAAACCTATCCTGACTGTTTAGAATAGTAGAGACTTTATCTGTGTGTCACTCAGTTTCACTTTGTTTTTTAAGGACAGTGATGTGGTTTCTGGGGCTCATCCACAATGCTGGTGAGAGCTGGTGGGGAACACCATGGATGAGAAAAATGTAATTACCAGGGTGTTTTAAAGAAAATTGTGAGGGAGATGGGAAGGAATTTGACACAGGGAAGGATGGGAAGCAGGAGTGTGGGGCATCCATGGAAATAAGGGGGACTTTGCTGCTGCTGTTGGGCTTGGGGGTATTTTTGACACCCACATGGAAGAACAATGCAGGATGAGGATGGCGATGGCTCAAAAGCAAAATCAACAAGCACTTGACCAAAAAACACTTTGTGGGTACAATTGGTTATCCAAGCCAATGGAGATGGGTTTCACCAGGGTCTCCTCTTGACCTTAAACATCTTATTCTCCTTGCTAAATGGCATATAAAAGCACAAAATACTTTATTAAAAATGCTTTTCAGGGCTAAATAACATTAAAAGCACTTTCTATAGCTTGCATTGCTATTTAGGAGAGCTTGTTATTTCTTTTTAATTTGCTCACTCATTCCTGAATAACTTTTCATAGGACTCCAGACACTGCAGTGTGACAGCTAAACCAAGGAGCATCGGATGCAATGGAATTGCTCTACAAGCAACCTTGCCAAAGGCCCTTTTGCTGCACAAAGCTGGCTCTATCTTTGTATATTGAGGGAGCTAAATCAATGTTAAATGCTTGGCTCTTTTCACAGGACAATGACCAGGACCTAAGCTGCGTCCTTCCTTTTTGATTGACACTTGAAACGTTGAGTTGGAATCAGCCAGAGGCACTGCTACAAGCTTGAAGCCTCTGCTGGGGATAACAACTGGTGACATCTGCAGAAAGGCCGACAAAAGGCAGTTGAAAGCCGTGTTTGTTGCTTTCCCCTCTCAGATCTCCTCTCTTTCATGGAGCTCCTTACTTGCTTTAATATTATGATTCAGCACCTGGCTCTTTTGAACCTTGCTTTAAACTTCAAAAGGCGAGGTGGTATTAACAAACATGAAACGAAAAAGTGGCAGTAGTTTGATTTACTGTTGTCGTCTTATCAAGGGGGTTTTTTGTCACCAGCTGCCACTTTCTGTCATCTTTGGAACCATTATCATTTCTCTAAAATCTAAAAGACTCCACTTAATAACAGCTTTGAATACAGGCAGGATCAGTAACGTATACAGTTCTGGGATGACAGGGCCGTCAAATGAAAAGAAAGATTTTGCCAAAAAAAAAAAAATCCTTAAAAAACCCAATAAAACAAATAAAAGCTGTAGTACTTCTAAGTGACCTTGATTTTGGAATTAAACAAATCAAGCACAATCCCATTGTTCTTTTTGGATTAATTCTGCACTTTCTTTGCAATGTTTCTTTTTTGTTCTCAGGACTGAGGGAAACAAAGCCAAGGCTTCCAGAAAACTGCTCGGCACACAACAAGCACTTGGTATCACATGAGTGCTGTAAGCTCTTCACTGTAAAACCGCCAGCGATAATTACTGGTCTTGTTTCACCGCCACCCCAGCTCAGCAGCTCACATTCAGGCCGAGCTGCCTTGCTAGTTGAAAATATGCTCAACTCCCACTCTTACAGTGCTTCTCCATGCTTTCCTGCTGTCCTTCCCACCAGGGCTGTGCTGGCCTTTGGCTGACAAGGCAGAACTGAAAACGCCTCTGTGCCTGGTTGGGCTGGTTTGTCCGTTGTGGCTGTTCACGTTCAGCCACAGGCAGTCAAACAAACACAAATAATTTTCTGAGCACGAGCCTACTGCACTTTCACACTTGTTACCTCACCATTCTATTTAGGAAACTCACCCCAATCCTTTTGTTTTATAATGGTATGCACAATGAACTTACCTGAAAGAAGAAATTTCTCCCAGTGCCTTCTAAACTCATAAATTAATAAAAAAGACAGCCCATTGCAAGCAGTGACTTTCATCTTGCATAGATTGGAGCCTTCACTTTTGTGCATCTTACTAGTTACTTCAATCCATGCAAAAAGAGTAAAAACTACTGCAAAACCCAAATGATCCCCTCCAGTGTCCCCATCGACGTGTCCACCCTCCTCTTAGCTATGTGCAATGTCAGGCAACAGGGGATCTGACGTGATCTCCTGCTGCTGCCCATCAACCTTTTCCAAACCTGTTTGACCACAAAAATCTGGAGGACCTTTTTGCCAGCATGTCTTGCTAAAACTGGGATGGAAATGACAAAATGGGAATCTTAAAAAAAGTGAATGTGCTCATGCCCCAACTAATGAAAACATGGGATTGCAAGAATCCTAAGTTGGTTGGCTTTTTTTTGGATTGGGATGTGACAAAACTCATATGGAAGTGAGGCTGAGGTCGCTAAAAATACCTATCATCCTCTGACAGAAGCACTCACAGTATAGTCGCAATGAGATTTTCTCACAGAGCATGTCCACATTTGAAATTTTAGTCATTTTAACAAGCGTTAATTATCACATCCTAACCAGCAGAAGTGCGTGGGGGTGATGTTGTATATTTATTTATTCCAGATTTGGAATATACTAGAAAGTAGGCTCCGTTCTAGGTTACTGTCATATGAATGAATATGTTACCCAACTAAAATGAAAGATACAACAAAAAGTAATAAGTAAAGATCTTTCCCCAGCATATTCTTTTGAAGAGAAGACCAAGAATATGTTTAACATGTTAGGTCAAGTGGAAATCTGAGCCTGACCCTATTTAAAAGAAGTGCCTGTGGCACACAGGTACAGAAGCAATGTGTCTGTGGAGGGTGGAGAACAATGGAGAGGTACTTTTTGGTTTACCCATGAAAACCAAGGCATTCTGAAAAAAAATAATGTACATGGGAAGGTGTCAGTGCAGTTGGATCAATTCACTTCCGGGCCAATGCTGGAGAAGAGCTGAAGACCATATAATATATCATTTATTTGTGTAATTCACTTTATATTTGCTGAGTACGTTCATTCATACGTATGTCCAATATATTTATAACAAAAGCAGTGTGTGTGTACGTACAAATACAATGAGCTGAATTTTGACTTTATTATTTCCTTAACACATTTTAGAAATGAGAAAACAGATATATATTTCCTTAAAATCACTGACAACATGTTCTGAGATAGGTATCTGGCAGGCCAAGCAAACTAGGTATTGTGAGGTCAGAGCATCTGAAGAATCAAAGATATAACCTCCACATCTAATGTATACCTTTGTATCCTCCACAAATTGCCCACTATAAATTCCTAGTAAAATAAGGATGTACAGCATTAAAATAGGCCTAGAAGGTCTCTAGTGCTGGCAGAATAAGCCAAAAAAGGAACCTGGAAGATTGTATGGAATCGCTGATTCAAGATTAAATCTACTGGGGTCAGAGGAATCTCTTGAAAGGAGCCCCAGCATTTGTGGAAAGTGACGTAAAAGTTAATGGAGATTGAAATGCTGCAATAGTCTATGTCTAGATTTTTTTAAGGAACACACGAAGAAGAAATCCAAATTTGGCCTGCAGAACTGCGGAAGACCAGAAAGAGTTTTATCATCTAATGCAGCCACTACTGAACAAATGGAAGGAGGGAGCAAGTAACATGTAGAGATCTGTATGAATTGACTTTTTACGTGGTCTGCTCCATACTTGTTTTTATGGAAAGCATTGAGTGGGGTGTCTTTCTTCACAAGGAAAGAGGCTGTGGATCTGACTCAAACAAGACATTTCAGAAATAAATGGCTTGATTGTACAGCAAAACCCACCACATCTGGAGAACTAGGAGAACTGAACTGAAGCACAGACATACTGAGTGGCTGTGGACTGGTGCCAGCTCTGGACTCAGGCTGAGGAGCAGTAGGACACATGAAACCCCCATTTGTAGGGTGCTCCAGGGTGTCCTGGGGAGTGGCTCACCAAGAATCCTGGCCTCTGGACTGGTTGCAAATATGCTGAAGAATGAGATTAATTACTGAGGTCAAGCATATATCCAGAAAGAGCTGTAAATTCCTTAGAGGGCATTTATGATCACCTGTCTGTCAGTTTCTGAAGGAGACAGTAAACACAAGGATTTGGATAACTTGATCATTATTATGTAGTGGGTTTTGGAATCCTGTTCATAACATTCCTCCGTATAAACTCTTAAAGAAACCCAAAAGACTCCTATTGTAGTTTAATAAGAGATACGAAATAAAGGTTAGGAATAAGTAGCCTCAGCATTTTAATGAAGGAGTTGAGGTTACTGGTGTAATTTTAAGACGACTCTGCTGTTCTGTACGAGCATTAATTATCTGGAAAATGTGTGGACTCTGACATAAAACTGTACTCAAGAGCTGCAGCAAAAGCTGACTGCAAACTGCTGAAGCAACTCACAGACTGAGGAATGGGGTGACAGTGGCAGGTGAAATTCAGCATTGATGTTTGTAAAGCAAAGCAGATAGGAAAAAGTAACTCTAAATATACTCTTCTCATTAATGAAAGAGATCTTGGAGTCATTATAGACACTGAAGAGGCATTCTCTGAAAAACATCAATTCAGAACTCAGTGGCAGAGAGAAAAGAAGAATGCAGGGAATCATGGAGAAACGAAGTGAGATGAACGTGGGGATCACAATAGCCCGGTGAATAAAACTCTCCACATCTTGAGCTGAGTGCAGCTCGGCTCAGTTCTCCCCTTGCAACATAATATTCAACAGCACAAGTGTAGGAGCAGAAAAGAGTGAGAAAGGACAACAAGAGAAGAGAGAAAATAGTGAAAACTCTTTGTCTTGGAAAATGGGTGAGTTTAGAAAATCCTAAAAAGTACAGAGAAGGTGACTAGGGGGTGACTATGATTATTTATTATCTCTCAGAACATGAGAACTAAGATAACCTGATGAAATGAGCAGGCAGCAGAATCAAAAGGAATAATTTTTACATGTATTGCCCTATTAAATTTTATAACTTATTCCCAAGTGACATTGTAGAACCCCAAGGTACAAATGGCTTTAAAAAGTAACTACACAGAAAGATCCCTAAAGTGAAGACAATTTTTTTTTTAACATTTATCTGTGGACAGTCACTTTTTCTTGTATAAACACACCTTTAAAAATTCATGGGTGTTAATATGCTAAACTGCGCTACTTTTATCATCTGTGATCTTTCCTGTGTCTATACTTCATGCAGCAATTGTCCTTCTCTTTTGTCAAAATTTGCTTACGAAAGTCATCTGTATGTATGAGGATTAACTTGAGCCACCCTTTGAAAAACAGAGTTGTACCTAGATTTCATTGGTTGCATAGGTGATGTAAGACTATGCAGTTTTCAGTAAATGCAAGACAGAAGTAGCATATCTTTAAGGTTTTCTAACAATAATAAGTGTTTGCAGGGTTAAGTTATAAACAGCTATTCACTGTAATAGCAATGAAAATGCTGATGTGTTTACTTTTTCAACTGCTTTTGGACAATTATACTGTGGATATGCTTCCTTCTGCATATATCATCACCTTAATGAAGCACCTCCACTGATCATGCGTTCGCTCAGTTTTCTGCAGAAGTGTCTGGGCCAGATCAAATGAAGGATTTAGATGCTAACAAGTCAGGAATTACACATCTGAGGAGTTAGATCCCAACTTCCCAGCTTCTTCAGGAAAATGCTCCGAAATCCCTGCTCACAATTAATAAAAGTACTAAGTGCATATTTGCCTGAACTCTAGTCCCCTCTGTGCATTGTAATGGCCTCCCTAATTCCAAGACCCAGCCCCTGGACCCCATCCTAGAGGCAAGTGCCTTTACAGCATCCTGACTTACACATCTGTCCAAGAAATGCAAGGTTTCTGCTCAGTGCTTTTCCAAAATCAGTTCACCTTCTTGGAAGGGGTCGCAGGCACTGAGTTACAGGCAAATGACTGCAATTTGTGCCAATGTGAGAAGGGAAGGCAAGAAACATGGGACTAAAGATGAGCAAGAAATGAACCACATGGTAGCTCTTCCCAACAACCAACAACTTCCCAACAACCAAGACTGCAGGGTGGAAGAGAGCTCATCTCCTTCATTCAGTGTTGCACAGGGTCATACTTTTTATTTTCAGGGTATTTGAGCTGCACCACACTGTGTAAAACAAGATGCACAAGAAGCATTTTCTCTGTAAGCTAACAGAGTCAAATAATATGGACAAAATCATGAATATGGGTGAATTGCCTGCTGGTGGGATCTGCTTTGGGCTCCTGGTCAGCCTTGCTGTCAGCCAACTTAAAGGTATCATTTGTTTTCATTCAGATTTGCACTTTGCAGCTAATCTCACACCACAGCAAACTCCACAGTGTGCTGAAATCATGTGGTTCATCAGGAAAACTCCCTCACGCACGTGCTTATTCCTCCAGCTAAAAATATCCCAAAGCAAACCCTCCGAAATGGCACCCTCCTCTGGTGCAGCCGCACCCACAGCCAAACACACTTATCTGGCAATCGCAGAAGCTCCGACAGAGCCGAAAGCTGCAGGAAACTCCATAACAAAACAAATAGGATGGTGGCGGACGTGTGCAAAGCTCTGGAGATCCCAATTCCTGTCACCCGACCACAGCATATCAAATGTCAAGAACCGGCTACTCCAAAACAGGGGCCAGGCTGCATTCCTGCCCCTCGGCCAGATGGGATCAGCACACAGTGCCCTGCTCTTCACTAAATCACAGCAGTGAAAGCCCTCCTAGGGGGCCAGCCTCAGAATGAAAAAATTCCATTTACAACACATATATTCCATGGAGGTAACCCCGAGGACACCAGCACTTTCAGCACTCACATGGTTTCCGTAGGGATTGCCATGAAACAACAGAGTGCCGGGCTTGGCTCTGCCTGCTGTAATGAGGTAAAGCACACGTTATTCAGAAATTTATACGCACAGGTCAAGGTTTGACAGTTTCCAGTGTTCACTTAGTATGTGTCAACCCAAAGCAGAGATCTGAGGCCCTAAGTCTCCTAGCAAACTGAACAAGTGCTTGGATCTGTGTTTGATTTAAAGCCAAAAGGTACGTGTGACTGCCCACTGCACGAGCTGCCTGGAGGGGCATGAAGCAAGGCTCTGCCTGACCCCACGTTACACCTCCTGCTCTTCTTTTTGCAGGCTGCTTCACGCATTTAGAAAAAAGCACACCCAAATGAAGTTTCCACAAGCCTAATGTTTTGCCTTCTATTGTAGCTTCAAGAAGAAGATGTGTCACCAGGAAACTGAGCTTCCCTCAAAGTCTCTGAGATCCTTCCTAACGCAGGTAGTACTTGTAAAGCACATTGAGATTTGTCTTTGGGATAGATCAGGTATAGTGATTTTGTTTCCACATTCACATGGGATTGCATTCACACACATGCAAATACAAGTCCACTTGCAGTGCTGAGGCTGAAGGACTAGCTCTGAGAAGCACAGGAAGATGGTGATGGCTCGGACTCTAGCCCCAGAGCTTGTAAGAAGCAGCAGTAAAATTTACTCCAAAGGAAAATAAACAGAAGACAGAAGGCATGTCAAGTGACTTATGCAATGCAAGACACAAAAGACTGAGAAAAATATGCAGACATTTCTCACCACCCTTGTGCTTGCAGAATTCCATTTCCATCTTAACATCTTTACTGGGAGAAAGCATCATGCCAAAATAACAAACTTTATGGTCTAGGGGAAAAAAAGAGCCAGCTATGCGACCTCATGACATTTTATGTCCAAAATTCTAACAAGTTATATGGGGACATATGATTATTTTTAAAATTCATCTCAGTATTGTAATATATGTGTCATTTCCTAATTCCAATTATTTCACTATTTCAAAAGTCCCAAGCTGTTACCAATAACACTTGCTGGCTTTAGTCAACTTTGACACTGCCAGAAGAAAATAAGCTCCTATCCAGAATCACTTTTCCTAGAGCTTTTCAACTTCAAGGAGTCTGCTGAGCCAAGTCAAGGGTTTTCAGCCTGGAGATGCTAAATTTAGGCAGCCGACTTCATGGTCATGGGTGACCTGGAGAGCTAAAGCACTTTCTGTGTCATCTCCTGTAATAAGAAACTCTAAGGCACACAACAGCTAGGAGCACCTCTCTCTTTAGTGAAATATCTCAGATAAGTGGAAAAGATCAATTTAATAACCTAGATTGTCCTAAACTATTAAGTCAGATTAAAATGTCGAGCCCCTCCCACTCCAGAATTTAGGACATTTCATATTCCTCGCTCGGCCTTTTGCAGAGACAGGGGCCATCTGCACATCCTGGGCCATGTCCAGCTTCACGCTCCCAATGCCTCAGTGCGGCAACGTTCGGGTTTGGTGGTTTGGTCCCCATTTAATTTCAAAAGAAGTAAAATGAAATGATCTTTTTTTTTTTTTTTTTCCCTCCATTTGGCCTAATAAACTCCCCATATTTCTAAATTACCATCTCTTTGCATGTGTTCTCTGTAGAGCTGCCAGTCAACGTCAAATGATGTGTATAAATCAAAACTCTGGTTATGTTCTGATAGCATTATATAGACTGGCAGAAAAACACAGGTGAAATAGTGTCAAATCTACATGAGATTTTTTTTCTCCCTTTTTAAATTGAGACATCTGTCTAATCTCAGTACTTCCCAGTAAATGAATTTAGGCACCTCAGAAGCTTATCTGAGCTTGATGTTAAAGAAAAACATTTCTATGGGCACATTTGTACCTGTCAGCACTTACTGTAGAGTTCTCTCTCTCTATATTAACGTGAGTGACATCAGAATGATTAAAATGATTGTTAATGTTAACACTGCTGTAGCACCCATTTTACCCTATTTAGAAAGGGAAACTTTCCTTGAACCCAAGCGTGAGTGGATATTGGATCATTTTTCAGAAACTTTGTGGAAATCAGGGAAGGACAAAGTCAAAGAGAAGCAGATGCAGCAGCGTGCGTTGCGTAGGATTATGGAGGTATACATCTGCCTATATGCTGGGCTGATAAGCCTTCTTTGAGCTGTTTTTGCAAGGCAGTTATTTAACGCTGAACAAAAGTGCAGCTAAGACTCTCCCCCACACCTAACCACATCCACACTTGAGCAAAATGCTTTATGTGTGCACCAAGTCCACTCAAAGACATCTCAACCTTGACGTTTTGTTTTCCTTTGCAGAACTCCACTTCTTTAAAACACCACTTGCCTGGCATGCTCCCACGCGAAGCACAGTTGTCAGAATAATAATTAACAGGCTCTCATTAATTTGGGATCAACAGTACCCCCTAATGAAGCGGGGACCGAGCAAGGTGATCCCTTAAAGTGAGGCGTATGCTTTTCTTACACCTCGTGGCATCTAATCTGCCGTAGCCATTAGGCACTGAGCTGACCGTAAAGGCCTGTATAACATTGAGTCAAGGACAGTTAATGGATGCCGGAGCACAAACAAGAGTGCTCCAAGCATGTCAGTCAAGACTAACCTGAGGCAAAAACATCAAAATGCAGGTTGGAGTTTTGACATTCCTGCAGGCTCTGTACGCCTCGCCAGCGAATTTTTAAAGTCAATATCCCCCTTCTGCTTGCGAACACTTTCTATCTGATGAGTAGCAGTAATGTGGATCTGATTGAACTGTGACTAAAGTATTACTTAAAAGGCAGCTTTGGATGCGTGTGCGCGCGCGGGTATTTTTTTATAAATGTCTGTGATAACAATAAAGACAGTTTACACAGATTATCACAGGCTGTGTCTCTAGACTTCAAGGTTATATGATTAGGAAATTAGAAAAGAGATGAGATTAGAAAAACCACAGAACATTTTGAAAAAGAAAGCTTTTTACAAATTATCTGTGTACTGAATTTACACAGAATCTGTCAGATAAATCTTCTCATATTTGGAAATGGATAAATGCTACAATGTAAATAGAAGGAACCGGCTTGGGAGCGCTCGTCTGGCAAAAGTTCAAAAAACATATTAAGTATTCTAATTCGCTTAAAGCTTACTTATAAAAAAATGCATATTGTGAAATAAAATGTAATGATTTTTGCATGGAAATGTAACGAGCAATAATAATTGCTCTGGATGAGCACAGCACACACTGTTAGGAAGTGCAGTCCCTTTGCCTTCACAGTTCACATTAAACCTTTATTTTCTTTTTCCCCTCTGCACAGTGAAGTGAAATGATTAGGCAAAATGGACATAAAATTTGAGCCAAGATTGTTCTTAGTATTGGGCAACACACGTGAGCACGTAGGGTGCCATAAAATTGGGGTGGTGGCAGCAATAAACACTTCCTATTACTGGAAAAGAAGGTGTGTTTTCGAGGGGAAATTATATTAGCTGAAGTGGTACATTAGAAGTCCCGACCAAAATTTCCAAGCAAGCTATAAAACTTGATTAATTTAGGAAGCCAACATTTTCATGCATTCTTTGGAGAGTTTCTGATACTGCACTCATGGTGCACAATTTGACGGGGTCATTTTGCCAGTTGAGCGTGTCAGTGGGTGAGCCATTTGGTGTGTTTTTGATTTGTCTTGTGACCTTTCACTTGGCACTGTCCTGTTGTTTCTTTGGTTGTAACTTTTTTTTAAACCTTTTAATTTTCCTGGACTTGAGATCACGCGTTTTCCAGAGACACAGCAGCACAAATATTTTGCATTAACTGCATACACCTTGGGCATACTTTTTTTCTCCGCCTTTTGGCTTTGTATAGCATTGCTATGTTCTGCTAAGCAGTAGCACTTCAGATGGCTGCATTCAGCAGTGGAGAAACTCTTACCTAAAAAGTAAATGGCTTGTTAAGAGCTCAGGTTTCTCTGAGCCCCTTAGGAATGCACAGTGCCATGTGAATAAATGGGTAGTAAATTTCTAAAAAAATTTTTTCCCCAAAAAATCCAATGTTGGAAAGTCTCTAGCTAAACCTCTGTGCACAGCCATTTCTCCTTTATGTAAAGAACGTTTGTTTGCTGCTGACTCTTTTCTTTTAAATGTTTTACTTAAGACTGTTTACACCCAACTTTAATTGGATCTCTGTGCCAGAGCAAAAGGCATTTTTTACTTTAAATGTCTGTGATGACAATAAAGATGTTTTACACAGATCACCACAGGCCAGGTCTGAAGGTCTAGTAGGTTTCCACTGAACCTGGTGCTCAGGCACCTCTCTTTTTCCAGACCAAAGGCCTGTGTAGCACAATGAAAGAAGTAGAAATGAAATTATCAAATCCCACGAGCAATTTTCTATAACATCATGTTTTTCTCTCTTGCATGAGACTTAGCATAGTCTAATGATCTCATGATAATGTCATGGCAACTCTGTGGAGCAGAGACCATATTAAGATGTCATTCTGATGGCAAAATGATGGCAATTCAAGTCTGCAGAGAGTTTATGACAAACGATGGCAAAACAAACTCGATACGAGTCTATACAGAGCACATTATCACGTCAGGAGAATAGCATAATCTAATAGATCTTTCCTATCTCTAACTTCTGTGAAAGCAATGTCGATACCTGCCCGTGAGAGCAGAAGTCCAATATTAAGGCAGTTGTGACACAGATTTAGTATCTGTTCTTACCTCCTCACTGAAGTATTGTTTATGAACTGCAATACTGCCTGAGCATATTAAAATGCACTAGGCCTTTTTATCTTAGATTTGTTTACAATGGATATCTTTGTTTTTCATCACCTAATTAAAAGAGAAAAGAAAACACCAGAAAAATTCAATAGCTGCCAAGTGAGCTGCAGCAGGGAAGTACAGTTGTAACCTTGAGCGCATTGTGTCAACGCTTCAGGGTGACGTTGATCTTTGAGATACCACAGGCAACCCCTGAGTCTCAGAGGCATATAGAAAACCAGGGCACCCCCCTTGACTCTTTTCTTGGTGCTAGGGATGGGCAGCACCCTGCCATGCTGCTGCATAACTGATGCTTGTGTGGTGTGAGGGGACCAGGATGGCAGCAGGACTGCTCATGTGAATGGGTTCATGGGATTTTATGGAGAGGGATGTGGGTGCCTGGCAGCAGCAGGGACCCAGCTATGCAGCTCTGTCATGGCTGCAGGAGATTCTGGCTTGCATCTCTTTGCTGTTTGATCCAGTTCAACACAAGACTCAGCCATATGGGTCACTGTGATCTGATTAAATTAAGGATGCTAGAGAAGCCTTAAACCTGAATTTCCTATTTTAATTTGAATGTTATTTTTTTTATGCTTAGTTAATAGTCATAATCATGTAGAGCGTGCTAGTCCATTACCACTATGTTAATGGCCAGCTAATACTCAGAAGCCCTTGGCATTGCCTTGGGGCTTGAATTCCCAGATGGTCATTAACTACCTAATAAAAGACCACCACATCATACATAATTACTTAACATCTTGTACTTGAAAACATATTAAACAAAGTGAGCTTTTAAATATTTAGTACTAAATTACATTAAATAAATGTTATTCTTGGTAAATAAATTCAGAGGTGGGGATGTACTATATGGAATTAAAATCTTGCTGCTGTTCCCTCATGACTCAATTGGTTCAACACACAAAATGAGAACACTCAGCCCATTTGCAAGGGGCATTTGGCATATCAGTGATTCATTTCCATTTAGTGCTGCTTTTTAATACTGAGGGATGTGTGGCAGGAAAGTGTTGCTTTTGTTTTTCTTTCTCTATTGGGTATGTCAATTCAAGTTATAAGGAAAATTTCTGAGTGTGTTGGTATCTGTTTAGCTTAGGTATGGAAATGATGAAGTTTATACTGTGTTTCTAAGAATACTCCTTGATTCAGGAGGCAAAGCTTCTTGATTCAGGAGGCAAAAGAGATCTGCAGGTAACATTCCTCACACCTTCCGTCTGTGCTATCAGCAGCTCCAAACAATAGTTTTAATTGATCCCCACTTCTGTTTTTAATGGTTAAATCATCGTTATTTTGAGTGATCTTAATTGAAGTCAAAGCTATATATTAAAAAGCTAGAGCCATAAACATATAAAAAACGTGTGGCTTCAGTCAGCAAAAACAACAGGATCAGACACACGTTAACGCTGCTCTCTCCTTTGCAAGTGTTGGTAAGACATATACACATTCATCCACAAAGCAGAAAGTGCATGGGCCAAAACTCTTCTCCACAAGCCTCCACCTGTGTGGCTCACCTGGCAGACATAGTAGCAATATCAAAGCATACAACCTGGGGGGGGTGATGCCATCTCTTGTGAGTGGTTAGTGCCAACTGCTTTCCAGCCAAGGGACCATTGATCTAAGCATTGGGCTGAGGTTAAAGACCTATTTTGGGTTGTCCACAAGGCAGACTATCCCTTCTACCAGCTTGGCTGGATTTAGACCTCACACTGGAAGTCTTTGCATCAGTCTGGCCCTCCCTGAGCCACAGGGTTCCCCTCTGAGCACACTCATTTGTTAATTTTCTTTTGAAGTTTATGACAGGATATGATTCTGTGTCTGTATTTTTACAGGCTTCATAATCACTTGTTGAATATTTTGAGGGGTCAGAGGAGGCAATGCAGATAGATTTGCTATTGCAGAAGTCTGATGGTTTCCAGTTTGTGTTGGACATCTGTTATGGATCCCAGGTCTTGGGTCCATTTCAGAGGATTGCTAGGCTTCTGTATGTATGTTATCAAAATAACCCTCATAAGTGTGTAATCAGTTATCCTCTGTTTTCTGATGCTAGGTGAGAAGAACTCAGTAGGCACTGAAAATGAGACTTCTCAGTGCCTAGAGGAGACAGGCACCTCATCGTTTTTTGCTGTGACAAAGGGTGAGTGCCTGCCCCTCCTGTGTGTCAGTCCCCTTGCAGAAGGCCAGATAGCCTGCACAGGCAGCACATCTGAGAGGGATGCTGCAAGGCATAGCTGGATTCTGAGGTCTGGGTTGTGCAGTGCTATTTCCTGCTGAATATGCCTAAACCCAAGTATTTAATCCAAAGATACGTGCCCTGATTTCCTAAAGCACAAGATGCTCAGACAGTCCCAGTCAGTCTGGGGGAGCTGCTGGGCTCTCTGCACTTCCCAGACCTGCTTCCTTCCCTCTGTGCCCAAAGGAGGTTCCAAGTTCAGCCACTGAGGAACAGATTTCTGGGAACACCAAGGCCTCAGCAAGAGCCAACCACCAGACCTTCTAGGAAGTTTTTTGAAGAACATATTCATTTTTCCTCCATAGCAACAGTGCTGAAGCATCTGGAAGTCTAATGCAGTTGAAAATGTTATAGGCATGATTATTTTCCACAGGGAGAAAGAATAACTTTACTAATCACAAGCCATGACTCTGGGAGAAATAAATCTTTAGAGTCTCTACATCCATAATTTATCACTGAGAGAGGCTATGCTTTTGTCATTGGGCAGGGTACTTCTGAGTAGTTCATTGGACCAAATCCTACTATTGGTTTATCTGAAGTAGACTATTTAGAGGAGAGCATGTAAGGATTTTGGCAGTCTGCTACATACATCAATCTTCTATGTTTTCCCCTGTTGTTTCAGTGGGTCCTTCTCATGGGAATGTTCTTTCATGGGCTCCTCTATCTTGTGCTGCTGCGGCTGCCTTCAGTGGGAACTGCCTCCCAGCTTCTGGCTGACCCTTATATGAGTTCAGGGCAACCCCACCCCCAGGCCCACTCCTCCCAGTCACAGGAAAGCACAGGTGCAAACAATCTGCCTGTGCTCCCCAGGCCAACTATGTCCCTCCACCACATTATCATCAGTTCAGGCCATGATCAACAGTTTCCCAACACTATTCTCTCCTTCACAGCATGAATGATGATTGAGCATGTTTGGAAATAAATCAAGATATTGTTCATTACAATATCAGTTACAAGAAGCTTAGAGCACATTTACAAGTTTGTTCAAATACATAAACACTTTTTCCAGTCACAGGTGCCAAATTCATCTTTAAATTCAATCTCGAAATTCCTTCTCACTGCAAATTCTCCCGTCTCTGCAGAAATGCACCTCCAACATACAGGGCTGAGTTTCCGACCAGGAGCAGGACATCATTCACAACAGCTTTGGCCCCTACTTTCACCTCAGGACCAGTTCCTCACAGAAGCAGCCACAATCGCCAACATCCCCTTCAGTGCCTCCCATAGCCGTTCAACAGTAGCCAGGAACTGTTTGCAGCTTTTTCTTACTTGTGTCAAAATTTACAAGTTCTATCCAAGTACACAGACACTCTGTAGAGGCTACAGCCTGTTTGTTTGTTGTCCGCCCCTCCCCCCCCCTTCTCCCACATCAAAACCTGAAGTTGCAGGTGTTTCAAGCAGTATTTTATTTCCAAGATCTCAGAGAAGCTTATTACCATTCCTTCATAGTGAAGATGCCATACAATGTTATTATCTTCAGCCCAATTACAACAAAAAGAGATCACTCTACCCAGCAACCAGTAATCTATGGCATAGCCCACATGTTTTCACCCCATGAGATGCACAATTTCATATCACACCATTTAGTACCACTTCATTTGCCCTACTAGGTCCCCACTAGGCTGAGCTTCAAATTTTTCTTAACATTCCTTTTCTTCACGTTCTTCTTGGGCCTCTGCTAGACTCCAGCCAAGCCTTTACTTCAAGTTTTTCTTAGTATTTTCTAACAGAGAAATTGTAACGGCATCCTTCTGGGCTAATACACTGAATTAACTTTATCTTACTGAATTTCGTAGGGCATATATAATCCAACACATTTCATACATTAACAACAACATCCAAAAGCAGCTTCAAGATGTTTTGCTTCTGTTTTTTACTAACTTTCTGCTGCTTCTCTTTTCTTCTTTTCCTCCTTTTCCAGTCTCTTTTTCACCATTTTCTCATTTTTTCCATTCTTCATATTCTATAGTTTTTTCCTTTTCTCTATTTTCTTCTCTTTTCTAAATTATTTTTCCCACCTGTCACCAATCTCCACTCCTCTACACCCAACTCCAAATTCCCAAATTTTCTTAAGACACTCCAGAACAGCACCAATCAGAACCAACTCCCCCTCCCCCCCCCATAGAGGTGCATCTTCTTATGAAAAAAGTCTTTAAGTCCACATCTAGATGCTTTGCATACTTCTCTCCTGGAAGCTTAGTGTTGTGGACCTCCCATCTGCCATCATATTTCACAATTTCATCGTCTTCACCACCTGTATCATGTTCCTGGGCAGCAAGAGTCCCAAGAGCTAGCAGGATCATATACAGTCACCATTTCATTTCCACAATCACGCGCCCTTCTACCTTTTGTCTTCGCTCTTGGTTTCCCCCCACACAGTTTTGCATCCTGCCAATTACATCAACTGTACTGAAAAAATCCAAACTTACACAATTTGCTGCTTTCCTCAGCTTGAGCTGCCTCATAGCTTCCGTCTGGCCCTTATACAAGCCCAGGGTGACCTTCTCCCCCAGGCCCACCTCTTCTGTTCACAGGGCAGCACAGGTGCAAGCAATCTGCCTGTGCTCCCTGGGCCAACCACACCCTTCTACCACATCCTCAATTGTCAGTTCAGACCACAATCAATGGTTTCCCTCCAACTTTGGTATAAAACTATGAGATAGGTGTCTTCGTTAACTGGTGAAATACACTTCACATATGAACTGGTTGACTGGAGGCAAAACATTGCAGCAGGACACAGAAAGCCAAACTCCCCTAAAAGAAAAGGAGGTTTACTGGTGTTTTTCTAAAGGCTTTGATGCTGTTCCAGATTTACGGTTCAGGAAACTGAGGCACAGAGTAGCTAGGTGACTTGCTCTGGCTCATCCCTGTACTCATTTATAACTGCCTGCCCTTTCCCTGGCCCAAAGACACCAAATACATTTCATGCTTCAGGCTGCTTTATCTCCTGTCTGGTGTATTCACTTGGATGCTAATTTGTTAAGCAATGGACGCTCATCCAACTAAAGCCTTTATTAGTGAAATATCACCTGAAGAGTTGCTTCTCCTACAGGTTGATTATAAAGCCACTTGCTAATACATGAGGATGGAAACCATCACTGAGAGAGACAGTGGGTGGCCTGGCAAGCTCAATTTCAGTAATGACATCAGGGTCACCCTGCACCCCTACAGCACCAGGACACCTCCCCTTTCCACCACACACAACAGGACATGGATTGAGGGTTGCACCAACTAGTATGTGGTTCTGCCCAGGCAATCACCCTTTCTGCTGCTCATCTGCACTCCCTTGTGTCACGCTGCTAATCTTAGAAAGAGTGGATGAGTTTTTGTTACTTCCAGGGTCTGGGCTGTGAATAGGACTGCCTGGATTAGCAACAAAACTGGGATATTTTTATTTGGATTGGTAATTTTTTTAATCATTTTTTTTTTTTAACCTTTGGGGAATTAACCAATTAGAAGATTGTTTCTGCTAGCAAACATTCCTTAAGCCGTTGTTGTAGATTTTGCAGCCTGCTCTTAGCTGTGAAGGTCCCTGAATGAGCTAATTGTGGACCATCAGTATTCATCTTTCTCCTTTAGCAAACTGTAAGTATTCAAAAATAATCTTGCTTATTGTTCTAGATTTAAACTTCGCAAAAGGAAATGACTTACCGATTGATTCCCCAAACTGCATTTTTGGTTACAAATAGAAATCCATTGTGTTTATTACAGCTATTCTAAAAGGGCTCTTTGCCCCCAGTGAAGTGCAGGAAGCAATGAACATCTACAGCATTTTCCCCCTTCTTAAAAGTCTTGGTTATTTCCAGCTTTTGATCACTACCTTTTAAACTTTGGGCTTTTATTAAGACTGTTTTGAGTTTGACACAACTGTAGTGGCAGATAGAGCGGGTAGATAAATGCACCTTCTGAATGGGCTTAATATCAAAAGTGGATAAGAAGAATGGCATCTATGAACATTTCTCATCCATAAGATTTGCCACTTACTGCTGATAATCTTTTCAGCCTCCAAGGGTCAAAAGGTGAAAATGATTGAGGTACCTTTTGCTATGAATATTTCACGAGCTGCATATCCCTTTTTCATTGAGATCTATGTGCTGACTGAGGGCTTCTTCAGGATGAGTCCTTAGTTGACTGATGAATACAAAACACCTCTCGAACAAAAGGCATTCAAGATTAGCGGAAGACAAGACAGCCTACTTTAGTTTCTGTGAGCAGTACCTGGAGTATCAATGGAGATAAAGCACTGAGTGACAGGTAACTGAAATACAGAATAACACGATATATTGTTCTCCTATTGATTGGGGAAATAATGAGAAAGTTAGCAAGTCACGGTAATGTCACAGGGAGTGATGAACTTCGGAAAACTCAAGAACCAGAAAGTAACATGAAACAAGGAGCAAAATGAAGATAATATTTGGTTACAGTACAGTTCTCAAATGGTAGTGAAAAGCATCCCTTCGCCTTTGAGTATGCACGGTTTTTAAAGTGAAGACAATGGGAAGAAATTGCCGGCTGAAACAATATAGCTATTTTATTTTACTACAGACAGTAATGTGAACTTCTTGGAAGACATCTTCTTTCACCACACTATTGCTGCCAGGCACATTTAGAGGCTATGAACCAAAATTATCCTCTCTATGCATAACCTTTCTAGTGTCACATCCTGCAAGGCCCTGTGGTAATTGAACATACTCAGTACCAAGAATCAACTATTGTTTTGCTGTGGCATTGAAGTTTCAAAGCCTATCCCTTTGAAGAGGCTACTCATTCAAAAGAGAAGCAGCACCTTTGCAAAACATGCCTAGAGAAAGCTTTTTCCTCTTCTCACACTGAGACAACTCCTGGGAAGATTTAGGGAGCCCATCTCCGTAACACAAGGGTGCTCCCCGCTTTCCTGCAGTGCTGCACAGGACCCCGTCCTCCTGGCTCCCATTGCCTTTTCTCTGTGCCAAGTAGGCCAATGAAAATAACCATGCTGATCTCCCAGTGCCTCCCAGGACTTTGCTCAGATAATTTTATAAGCCACTCAATATCACTGCCCTTCCATCACTTGAACAGAACAGAGCTCACGTTGGCCACCAATATTTTCTAAGACAAGCAGAATTCCACACAGAGGAAACTCTCTTGCCCTCACTTGGAATGAGACATCTTAATTTTAAATAAACACAAAATTACATTGTGCTGGTCATCCACTTTTGGAATTGCTTTTTTCTTATTCTTCTTGAAGAGTTGTCTTCTTCCTAGCAAGACTCTAAAATTACTCTAAAAATATTCTTACAGGTTTTTTTTTCAAGGTGCAATCTTTAAAAGACAGGAAAACTGGTTGTTATGTTGTTGTTGAGTTGTTATGTTTGTGTTATAATGGAACATAGAAATGTCACGGTAGCTGGCCTGGTACTTCCTAGTACTTAAGCTACTTCCACAAATTCCAGACTAAAGTATGGGGTGCATGGGACAGCAGAGGGTGCAAAATGGAGCGTTGGTTCCAGAATCAGGATGCATCTGCTATTCCAAGTGAAGAGCTGGTATAGCAGCCTTCAGCACAGGACACTGGAAGTAAGTGAGGTATGTAATCAAGATAATGTGTGTGCAATTCCAAAAATGGCCTTTACATGCTGTTTCAGGTAGCTCCTTCACTGACAATTGCCCCCAAGCTCCTGTATATCCTCATGTTCCACAAAAATGGAAACCTCTCTCCTAATTATACTAGGAAACACTTATTTGTGCAAATCTCTGGTGCGTCACCTTTTATTAGTGACAATGCCATTATGCTGAGAAACACCATTTCAGTAGGATTCCTCTGTCTTGCAAGCAGTCAGGAGGGAATCCATGGTGCTATTTGCAGCATGTCAGATCTCCCTTGAGTAAGACCCAGCTGGAGTCTGGGGTTCCAGCAGGGGATATGAATCTAAATTCTGAGAATGACTTCAGGATGCTCTGCTGCTTAGGTAGAGCTGCACCCAGAAGCAAAAGTTGTTGTGCTGAGATCTAAGCACATACCACAATGCATATTGCCCTTTAAAAGGAGCGGTGGTCTTGTCTTTAATGGGAAGTCTCTCCAGCCATCAATTTGTTAATAAAAAGGTGATATGCTAAGGAGAATCTAATGACCATTAATCCCCTATAAAATAATGTCACTGTGCCCAGGTTCAGGTTTGCTGGCTACAAAACATTTGCTGCTCACTTTCTGCCCCTCTATTAATGGATAAGAGAAAAGAAGGGGAATTTGTTCCTTAATGTAGGATATGCATCTCATGCCATCAGATTACATCAGGTTCATCAAGTCATGCTTATATAACTTGTATTTAATTTATGGGTTTTATTGTTGGCAGGTTTCTGAGATTATGATTTGATTGAATGTCTGTTGAATGTCTGTAAAATATCTGTTAGTTTGTAAATGGACTCTAATGGATTACACTGCTTGATTCTTTTCTTATGGAGCCATTCACCTTTGCATGGCATACGAGACAAGTCACATCTTGCTTTGACGGCATGCAGAATCAACTGTAATAACTATATGTCAGAGGCTGTAGCGTTGTAGATACAATCTGCTTAAAATCATTGTGTATGTACCCAAGGAGAAATGTTCTGTGTCCAGCAGAGTTCCAGCAGAATAACTCATTACTGGCCATATATGCATTCATTTTTCTACTTTGCTTACTACACTATTTATTGCAGGATGTTTATTTTACACCAAAGCTTTCAAAATAACATTTAAGCTTTTTTTACATCACCAGGTATGTTTCACCCCATCCTACTTGCTCTAGAGCTGCACAAAGCATCCTCTGGAACTCTGTGGTGCTCAGTCATGGTTCTAATACAAGCCCTCCAACCCCACCAAGCAGTTCAAGAAGAGATGGTTGTTACTCATTTGTGTAACTGAGGTTCACATCCTCGTGAAGCCTGGGCTGCTTATGTTGCTTGGTCCTGCTGCTGCCAGCACTTTGGGTGAATTGTTTTGCTGCTCTCAGCCTCTATTCTGTCAGCAGAAATAGAGAGGTGGGAGTGATAATCCTGCACTAGAAAGCATTTCCACCACCACTAGTGGGCAAGTACTAGGAAAAGCTATTTAATGTGAGAAAAGAGTTATGCAAGTAGCAACACTAGAACTGGGCACCATCATAACTGTTCAAGGAAACATTATTTAAGTTTATGACAGACAGAAAAACAAAGCAGGAGGAGAAAAATCCTCCCAAATATTTTTTAACCCATTGGTGTTTTTCTGACGCTCATTGGCCATGTTTGGAAACATTTCCTAAACACAACTACATCACTGATGATCACCAGTTCAACAGAAGCATTGCATGGTGTTTGCAAGCTGCAGTCATTCCTGGGCCCTGCTGAACACCCCGAGCTGTGGGCAGCCTCACTGCATGACCATGAGGCTCAGCATGCTGTGGGCTGTCAGCTCCTCACTGGACCAGAAGGGACTCCAGCCCTGCAGAAAAATTCTTGTACCAGCACCAGTTTCCCCAGCTCTCCCTGCTGTGGAAAATTAGCACACAGTTGCAGAAAAATCTGGTTGGCCTCGAGGTGGAGAAGTTACCTGTCCTGGAGGAAGGCACCAGATGTCGGGAGATTCAAATAGAGATGCTGCTACTCAGAAAGCAGCCTGTGACAGCTCATGCTCATACTCCTTGTCTGCTCTAAGCCCTTCTCTATCGAAAAGGAGCTGAGCTTCTGCCCTTCATATTGCAGCACTTTCCAGTCCATTGGACTCCCATGTGTTTCACCCCACACCTCGTGTACAGACACAACGATCAGCCCTGCCACCAGCTCAGCCTCATTTAGCTAGTGAGCAGGCACCATCTGGCCCGAAAGACTCAAAGAGCCATAGAATATCATGAGCTAAAAGAGACCTATAAGGATTATCTCCTTGTGATCCAACTCCAGGCTCCACACAGGACCACCCCAAATTCAAACCCTGTGTCTGAGAGCATTGTCCAAATGCTCCTTGAACTCCGGCAGCTTGGGGCTGTGACCACTGCCCTGGGGAGCCTGTGCCAGGGCCTGACCACCCTCTGGTGAAGAACATTTTCCTAACACCCAGCCTGACCCTCCCCTGACAGAGCTCCATGCCATTCCCTTAGGTTCTGCCTCTGTCACCAGAGAGCAGAGATCAGTGCTGCCCCTCCACTCCCATCAAGAGGAAGCTGTGGGCTGCTGTAAGGCCTCCCCTCAGTCTCAATTATTTGTGACACAAGGTGTCTTCACCTGAGCTAAGTTTGATGGGCAGTGTAGCTGTGAAGAGAGTACATCCCCGATATGTGACAGTGTCAGTGCTGGCAGCCAACCCAAGTCAGCAGTCATAGCATTTAGCATCATTGGTGCTGGCACTGGCAGCTCAACCCCTCCTCTTGTGTGCTGTCACTGCAGCCCTGAGAAAAGCTGCTTCATGCACAGGCTGTGGAGAGCTGCATGGCCCTCCAGACCAAATCAACACAACGGTTCCTGAATTGTGGCTTTGAGTGAGACATAAAATTTTGGCAAGGCTCCTCATGTGGAAGATGCTTGTTTGACCGAGAGCACCCTGCGGTGCTACCAGTCCTTCTGAAGGACAAGCACCTTCCAATGAAGTGGGCCATGAGGGAAGTCATCACTTCACCAGCCACTGTGGGGGATGTTCCACCGTGTTCTAAGCATCTGCTGCTCCTCAGCAACACCCGACTCTAGCTCTGCCCATACAGTCTGCAGGCAAATACACTCAGGACAAGATGCCATGGCTTGGAGCTAAGCAGTGACACCTCCAACCTGCATAAGGGGTCCACGTAGGTCTTTCTGCTTACCTTGGCTTCTCCATGCTACACCAGATGCCAATGGACCTGAGATGGCCCCCAGGGCTCAGTGCAGTATGGGGCCACTGTCTGTGTGGCCCCTTTCCCTCCTACATCAACATCAGGAGAGTAGAAAGTAGCAGGGAAATCTCACGTTGGCTGGTGAGAGGCAGCAGTTGTGTGACTCCAGGCAGGTGGAGAGCAGAGGGCATCACCTTGGATGGCCTGGAGGAGAAGGTAGCAGGAAAAGCAACCAAATTGCAGAATTTAAGCAAAAGCAAGCTTCTCGCTACTGAGCTGTCTCTGTTCCCCAAGCCAGTTGTGCATAAAGCAGCCAGCAAAAGCCATGGTAACGTCCAGCGATTTTCATCCAGGCTGAATTTTCCCCTGACAAAGCCCCAGGCTGTATCCAGTCCCATAGGTTTTTTGAGTTATAAAATGAACAATTTTGTCACTTGCAATTTTGCCTCCATTATTTCAGACCCAAATTTTCTATTGCCTTTTTTCTTTTTTTTAAACGTTGCCCACTTGTGCCTTGTATATGTATAGTGACAAAAATTAGGAGAAAATAGTTGGCAGTTCTTTTGTCTGTCTGTGAATTGCCTGTCACTGGGCCCTCCCATCCTCCTTCAGGAGAAGAGGTTCTGCGGAGGGTGCTGCCGGGAAGCTGCGTAGCTCCAGAGATACAGGCAAACACTGAAACCCTCTCGGAGCAGAATTATTATTTATATCACTGGACAGTTTTCTTCTGTGAAACAACTGGAAATGATTTACCCCACAAATGTCTGGCTGTTGGCTGGGTAAGTAGCCAGCAAACACAAGAGGAATCAGACCATGCCAGACTCAGCTAGCTGTGTGCGATCCATCGCCCATCCATCTGCAGCACATGATAGCTGCTGGTTTCTGTGCTCCAAACTGGTTGGGAGAGAGGTACTTGAAGGAATGGGAAGCTGCGTCTCCACAGCTGAATGGTTTTCCAGCCTAGCTACACATCGAGATGGTTTGCCTTCTGGCTTCTCAGATGGTCCTAAACGTGACCCCCACCACATTAAACCACTGCGATTTAATTCCCTCATTTATTGGGTTAGAAGCAGTGTTGAATATTCATCTCTCATCTACCTCTACATACAATAAAGTGTCTTGGACAACCAGGCGAGCAGTACCCAGGTGACTTCCCAGTGGCACATCCCAATTCTGGCACATCCTTCCTCCCTGGGAGGACGTAGGGATCTCCCTGGGGAGATGTAGGTTGCCCATAGTAGGAACACACATCCAGCTGTGGGTGCAGACCGGTGTCTTGAGAGAGTTCAACCTCAATGTGTCTTTTTAAAACAAAGCATGCCCTATTTTTTTTTTTTTTTGGTCTGGAGTCCTGAAGTGTTTTCTAAACTGAAACTCAAGCTAGGAGGCAGTGAAATGCTTAGTGATGGTCAAAGAGCAGAGAAAAGTAGATCATTCAGATAAGACAGATCTTCAGTGGAAATGAACTGTCCTAGCATAAAGCTACAGTCACTCAGGGGGCTATCTCTTGCTTAGGCTTAAGCATACTCCACACTGGTTATACGATGTTCAAACTTGAAACGCATCAAGATTAGAGCTCTACTACAAATCCACATCAGAAAGTTAAGATCATTATAGTAAAGCTCTCCTATACAACAGTGACGCAGGTCAAGGTGATCAAAGTTTTTATTCCTTCTCTGAAAACCATTTAGGTCAAAGCTGTTCTATATAATTTATCAGCCTTGATTTCCTTCCCCTCTTATGTGTGGTGGGTGTTGCTAGGTTTTCTAGTGTTTTTTTTTTTTTTTCACTTCTAGCACAAATAACTTTCCCTTTTGTTCCTCAGCTTCCCCAGACGTAAAAATGTACTAATGGTCCTTACCTGCCAGGAGATCTGCTGAAGAAAGTGGTTTTGTAGAGTGAGGGAGTGTTAGCAGCATCTTTTTACCACAGGCTCCAGCAGGGACCAGTTCTGCAGCAGACTCCCATTCGTGGGTCACTTTTAGTGACACGAACCATGCTATCCATCAGGGGAGCCCCACCAGCTAACGCAGGGCCTGGCCACACAGCTCTCAGGAGGACTCTCCTTTGACTTCAGTGGGACTACCAGAGTGTCAAGAAAACACAGAAGATCAGGCTTGCTTTCTGGCATGGGTATTTTTGCTCTCCTCTCCGATCACATTTGGCCCTTCTTGAGTAGGGGAGCTGGCACAGACAATTTCTAGAGGTGCCTTCCCAATTCGGCTGTTCTGTGATTGTGATTCTGTGACCTGCCATCAGGTGAAGATGTCTGAAATGTCACCTGGAGAAATCTCAAAGAGCAAGCCCATGGCTGTGTCTTGTTCATATATTGTATGTCTGGAAACTTTGATGTCTTTGGAGCCACTCATGACTCAGGCTGGTGAGGGCAGAGTCCGGCCCTCAGTTCAGTTACGCTACCTTCTCTTTCCCTACTTGTGCTATGCTCATTACACAGAACAAAATCAATTAATTCCAACAGAGGAACGAGTTCCTGGCCTGTCTATAAGTCGCTGGGTACCTAACTGTTCTGTTGTTCACGTCAACATCCTATTGCATTATTAGCACTGGTTCTGATTCCTTCACTCCCACAGTAGCTGATGCTCTCCTGGCTGCTCTGCTCCTTGCAAGGGAGGCTCTTCTTTAGGCTTCCCCATTGTAGACAACCGTTGCACAAGTGCTACATTCTCTTAAAGGCCTCCCGTGGCTGAAGCCATCAGATGGTCAGAGAGACCTAAAAACATGTCTTTCTCTTGATTAGGCAGCTTTAAACCAAGTAGGATTAAGGAGAGAGATACCACCACGGAGGGGAACAAAATATGGGCATCTCACTGAAATAGTGTGGTGGGTGGAAAACAACAATTTTCTGATTAATTAAAAGTAAATTTTTAAGGACTGTACACGAAGTTAAATTTAGAAAAAAAAACAACAAATACAAACAGATCTCCTTTCAAAATTATATTTTAATGAAATACACATTTTTAAATTCATGTTTGAAAAACATACAATAACTGCAACCTGTATCTTTGAGGGCCTGGAAATAATAATAAAAAAAAGTTATCTATGGCTTGTGAGCTTCTTGTCTGTAGAAACAATGAATTAACGGCCAACAAACAAACAAGCAGCTCAGAATCCCTTCTTGTTAACAAAGAAAACTCTTTGCTTATGACTATTCTTGCTGGATTAGGAAACCAAAAAAAATCAAACAGGCAACAAATAATTTTACCATTACCAGGTAATATGTGTTAATTGCTCAGTTTATATACTCTGAATGACATACCATTAGAGACTGTGTATGCATTGTAACTAGAGCATTAATAAATTTAAAATGTGCCTATTAGGATGACAGCTTTGGAGGTGCAAAGGAATAACAGTTATCACTTGGCAGAAGCAGATCTCACCCCATCTGCCGAGACTTTGCATACATTTTCAGCTTCCTGAGCAATGATTAGGGCTGTCAGAACCTCTTTAACCTTCTAACTGCTGGTCCCAACTGGCCTTAATTAGAGACTAATGAATTCAGAAGATGCAGGCCGTGAGGAAAACTGCCTTGACAGTTTGTGTACAAATTAAGCACCAATTACTTCATGCATCTTTTGCATTGCTGATACAAGTCTCTGTTATTATTTTTGAATATGGTCATTTTAGCATAAACCGAGAACTTTGCTAATGTATTTTGTCATTTTTATGGCTCATCATAAAAAAAAAAAGAATACCAGGAGGGTCATGAATATGTGAAATAAACTACTGTAGATGATAAAAAGAAATTCATTTCCCTCTAGGGAATATCTTCTAACATTTTTTCCCCTAATATCATATTATTATTATGATTAGTCACATAATGATCACAATTTAAGAAACAGACGTAACACTGTACTCTGAATATTTTTATTAGGAATATAGCTGCTCTTATTAGCACAGGAAGGAAAACAAAGATACAGGTATAGATCTTTCAGTTCTGGGATCTCTGAAAAACTTTTACACTACCCACATTAGCAAAAGATTACTGACACTGTTGCAACTGGAAACAGGAGGAGAGGGAGTTGTAGCTGCATGGTCAAGTAGTTCTGGGAGTTTAGATGTCCCCAGCTTCTCCCTCTTATCCACATCCTGAAGACACGAGAGGCTCAACTTTGTATTTTTTGGAAAACTATTCCTAAGCCCAACCTCCCATGGTCTGACAAAGCAGCAGACAGTTCACTGCATCTTCCCGTAGCATTTGTGTAGTGAAAGTCGGAGAAGCTCCTGCCCTTGGTACTCCTGCCAGTGGGAGAACAAGTTAATGAAAAGGCTGCAGACCATTTCAGCTGTGAACTGCAGAGCACGTCTGAGATATGTGACCCTCAAAACAGACATACAGCCGTTTCTTCACTGGCCAGCTCTCTCTTTCAACTTGGACAACTAAATCTTTTCATTTCTGTTAATTACCATCATGTTCCCCATTCCATTTAGTGCCATTTATCTCCACTATGCAAACCATGAAGTATTTCAAACCCCACCACAGAAATTCTCAAGGCTGCACTGTCACAAAATCAAGGTCATAGCAGCCTTCTCCCTGCGTGCTTGGTGTCCTTGCTCTCCCTGCCTTGGAGAAAGATCCCCCCCAGAGGCTCTGAAGGAGGAAAGCCAAAAACAGAGGGATAAATCAACAGTGTACAATGAAATTTTGCCACTGGCATACCAGGTTAGAGGGCTGGATGTGTCCTGTGTCACCTGCAGATGTACAGAGCTATCGAAGAGCTAGAGCTGATATTATGATGGCATTACTCTTCCAAGAAAGACCAGGGACACATTTTGAAGCATGACGAGGATATGGAAAAGGCACAGAAAAGCTCTCCTACCTGTCTTCAATCACAGGGAGGACCTCATCATCACGGTGTCCATCCTCCCCTGCCTCTTCAGAGTTACACTGAAATAAAGAAAAGACGTAAGCCTTTAAGCAGAAGAATAAACCCTCCAGTACTGGAAACTTCAAAGGTGGAGGTACACTGTGGGAAGGAAAGAAGGAAGGAAAGAAAACTCTATTGTAAATAAAATGGAGAGCATTAGAGCAAACTTGAGAATGTCAGGCCAGACTATGGGTGACAAGTCACAGAGACAGCATCAACAGGTCTTGAATTTCAGGTAAATATAGACCCAATTAATATCCCACGTGAAGTTTTGTCTTTGTTCACACAAAACCATATATGCCCCTCTTGGTCTAGTCTTTATATCATGCAAGTGCTTCCTATAAACAACTCTTTCTCGCATTTTATCAAAAGTAAATTTAAACTTCTCTAATGAGGATGACCCAATGATCTCATGTGACGTTTTCCTAATTGTCGCTATCATTAAGCATTGGGGTATTCTGTTGATAACCCAATGTTTTCCTGCTTGTTTTTGCAGCAGTACATCTTTGTAGGAAATACTGTCTTGTCCCTCCTCAAGCCAGGGTCCCACTACTGTACAGTCACTTTGTTAACCACAGCCTTTTATAGATTTTTCATGCTTTTACTCACTTATTTGTTTTTCCTTCACTAGAATAGCACCTGTTATTATATAAGTTGTATATAGATGCTCATGGGAAGGATATTTCAACAGTTAAGGATATTTCAATAGTTAAGGATACTAGAGTGCAGTTATCTGCTCTGTCACAGACCTGATTTGCAGCCTTGGTCCATTTCCTTAAGGCTGTATTTTTATTTTATTAAGGTCCCAGATCCACCAGTTTTTCCTATTACCTTTGCAAGACGGGTCCTCTTCTTCCACTTTTTCTTTCAGGTGAAACACAGGCAGCAGGCCCTTACCATGACCCACCATGAAGTCCCTCCGCTGCAGTGAGGCACTTCGCAAAACTCACGAGGTCTCTGCCTCTGGGGGCTCACAGTGCTGGTCCTTTCCTTTTGTTGCAGTCATCTTTTCTTCACCCTTTTTCTTTTCCCAGTGTCTTTCAGAAAAGGGCAAACCAATATTCTCTTCTGAGAAAGTCTCTGAGGTACAGGCCCATCCAAATTGCCATAAGCACACCCTACTCTCCTTTTTAAAAATTACTTTTTTACATGTATGACAGAGTAATTTCTTTTCTCTTGAAAACGTACTTTTTATGAGCTGCTGTTGAATTTAAAGTCCCTAGTAAATTTTTGTGTGTCTATTTTTGGCAAGCAAACTCTGTCCTCTGTCTTGGAGAATAGCTCCTTGCTCCAGAATTTAGTTCTGCAAAACTGCGACTCTCTAGACAACAAATACTGTGGCAGTGAGCTTTTCCATTGAAAATAGCATCCTGAGGTGATGCTTTATTTTAAAATAAATCTAAGGTTGTGGCTCAGGCATCTCTCTAATCTGATATAGACTTTTTATAAACGTATTATTTTATTAGAATTTGGGATAGCCTCATACTATTTCCATTTTAGTTGCACCCTCCTTTTTTTTTTTTTGCCAGTTCTGATCACCCTTCGCTGGTGTCTTCTCCCCCAGTAACACTTGCACATGGAATGAATGTGATTTGACATTGTCATCTGGGTTATCATTCTGCTGTATACGACTCCTTTTTATTGCAGCTCTAAAAGCTCGTGATAGGAAGAAGACTCAGAAGGAAAGAGAGGAAAGGTGACACAGCCCCTTTGTCTGATGCGTGTGTGTGTGTGTGTGTGTGTGTGTACAGCTCTATGCATGCCAACCGCTAGCAGCCAGTCCACCATTAGAGCACTGAGTGAGAGCTGCTTGCAGCTCTTTGGGAAGCCAAGCACTTCTGATTCTGAGTCATTGCTTTCCAAGGAGGTGTAGGATTTCTTTGGGAAAGTAATNCTCCCGACTTTTTTCATCACTATTTTTATTTTTATTTTTATTTTTATTTTTATTTTTATTTTTATTTTTATTTTTATTTTTACAGTAGTTGGCTTTCTCAGGTGGAGATATGGATCACAGTTCTGCTTTCAAGATTTGTTCCTCCATCTGGTAGGTTCATTATCTTCATCTATCCCGCCAGAACAGCTTTTAAGAAAAAGGAAGGCAAAAAAAGAAAAAAAGAAAAAAAGAAAAAGAAATAAAAAACAAATTCAAAATCATGGAATAGTTAGCAGTCTCCTCATAGAAGACATTTATATTTAACTACTGTACATGAAACCAAAGCATCCCCTGAAAAAACAAGAACTCTACGTATAAAAATTTAAAACCACATTGATAACCCATCTGGCATCCTCCTAATTATGAATCTCTTAGTGGAACAATATTCCCTTTAGAAGCAAAACAGTAAATACAACAAGGGAAACATGATTATTAATTTCTTTTTGCTCTGTCTTTCAAGANGTGCACAGCCTTGCCAAACCACTGTTTCACCTGAGATGTCCCAACCAGATGGCCTTGTCTTCCTCACCAGTCCACCATTGCCATGTGCCAGGCCACCAAACCTCCCTGTGGTGACAGCACGAAGCACACACCAACCTCTGAGGTGCTTGACCCAACAGGAACACCTCTACCTTGGCATTTTGGAAAAGTGTCCAAGCTCCCGACTTTTTTCATCACTATTTTTATTTTTATTTTTATTTTTACAGTAGTTGGCTTTCTCAGGTGGAGATATGGATCACAGTTCTGCTTTCAAGATTTGTTCCTCCATCTGGTAGGTTCATTATCTTCATCTATCCCGCCAGAACAGCTTTTAAGAAAAAGGAAGGCAAAAAAAGAAAAAAAGAAAAAAAGAAAAAGAAATAAAAAACAAATTCAAAATCATGGAATAGTTAGCAGTCTCCTCATAGAAGACATTTATATTTAACTACTGTACATGAAACCAAAGCATCCCCTGAAAAAACAAGAACTCTACGTATAAAAATTTAAAACCACATTGATAACCCATCTGGCATCCTCCTAATTATGAATCTCTTAGTGGAACAATATTCCCTTTAGAAGCAAAACAGTAAATACAACAAGGGAAACATGATTATTAATTTCTTTTTGCTCTGTCTTTCAAGACAAGCGTTCATTCACATGTGCACCCAAAATCTTTCTCAACTGGAATTTATTGAAGTAAAGACATAACACAATGCCTGCTAATTAATCATTTTAGAAGGAAAAAATACCCTGTTCTCCATCAGGAGACGATATTAATAGGTGCTTCATAATGCAGAATGTGTTTGAGCCCCAGCTGTCTTGCCCCATAAATACAGAAAAATAGAAAGGCTTGGTTTCTGCCTTCATCTTTGTGTGCCAGTCTGAGCAGTCCAGGCTTCACAGCATCCAATTGCCTCATGGAAACAAAGCACAGTGCTTAAGTATCTGGAGAGAACTTCCTTGCCTTTCATGGGAATGCTGTTTCTGAGAAGGTGCTACCCAAATAAGTCTTCTCCGGACAACACTTGCTCTCTTCCCGTCTGGAAGGTGGCAGGAAGGACAAGCAGCAACTTCTGAGGGGAGCTCTGCCCCAAGCCTTTGACAGACAGCAGACTTATCAATCATGCGTTATGGACAAGCGTGGCTTGAATAGTTTTGCTTCCTGGTAAGTCTTCATATCTTTCAAAGTTATACTATTTTGTTCATTTCGAAACAGGTTCCTTCCAACAGAAGCAGTGGAGGTATGTCCATCAGCGGAGGAATGCCTCTGTTAGGAAGTCCATCAGGGCTTGGACTACAGGAGGTTCTGCTTTCAAAACTCAAGCATCTCAATTAATGATGTATTAGATCCTGAACAAAGATCAGCAGCTAAAGGTTTTGACCATTGAGCCTAGGTCACTGGAAAAGGGACAAAATTCAGCACTCTTTGAAGGCTTTGTCCTTAACAAAATTTCTAGCTCCCAAGCTAGTGATAATCAAGTTCCTTACTCATTAGCTCTTTGTTACTGATTTTTCTTCCCTAATAAAACAAAGCTGTCCTGTGGCTTTTACAGAGACCCTCATCTGCTGAAATCTCTCACTGCAGCAAGAGGTGCTGATAACACACAGCACCATGAAAGGCTGCTGCTTTGCACTGTCCTGTTTTGCAAAGCCATGGGGTCAGCTCTCCTTCACTCCCACCCTGTGCACATGGAGATCTCTGAACCTGATAGCCTGACAGACTGAGCTGCTCAATATCGATTACCAGCTTTAAGAAATCTTTTCACTTCAGCCATAGGCTTATCTGCTTTGGTTATCACATGGTTAGGGATGATGCCATCAATACAGATTATGAGTCTGTCTCTATGCCCTATAAATCTGAAAATTTACATGTTTCAGCCTCTCACCTTCCTAAACCACCTCAGTAAGTCTTGCTGGGCAGCAAGAGAGGTTGTGTATGTGCTGTGTCGCATCATTTAGGCTGTGCAAAGGGTAGGAAATGAAAAATCCAAGAGAGGCTTAACAACGCTCTTCCTCCGACATCTGCTCCCAGTAAAGGCATCTAGGGACATGCCGCACAGGTTTTTTTTCCTTAAAGATGATCACCGTGAATGTTGCAACAAATAATAAGGTAAAACATTTTGACAGCCAAGTAAGCCATGAAACATTAAATCTCCAAGGCCCATATGCTCCCCTCTGCTAATGCAAGTGAAGAGGAGGAAAAACCCCGTGGAAGCTGGCAGGCAGAAGCAGTTGAGTCACATCACAAGTCTCCTACTCACCTTCATCACATCTACAGCATTCCTGCCTGGGGAGGGGGGGGGAGAGGGGGCACAGAGAGGAAAGGAAGTGGTGCTCACTTACTCACTCTGGGGTGAGAGGCACAGCCAAGTGAGATGGGACACAAATCCTTCGGGTCAAGGCACAATATTTTTCAAGTGCCTTGAGGTCTGTGGGATTTCCCTGCTGCTCTTACGACCTCAGCTGGCTTCCCTGCAAGCCAGCTCTTGATGAGAATCTTTGTCATCCCAAATTGTTATCTCAAAGAAATTCCATGGATTTCTTGGCTTTTCTTAACAGCTCCCACTCCTTCTCCCTACTCACAACCATTCTGGGTTGCAGAACATCTTGTTTACTGACAACAGTAACCCTAAGCAAGGGATGAGATTGGAGTGACTTTGGTTCCAATTATCCAGCAAAAATCCCAACCTTGGCCTGTTCAATGGGAAGGCAAGTGGCATAAAAATAGAGCAAAGGCTTACCAGAGTCTTGTTGATGTACTGAGCTAGTATACACCTTGGTGGTTTACCAAGACTCACCTGTTTCTACAGCCACCAAGATGCAGGACAGCAATGTACTTAGTCACATCCTGACCCAAAAGATCCCATACCTGTTCATAACACAGGTAAAAAGGTTTTTTCAACCACAGCAAGGATCCTGAACCCCTTTGTCACCATGTATCCGCAGAAATGCCCAGGAAATCCACTGATGGGATGGAACTGAGCCCAAGCAGTAGCTGTCTCTGCAGTTTCTACACCTGTATCCAAGCAAAGGGTATTGCCAATGGTACTAAGGGGGCTCCTGGACATACAGTGTTTCAGAATTAGATATTCATAGTTCAAATGGCAACATTAACATCCTGGTGAAGAGGCAGTTGGTTACCCATGGTAAAGCAAGGATTATTCTTAGCATGGGTGCCAGGCAAACTCCAGTTCTGAGTCCTTTGTACCTAATGTTCACTATTCCAGCAAAGGAATATGTCTCCTTCCCTGCATTGCTCTGTAACTGCAATACAGCTGTTGTGCGTTACTCAACCTCTAGTTGGGACTGCGTCTCTGTTGCCCTGGGGTTGCCCAGCAAGACCTGGTCTCTGTCCCACTGACTTAGCAGTCATATACCAGCACTTAGAGAAAAACATGGAATGCAGTGAGCCAAAATTAGACAAGAAATAGATTGGACTTGCTATCAGGCTTTATTTAGATGCTCAGATCCTACTTTGAGCCTTTAAGGCAGAGAGAACTACTGAAATCACAGATAGAAGAGATGAAAATTATACATTCAGTCCTTTGTGGTGCTGAGCACTCTGACCCTAACCCTAAGGCAAGCCTTAAAATGCGCATCTCCCTTAAACACCGAAAGCAGTAACACTGGGACATGCCCTTGTGCATGAGGAGGTAAGATTGCTTGGCACCTTGTGCAGTGGTGCCCCTTGGCTTCAGAGTTCTCCTCTCCCCACTGAATAACCACTGGTGGCTGATGTCCACGTGAACAGAGGAAGCCTTCCCAGGGCCTCTGAAGGAGAAGTAGAGGCTCCTGGGGCTTCACATGCAGCATCTTTGGCAATACGTGAACATGCTCACACATCAGATTCTGAATATTCAGCGTCTCTCGGCTCTAATGAGTCATTATGACTGAAGAAATCAAAGATCCCATGGGGAAGAGCTGCACTGGAACAACACGCAGCAAAAACTTTTTTTTTTTTTTTAATAAAATGAATAGAATTATCTTCATTAATTCAATAACCACAGAAATATTTACAATGTAATTACATCCATTCTTTTTCTGTTCAAATATTATTTTTAAGGGCTTCTTGGCATCGAAGAGCCTCTATCTTTGAAAATCCTGACCCAGTGTCACGAAGAGAACAGACCTAAGTCTCTTAATCTAATGGCTGTTAGCGGGGGTGACTACTTTAGCAATGCTCGGTTGAAAAATGAACTTTGCAATAAATGACCTTCAGAGAAGACGACTATTCATGTTAATTAGTAGCTCTTTTCAAGCAGGATTCGTATATGCATTAGGCTATGTCATTTTGAACAATGCCACCATTGTAGTAAACACCAAGACAAGACTCAAGTGCAGTTATCAAAATTTTAGAAAACTCTAGTAAGGTTTATTCCTCCTAAGATTATGAGTTACAATTACTGATGTGTTACACAATAGGATCTCTCCTAATGGCTTTTAGCTTTTGCCACTGCCAACTTTCATATTTAAAATCCATACAATTATGGACAATTTATAAGCATTACGAGGCGCTCACCCCATTTTTTGTACAGGTTCTTACTGATTTAAAGCAGCTTTGAACCCAGCAAATCAAATGCATTTTGCTTAAAACATAACATTCATTCTTCCAGAGCCCACTTTATTCTTATTACTACTTATTACTTATTATGCATATTTAATTTAAGAATGCATATTCTCCATTAAAAAATTAGAATATTTTGAAGTACTAGAAAGTGATTATTTTGGTTAGTTCCCTTTGATTAACCACTCAAATGTGGATGTGCTCTTTCTAAAGCACGTACGCTACAGGAATTGAAAGTGGCAAGAAGAGGCTACCAAAAGGAAAAAAAATGAACAAACTGATGCCCAAAATACGAGACACGATCTGTACACAGCTGACGTTAAAATGCATCTTAAAAGATAGTTAAAGCACATCAAAAGTCTGCTAGCCATGGAGAGATAAACTTAGTCAACAAATCCGATTCAGAAAGATGTTATTAGAAGATACAGTAGACTGAAGAAAATGTGCAAACAAATCACGTAATTCTGTTCATGAATTTTGAACTATATTTACTAAATGTTTTTTTTAATCCATTTAAGGAGCGTCTTCCTTGCTGCTGACCATTCAGACTCAAACACAAATTTAATCTTAAAAAGCTAACCTGTCAGACACTGCACAGTTGCTTCACAATCCAAAAAACATACATTCCTAACTAATTAGAGAATTAACAATAAATGTATTGTGGAGTAGCATTTTAACAATCTGTTTAATGAAGAAAGTCATCTGTGTTGCAAAACAATTTAGCTAACAAAGGAGAAATTAATAAATATTTATAAGACTAAAGCATATCGTTTGTTTGGAACCTTACAAGATTCAGAAAAGGCAAACAACTCAGTTGAGCAAACAAACTGCAAGACTGGGCTCATCCTAAATATCTGGCACATGACACTGTTTGTTATTCATGACTTTGAGGGGCAGCCATACACCATGTCTGCTCTCTGGCCTGAGATGGGCACTTGTGAGGCTTTCAGAGATGGGGTGAAGGGGTCTCTCCAGTGGTATCCACTGGCGTGGATGGGCAGGTCCCTGTTCAGCCCACTGACTTTTCTGAGTCCTCTTCACTAGGGAGCAAGCTTCCTTCACACACTGCGTCAGGAGTGCAGCTACCTACCTTCATGTCATATCTCACGAGCCAAAAAGCTTTCTGAGCCCCCTCCCATGAGAACAGCCGTTTCAGACTGCTGCTAACTCTTTTTCCTTCTCAGTAACACTCAACACAGGGACTACAATGGTTTAGATGCAGCTGCCATTTCATTCAGGCATGCAGAGCATGCAGGTTCCTTTTTTATATTTTTTGCTGTTGCAAAAAGAAAGAGAACGTAAAACTGAGGCACCCCTGACTTGATCCTCCCTGCTTGGGTTTGTGTGTGTGTTTGTGTGTGTGCTGTTATTGTATTTGTTCTTTAAGGAAATGGAAAGGAAGAATGGACCAGATGTGGGATTCATTTTATTCATAGACAGTCTGTGCAGAATTCAAAGAAATGGTTCCTTTATTTGTTCTCTTCTGGGAAAACATCTTGAGCTCATTTTGTTCTGCTTATAGACTTGTAGAAATAGGTCTGGAAAGGTACTTCAAGAGCTCATCTTGTCCCTCTTACTGCCTCCAGGCTGACTCACACCCAGCACTCTCCAACAGCATGATAAATTTAAGTACAATACATTTTTTTTTTCAAAAACCACTGTAATAGAAAGTAAAAAGTTAAGATATAAGTTAGCAACATATCATGACTCTGCCACAGCATTTAACACTCTTTTCCAGGCATTCACTGTTGCCATCTGCTACAGGCAAGATGTGCAAGTGTTGGCCCTGTCTGCTTTGTCCTCAGGGTGTACTCAGATGCAAGATGTGGGGGCAGCTACTCTGGGCCCTGCAGATTTACACCTTCAGATGAGACAGCTCAGGTACCACAAGCATTCCACCATATTTGTTCACCAGCCAGATAAATTAGTTAGTTAGTCTAGGGCCACTCTAGCTTCCTCCAAGATCTGCACTGCTGCAGAAGGTGAGATGGCATCTTGTGTCCCAGTGCAACACATTTCAAAAGGCTGTTCTCCAGAGCAGAAGTTCAGGCCTCTGTAAGCCCGTATAATTCCAAGCTGGGCTCCTAAAAGAAGAGGGATAAGCTGGCGGCCATTTGGCTCCACTGACGCAGGCGGCTTAGTCCATCTCACAGCACTGTCTGTCCCAGCTCCAGCCCACAGATTTCAGCCTCAAACAATACTTGGCAGTGTTTGCTGTTAGTACCCTTCCTGGCATGGCTGTTCTCCAGGCCATCTAGTCCCAAAATAGCCCACCTGGCAGCAGCCAGGCAAAGAACGAGGAAGACGTGCTGACTGTGTAATAAAGAATGTGGGACTTGTAGCTGGCCTAAACCAGCCCTCACACGGCCCAGAGCCAGGCAACATGGAAATGGTAAGGAAAGCAAGGAAAAGGAGCAGGGCAACGAGCGATAATTTAGAGCTGGAGCCATGATGGGTGTGATAGCAACCTTGATGAATGAGGGAGCTTTGTTCCTAATGGCAATAAGAAGTTCAAACAGAGAGAGCAAGAGTGGAGAAGAAGATAGCAAAAGGAAGAGTTGTGTCCACCAACAGTGATGGGACCCAGGCTGCCTGCATCAGACCTGCTTGGTCTCAACCTTAAATTTGCTTTTCTGTAGCAGATGAATTTAGTACATGTAATAGTTGCTACAATAAAACACCACACCAGGTCTCAAAGTCTCAGGCTGAGCTGTAATAATTGCTCACTGTTGTTTTGGATGTTCCTTTGTTCATCCCTGTAAGAGACGGTCGTTGAGAGACCCCAAAACTGGTCATCGATCAGCTGGCCTGCCCGGGTCACACTGGTGTCTCCCAGCTCAGAGCTTTCTTCACAAAGGACCAGAGGCAGGCAGCAGTGAGGTTCTTTGGGGATGGCGAGGACAGCAGGAAGGCTAGAGATGACAGCTGGTATCCAAGCATTTATCAATTAGGTAGAAGGCTCACTGACATTTTATCCAGCCTTTTGGATTTGAATCTATGTGTCTATCAACTTAAGAGAATATCCTAGCAAAGCTGGAAATCTTGACCATAGTCTGTTTAGCGGTGCTTTGCCATAGACTTCTTTTGGCCAGAAATTAACTCATGGGGAAATAATTTGGTTTGTGAGCAGCAACCACAGAGATACCTGGTTTCTGGAACAAGAAACAGGCAGGTGGTACTTGATGGGATAACAGAGTTCTATCAAAGGAACTTGTGCATGTCTGAGCCAGACATAGGTCTTGAGAACTCTTCTGGAGAGCATCCTAAATTGGAGCCTCTTTTTGCTCCAGAAAAATTAATATCAGCATCTAGTTCAAACATGAACATCAGCATAAACTCTTCCCTCTCATGCTTTGCATCTCATTTTGGGTGCACTGTTCACTATGCGTAAAGAAGGCATATTTTTTGTGATTGATTTTTCCTTGCAGTAATTCAAGGTCTAGTCATTCTGCCCATTGCCTAAGAGACTATAATTTTTGATGTTCCACTGGATACAAGGCATTTTATAGTTACCATTTTTAAACAAAAGACATTTACCTTCTATTTCTAAAAGACAGCAAGATTACAAAAATATCCTTGAAGAACTTTTGGCAACATTTAGAAAACTGGTTGCATTTATGACGAACTGAAGCATCACATCAGGTATGAAACAAAGTAAAAGCAGGTGGTCCACACAGTGCAAATTGATGCCTTTCAGTAACACGAGTAAGGATATAAGAATTTGTCAAATAGGTTTTTCCAATTCGTAGATCTGAGTGAGCTATTCGCTGTTAAAATGCCTCTTCAGAAGAAATAATGTTCTCTATTATTTATAAAATTCATTTAGCTTCTGCCGTTGACATGAAACAAACCTATCTTATCAACCGCTGTTTAGCATGTAAATTAGCTGGTTTACTAGAATTGAATTTATATGCGAAACTTTATACAAAATCCTCTTGTTTCTCTAACCCACTAATAAGATCAAGAGAACAACAGAAAACATAGATTAAGTCTGTCTTTCAGATACAGACTCAATCTTGTTGGCATAGGATACAATAATATTCCATATAACAGAGTGAAATATTTTGAGAAAAACAGAGAGCGCTTTTTATGGAGCCTACCAGGACTCTTTGCATGTTTTCAGGGTATAATTTACCTTCAAAATCTAAGCAATTATGTGAAAATTTGTATTTTTATTACATCAACAATTTACATGAAAAGGTGAGCCCTTGCCTAACATAAATTCCTGAGGAAGCTACATCTAATTTCTATTACAAGCATGCTTGTGCACCGTACTGTGCTCATCCTTAGCAATAGAGGTATTTGTGAACTAAGGATTTCTTTAATGGTTTTACATTCAGTAAAAGAATGCACAGGGGTCAAAGCAGGATTGATTTGAAGGAGTTAGATTTTAAAATCCCTTTAAAAATCAGGACAAAGGATACCACACTATTAAAATAAAATGCTTAAAAATGAAAAGTATTATGCGTGCTGCACAGTAGAAGATCAGATTTTTATTAATGCAAGTTTTAAATGCTGATTAATCCTCTTGAGAATCAGTTTCCCAAAGCTTTGGCCTGCGTTCAAGTCTTTTTCAAAGGGGCACATCACTTCCATTATTCTGAATATTAATTGAACAACATTAAAACTAAGGATACAAAGCAAGATTTAAAACATGATTACAGCTGTCATTGCTTACATCTAAATAAGTCGTTGGAAATTGAAGCTCAGGAAAAAAAAAAAACACAACAACAACAAAATAAAAACAAAACAAAAAAAAAACCTGCCATAAACCTCTCCTGTCAGCACGGGGAAGCTGCAGCCTCCCGTGGCCCCCTGCGCTGGCCGGGATGGATCACGCGTGTGCCGTGAGCCGACGGCGCGACTGCTGCCTCGCGCTGGGTGCAGCCACACCAGCTCCCCCCGCCCTGCAGCCGGGGCTGTGTTTTGTCTCGCAAAATATTAAGCATCCCAGAAAGAGGCTGTCATTTTTAGATGCTAACGGGAAAACGGATGGTAATCGTTCAATAGCCCGAGCTGCCCACGTACACGAGCCTGCTTCTAGAAAGGTTTTGTTTTTGCTGGGCACAAACTGTTTTCTGATCCAGATTCAGCGCATGTCTCTATACAAGCAGTCTCTGTGAGCACTCGTGTGCTCAGTGCTAAGCATGTGCTTAGGTGCGTTCCTGAACCGGGCCAGAAGGTGCCTCCTTTGAAATTGTTGTCCATCGCTGCTGTTCTTGGAATGATGCTTTTTTTGGTTACTGTAACCCCACATCAGTTTTCACCATCTAATTCTGATTAGACAAATTGCATTATGGAAGAAGTATTAAAAATTTATAGCCCTATTTACTAAGTCTATTTGTTGGCCATAAAAAGCTGAATCTTACATAACATAAAAAGCATCCAGTCCTAATGATGAAAAAGATATAAAAAGATAATGGTGCAATCATAACATGTCTCTGAGAGTTTGTACATCTCAGTTGCAGTTTGGCACATTGCATAATTGTGGTGTGCCAAACTGGCACCAAACCACAATATGTTCGTGAAAAGGGCCCGCAGTTTAAGGGGAAAAGCTAGAAGTGTTAACTATACACTGTCTAATTATACAACCTTACTGTCCCAGAATGTGATTTCTGAAACCATTTCCGACATATGGGAAGAGGGTAGAACAGCTGGTCATTAAGGTTTTCTCAAGACTATTTAGTAACACACTTGAATGTAATTAAAGTGCTACATTAAATACCGCACTTGTGTACAATGTATTTTTAATCTTTATGGCATGCTGTAAAAGTAAATAAATGCAAAGCATTAACATTTCTCCCCTTCATCTCCTAAATTGTTAAGATGTGATGTTCCCTATCTAAGCTGTGCATTACCTGAAGAATACTCTGATGCTTTGCAGCATCCCGCGCAGCAGGCAGGAAGCAAATCCAATCTCAATTGTGCGAGATGGATGCAACTTTACAGGGATTTCATCTGTCCAAGTTAAGCCATGATGGTTAGCTGGATGTATTTCAACAAACAGTATTGCAACAATACTCGTTTATTTGAAGGTTTCTTTTGGAACCAGTCAAGGCGTTTCAGAGCAACCTTAACCCATGCTTGACCTAATGCAAGAAGCAAAACTTTGTACACAAAATAATGAAAACATCTTTGCAACAGCTTTACTTTCAGGTGTCCCAATGGAACTTCTGCCCCAAAATACAGTCAGAACTCATTTTCATAAAGATGAAGGTCACAGATGGATTAAACTTAAAATTGCATTTGTATCCCACAATATCCATTGCAGTAGAAATATCTTGAACATCAAGACAGTTAAGAGCTACGCAAGATTAGGGCCCAAGTATTTACACCTCCCCTTCCTCTACTTTCTGTGACTGTCTGTGACCTGCATCCATTTCTGCAGAGAATAATCTGGGGATCTATATGAACCTAAGGCTACTGCAGAGGAACCCAAATCAGCCAAAAACTATGTAATAAATTATAGTCTGGAAATTTTCCTTGAGAGCAGTTCTCCATTAAAGATAGCCTGGGAATTCTGTGGTCCCAAAACTGTGGAGATGCTGTGGCATTGTGATGAAGATGTACTTTTGATGCACTTTTTTTGGTTTGATGTGCAAATCAGTAAGAAAATAAGTGTACTCAACTCCTCCAGAATTTCAGCAAACACGTTTTCTTAACTGTTCACTGAATATTGTCAAGTGCTTGTGCAGTTCCTCCAGCTTCTTGGAACAAATTTTTGGGGGGAATTCATCACTTGCTACGAAATATTTTTGTCCAGCACTGTGCTGGTTTCCTTTGAACTGAAGGGTAGCTTTGCACAGCATTTTCCAACACCAAATCAAAAAAGGAAAACAGAAAACAAACTTTTAAGAACACAGGATTAACAAAGCACTCAGTTTGTAGCTTTCAAGGCAATAAACTGAGTCATCAGGAACACTACAATGAAAACCAATGGAAGTAAAACCACGTATGTACTGCTGTCACAAGAGCTATCTGGTGACACTGTTGAGCTCTGTCCGTGACTGAATATATGGTTAAATCAAGTTGTATGTTAATTTTTATAGGCAGACATAAGTTTTTGTTTTCTCTGAAATATAACATTAGGATTTCATTTGTGAACAGTCAATATTTGCAAATGAGCAAATGGAAATGACATGCTGGGCTTTGTCTTTCGCTGGGTATTTTCTAAATCAGCCAAAACTCTTATGGTCAAAGAAATGATGTTTTTCCTATCTGCAGCAATTTTTTTATTTTTATTTTTGTAAAAGGAGCAGTGGCATGAGGGTCATTCCCTCCTCCTGACTCTGTGGATGGATTCTGCATCATGTAACATCCTGCAGCTGGTATGTGTGAGCAAAACCAAAAAATGCCAGCTGATACAGAGAAGCCCATGAAGGCAAGAGACACAACTTTCCTATGGCAGTTTAATTCATTTTCACAAAAGAGAAGAATAACTCCAGATCTCACCACATTCACTGTTAATAGCAAAGCTCATCTCTCAGACTTAACTTTGCCTCATTAATTTCTTCACACACCGTTGCCAGGTACAACCACATTGAAGTACAAACAGAAGCAAGCAAAAACATGCTAGTCAAGCTACTGCTCCTACAAGCTAAGAAAACAGAGAAAAATGGAATACTGGCATGTTCAAAGGCAGCCAGATGTGTTGATAGAGGCTATGTAAATACTGAGAGAAGCAAACACAGCTTCTTCATGAAAACTTCTGCAAAACATATTGACACCTCGCTCTTTCAGAAGAGTAAATTCTTAAAGGATCACCCCAAAACATTCACTCTTACCTCTCCATGCTTAGAGACAAATATTAAGAAATAACAGGTGCAAGAAGCATCCCAGGGTACTGAAGGGATTGGCTGATAGCCAAGACACTCGCCATCATATTCAAAAAGTCATAGCTGTCAGGTGAAGTCGCTGATGACTGAAAAAAGGGAAACATCACTCCCATTGTGAAGAAAGGGGGACCCAGGGAACTACAGGCCAGTGTGTCTCACCCTCCCTGCCTGGGAAGTTCAAGGAACAGATTCTTCTGGAAACTATGCTCAGGCACATACAAGATGAGGAGGTGATCCGAGACAGCCAGCGCGGCTTCACCAAGGGCAAATTGTGCCCGATCAATCTGGTGTCCTTCTATGATGAAGTGACTGCATCAGTGGACAAGGGAAGATTGACCAGTGTCACCTACCTGGACTTCTGTATGGCCTTTGACATGGTCCCACACAACACCCTTATCTTCAAATAGGAGAGAGATGGATTTGAAGGATTGTCTCATCAGTGCATAAGGAATTGGCTAGATGGCCACAGCCAGAGAGTTGGAGCTAGATGATCTTCAAGGTCCCAACTCAAGCCATTCTATGACTCTATGATCACTTCTTTCAAACCATGCCAAACAGTCTTAGATACTTTCCTAAAGCACTTGAAGACCATTGGAGTGAATAAGAGCAGGAAGAGCTTTCATTTCCCTTTTTTCTCAGATAATTGTCTTCCCACACTGGGATGTGGAGCATGCACTAAGTATGTGAGGAAACTGCTGAGAAAAAGTTTTCCTGGATGCTTGTGTGTCACTGAATGCAAAGGGAGCTGAATGTATTCTCAGGAGCAGTGGATATCCTGGCTAATTCATTCAAGTCAATCCCCTTCTGAGCCACAGGAAGGAGTTGTGCTGAGCCACACCAGAAGATGCAAATTGATGGTGAGCAGAGTGTACACAACTTGCTCGTTTAAGCAAATGATACCATTCTTTTTCCCTTTTCTGCTTGTTTTCCCAACAGTACTGTTGATTTAACCCCGTATAGTCATATCATGAGCACTGAAACAGCCAAACAATATCCATAATCATTACGGAGCAGTTTGTGTGCGTCACAGAGGTCTCTTCACTAATTTGTCTGAAAAATCTCTGCATCTGCTGCGCGCAGACTTGAGCACTCAGCAGTCAGACCTCCGGCTCCATTCCACTCAGCTGAACCTGAAATTAGATCTTAGAAAATAACCATCTCTAAGACAATCAAGCTCGATCCAGGCATTTCTAGTGAATGGATGTTAATTGTCCTCACACAAAGTGCTATCAACCCACCGATACAACATTTAACTGTCTGAGCCTGACCAGGAGAACTGCATGGCAAGCAGAGACAGGGGACCAAGGACGAGGCCATGGCTCCTGCTTGCTGCCCTACCACCCCAGCTCACCTTTCTCCTCATGGTAGCCTCGGCTGGTGGCACCACCAGCTGCTTCTCAAAGGTCTTTTTTTTTTTTTTTTAATTCCTGAAATTAGCCACAGCTGGGATTATTGCCAATTTCCACTGGGCTTGTTGGCTTGTTTCTTGAGCAGAGCCACTAGCTGAGTGACTAGTGCTAACCTGAATCATCCTTTGCTTATCTAAATCATCTTGTGTACTTTTTTATTCCATTTTAGAGAATGAACTCTAAGTCAAGATGAGTCTTTGTTGATCATACTTTATCTTCTACTGTCATGTATCTTCCTGCCAGCAGAGAAACAACAGTCTTTGTTTCCTTGATATCCTCTGTCACACTCCATTTCCCCTTCTAGTCACAGTTTCTAATTTTTTCTCCCTTCCAACTCACTTCAACATTAAGCAAAGTCAAGACCAACATGTATAATATCTGTTGATTTAAATCACCTTCACCCATGAGGTCTGCAGTTTGCAGGTGAGGTGTTCCTCCTTCAAGCAATACGCAGCCCTCCAAAAGCCATGACTTGCATCCAGGAACACACAGAGCAGCCTCTGTGAACCCACCAGCACCTATTTTGGTTGGCCCAGCCTGGCTTTGTTGGCCGCACAGCAGTAAGCATGGTTAACTACACTGAATACCCAGAATTTACCTACAGTTCTCTACACTCACTACACAAGGGTAGAAAGACATGACTACTGCAGATTATGAAGACTAACCTGCAAAGCTGAATTTTACCTACATAAAAAATGTCTTTGACACCCATGGATGCGTATGAAAACCATGCACCTAGATAAGGGAAGATTTTTGTGTTTCAGCAGCGAGTCATTTTGTATGCTTTGCATTCATTTTTCTGAATTTGTTTTTGCACTAGTGAGACTTTGCAGGAAGAACTGTCAGAATGCTGTAAAGTAGGTAAAACAATTTTTCATGAAGGTAAAAAGGAAAAGCAGCCTTAAGCAATTTTTGCTTTTAATGCTGAGACCAATGCAGGACACAACACAGGAGCAGGATGTTTACACCTGCTGCTCGCTGCCTGCCAGCAGTGCTCGACAACTGCGTAGAGTCTCAGTCACAGAACTCAAAAATGCTCAAAGGTAATTTTAGAAAACTTTCAAAAGCAGAAGAAATTTTTTCTGGTGCACAAATAATGAGAAACAACAGCTCTGCAAATCTTTTTTCTCCTTTCAGACACCTAAAAGTTTTCACAAATGAAATCTCTTTAACTTCAAATACCAGTCAAGCAATTTTCACAGAAGAGTTTTTTTTTTTTTTTAAATAAACAAAATATGACCTTTTTTTTGGGAAAAAAACACAAGAATTTTCTGAATATATTGAAAAACTGAACAGAGCTGTTGAGACATTACACTTCATTTTCTTCTTTTTCCTTCAGATAAAAATAATTTCCTGACCACTCCCAGCTCCTACTGTAGGAAGATGCACAGAATTGTCAGCACTGTGCAGGTGACAGCATCCAGCCAGCATGGGTGCCTACCTCAGGCTGTACATGGTCATTTTGGTAAGGTGCCTCCTGATATTATTTACAACAGGTCAGTCCAGAGATAAGATATCCCTCTTGCACTGGGCAAAATCTTGAGGTTACACATTTCTGCAGCGCTTTGCAGTTTGTCATTAACCAGCTTTGGCAATATATTTTTTAAGTACCTTCATCCTGTCTCCATCTCAGCACTGTCTCTCTCCCTTAATAACCAGGCTAAATCAGCAGGAATAATTAGGGAATCAGACACTACTTAGTGTCAGTAAAGGCAGTCAAATAAGTTCCATATCTCTTCCTATCCCACAGAGTCACCCTCCTTCATGTGAAGCTCAGTCTTTTCCTTACAGGGAGGCACAACATGCTAGCTCAGAGCAATTTGAGTTTTGGATCATGATTTTTATATTTTGCAATCGGTATCCAGCAACGCTACACACAAATGTATTTTCCCTCTCTTCTTTCTAGTAAATTGTCACTTCTCCAGCACATACTGGCTGGTTTTTTCCTGAAAACCCGTGGGAATGAAACACCCACGCCAGTGCTATATGATGTAAGTAGCAGCACCCGAAGGATCCCTTGAAAAAGTAAGCTCTCAGATTGTTTTCTGAACAGTTCCTTAGCTAAAATTACCACAATTCATGCTTGGGAACTCTCCAGAGACAGATGTATCGTTGTGCTCGAACAGCAAAATATAGATATTGCACTTTGCAGGAAATTAAAAAAAGGAATTCAAAGTTCGTCTCCACCAAATAATTTAAGAAGCTGATTTCTGCATCAAAGTGCTTCCTAGAAAGATGCAATTACATGCAGTGAAAAGCCCTGCCATGCGTGTGTATCTGCAGAGTTAGGTTCCCGCTCAAAGTCTTAGGTTCTCACAATAACACACACACTAGACTTGAAGTACACGTCTCTTAATGTACTCTATTACCTCATTGTCATTTACTTGTTGGTAATGAATGCGTGTGTTAACAGAACAGCATGCTGATGCATTTTTTCTGCCATTGTATGTAACATATTTTCTAATTCTTCTGCTCTATTCAGCATTTGACCCTAACGATAGGGGATTATGGTATTAACTCTCTACACAGCACACATTCTTTACAGACTTTCACTAAATACTGTAAGCCTGCTGCAGAGCGGAATAAAAGTGAAAGCATACCGTCTGGTCTTAAGCTGTGCACACAGAGGGTCGTGATCCAATTGGAAGGGAAGCAGAATTTTAAAAAGAAAGAGGTTTGACAAAATTTTAATCCTTGTCATTTTCATTTCTCTTACCCTGTGGATTTGGGTGATTTTATTTACACTGTCAGCTTGAGCCTAGGGATTGAAAATCAGGCTTTTATGGAGATTATTAAAAGTACATACAGTACACTAAAGGCTGGACCACTGCTATATGCTACTAAAAATATGAATTTGGATGCTTTATATTATACATTTAAGGAAGTAAGTGCCATCCTCCCCGTAAGGCTGGGCTTAGCAGTTAGGCTCATTGTGATTATGCTGAACTGCATGCTTTGACATGGGCATTTATGTGGCTTCAGAGTGCCAAAGGAGCACTGAAGAATTGAGAGGTACCTTTAAGCACCTTCAGAAGGGACAAGGCAGGTTGTACCTCAAAATTGAAGCTCCTTCTAGAAGAGCTGCTGCTCTCCCACCTGACAGCACAAGGAGGATAGCCTGAGGTCTAACCCAGCCTCAGACAAACCAACGTCTTATCACAGGTAGCTTTATCCTGAAGGCACTCTCTGGAGGTTGGCCTTGCTCCCACAGTGATGGACGGTTCCTGGGCCAACGGGAACCCCAGCAGTTTGGGTTGGAGATGCAGCATGGATGTGCTGGGCTGCAAGGGCAAGGTGGTTGGGCAGCCAGGCTGAGCCACGTGGCCACCAATGACTGCCCACTGCAGGCACGCCTCTTGCTCCAGCTTTCCCAAGAAGCTTGCAGTGGCTGGACCTCCTCACACAGCCACTGCTCTGGGGACAGAGAAGAGGGACAGCAGGCAGAGATGAGCTGTGCCACTTCTCTGACAGCACAGGTGAGTTTCTCACCCACTGTAGGCACTGATGACGTGCTGCGGGAGCTGCTCTCATGCTTTTGGAAACTTTTGAACTGAACAAAACCCAAATGACTGCCCCCTGAGCGTGGCTATTCTGCCTCCATGCAACCTGCATCTTTTTTTTTTTTTCAAACAGCTAAAGTAGAGTACCAAATAGGCAAGGAAACACAGATAATTAGCGCAAGGTTTTGAGTCCAGGTTGCCAAAAATCTGTGAGCCACAGAAGGGCTAAATTTCTCCATTTCCCTTAAGAAAATCAAGAAAGTAAGAACCCCACTGACAGACCTACAAGGCAATGGGCACATTTCATCCCTGCATGGTAGGGAAGGAAACAAAGCCCCAAGAGGAATCCTGAGACTGTCTGCAGGGCCAGAGTGATGACCCCTAGCGTGCCAGCAGCATTCATGGGACGGCCAGATGCAAGGAGCCTGTTAGAGAGATGAACTCACCTCTACAAATCAAAAACTGTAAGCTTTTTTTGGCCCACACCCTGGGCTTGGCAGTGTGGTTGATCCTGCACCCCCAAGTCCACCAGAGCTTGGTAACTCTCCTGTTGATTCCAGCAAGACCAGGGTCATAGCCCCTGCTACAGCAAAGCCTTCACATACATCTTCACTCTGGGGTGGTGGGCAATCCTGTTAAATCCACAGGACTGAAGCCATAGCACATAGACCTTGCTAATAAGGTTATTAAAACAATTCTTCTTGGACTCTGGGCAACGAGGAGATAGTTTTTGCAGGTGTTTTCTGCTCAAGGAATCAAAAATGTTATTTTTCCATCCAAGGAAACTGCTTGAAATCAGGATGCGTGACTCTCGCTGTCCTTAGAGCTCTGTAACCTTGGCTATCTGAGGCACTTGAAATAAAGTTGCATTGTACTGAGGAAAGAAACAGGCAGAAGCTCCTGTACGACTTGGCCATCTCAGAAGTGAAAAAGGATTTTAGCTGGCTTCACCCAACCAGTGTCAGAGCACAGGATTTTTGAGATGTGCTCCTTCCATATCTCCCTGAGCCAATTTTGAAGGGTGCCTCCTGATAACAGGGCCAGAGACAAACCCAGTGGAGGACAACAGGAAACTTTCCTTCAATTTAAGTGGTAGGTGGATCAGGCCCACTCCCACTCAGAAAAATTTGGCTGCTGTCCTGAGTGGTTCTCAGTGTGCCAGGGTCCCACTAAGACATCCAAATTAGCATCTCATAAAAATCAGATTGGCATCTCATAAAAATCCAGGCTAAAAACAACAGCCTTAGGTTAGCACTCTGACTTGGGCCTCATCCTGCAAAGGTGTTCAATGCCCTCAGATCCCACTGACTTTACTGTGAGCTGAGCAGGCTCAGTACTTCTCAGGATTGCTCTGCAGGATTGGGCTTCTTGTCCTTAATACTATCTCATTCTGGTTATTCCCTATTGCCCAAGGATAATCCCATGGCATTATTCCCATTATGCCACTTGCCGTTCCCATTATAGTCTTTAACAATGTTTTAAACCTATCTTTCATTTTTAATTTCCTTAGCAAAATATGTGTATTTTAGTAGCATGCATTTATTTAGCCTTCTAAAAATGTGCTTTTATTATACATATGGCACTATCATGTAGCTCCACTACTTTATGAGTCTGGTAGATGAAAACAACACTGAATACAAGGGGAATCCATATGTCTAAATATTTTTAGCATGAACGCTGTTACCTGTTCCTAGTCATAAAATTATAATTAAACAGCACGTCTTAAATTGGTGCACCACAGGAATCATTGCAGCTTACTTGTCTGCTTCATTCAAGAGTTGTTGGATTTTTTTTAAACTATCTTTAGTCTGGAAAGGAAGGAAGGAAGAAGCTATCATAGCAGTTTTATGTCTTTAGCATGTGCAAGTTACAAAGCAGAGAATCAGGATCTTACAGACCTTTGCAGTTTTGATTCATCTTTCTCCTTGATTAATTGCTGAGCTGCTTCACAATGGTAGTTTCAAAATAATTCATCAGCAAGACTTCTCCAGCAGCACTGTGAGGCTTTCCTGTGTCAGGGCCACCCAGTGCAGCAGTGCTCCACCAGTGAGCCACGTCAGAAGAATAAGATCTGGCTCCCTTCCTGCCTGTCCACTTCCGAAAGCCCTAGGTATCCCTTTCTGAAGCACTACCCCCCACTCCTTGGGTAGGCAGGAGGTCTGAGTCCTCCCCTGAGCATTGCTTTCAGGCTGACAATGCTTTCCACCTGAGCCCTAAGCAAGCAGCAACACCTGGCCTTCATCACCATGAAATACAGCTGCATCCCTTGCATCTCAACTTGGTTTGGGGCAGGTCGTTTCTGATCTGTAGCAGTCAAATCTTGGAAAGCACAGATACTCGCTCCATCGGGCTGTCCAGCTGAATGGGAGGCAGGATGTAGATATGGTTCCAGCAAGTTTCCAACTGGCTTTCTCAGCTGGGAGGGGTTGATTTGTGCACGCTGCCCACGGGCTCGTACACCTAACTGGAGGTCACAGAAGAACCCAGGGCATGAGGGGGTTCCTACGTGACCGGGTTGGTTTTTCAATTATGTTTTACTCATCAGCCAGTTTGGCACATCATGAAAGACAAATTGTTTCAGACTGAACTTAATTGACATTTGGAAGCACTTTTTGGGGGAAGAAGAAGAAAAAATGGAGGAAATAAGGCCAGAAAGGGTCAGCTGTGTCACCAAGTCCAGGCTTTCACAGATGACTAAACTGGAGAGCCCACACATCTTACCTGGTGTGTCCCCCACACATCCCTGGCCTCAGGATACTCCCCAGCAGTCTGTAACAAATTTAACACCTCACTATAAAGCAGCTGCAATCTTGATGATCCCCACGAAACAAGAAGACAAGATCCATCACTTTGTCAATAGCCCAAATCCTTGTATAGAAGGGAACTGTTAGGTGAAATCTCCTGCGAATACTAAGAAATGAAGACACATGAAGACAATTCCCTGCTCTGCAATAGCTCCTAACAATCTGATCAACAGCTAAATTCTTTCCTTACTCCTAATCTAGTGGTCATGTTAAACCTGAGCTTCCAAGTGACTGATGCAAAAAGAGTAGGGGTCCTATCCTACATCCTGCTTTTCCATGGTTTTGAAGTGGAAAAGAGAGCATCCTAGAAGTCTAACAATGCATAAACCAAAAGTAAAAATGACCCTTACTGACCTCCGCAGACTGCAAACAAAAGTCCTGAAGCATGTGATTAATAGAATAAAACAATGGTGCAAATAAACAACCAAGTCTCTTTTCAAACTCAGCTGCTGACACCTAAACATCAGATACCAACTGATCCACATCACAAGCCCTGTTTTCTGTCCCTAAGAACGCTGTGATACAATTGTTTTCATCAGCATACCCAACTGCAGCCTAAACCAGGCACTTTCTCTGCTCCCATTACCAGAATATTACTTCTTGGATGAATGGATGGAAACCTTTCACCAAATTTCCAGCCTGAATGTATTAGTAATCAGATTGCATCCACTTGATCTCATGCCAGTATTATTCTTTAACTAATTCTTTTTCTCTTTGAAGTTTACCTCCTTAATGTCTTTATGAAAACTCATCATATCCCGTTTCCACCTAAGTTTTACTAGATCAAGCAACTCAACAGTATTCGGTATTTCCTCATCAAATAAAGCAAAGTTTTAGTACTGATTGGCTCAAAAAGTTTCGATGATTTAACATCATCTTAAAACTAGTTTTAGGTCTGGAATGAAATAAACATATTATTTTGAAACAGGTGTCATTTTCTAAAGATCTAAAAATACATTTTACTCTAAAAGACACAAAAAAGGTAGATTTGAAGATTAAGATTTGGTAGAAGACATTACTTTGCTCAGTTCAATTTAGAAACCACTAGAAACTGAGAGTTGCCTAACAGATACTTGTGAATGGAAATAAGGAGAACAAGGATCAAGAAAACAAAATCTGGGAAAACAAGCCAAAAATTTGAACCTGGACATGATGGCAATTTTGAGTCCCAGATTTCTGAATGAAGCATGTGAAAAATTGCAGGAAAATTGAAGGAGGATTTTTTAAACTCTTGCAATTTGGAATAATTCTAAACCTCACAGAAATGGCATCTATATCCTTCTCAGCCACAATTATCCTATTTTTAAAGGTCATGTTCCCTGAATACTTTTCCATTTTTACTTGAGAAGTTGTAGTTCTCTGTTTATGCCTCAAATAAAGTTGTTTCAGATTTTAGGGGATAGCAACCACTTGTTTTTTCTCTTTCTATTTAGTCCATACATTCTGACCCTTCCCCCTTTCCATCTCCTCTCAGGTTAAGGCCTACATTCTCATAAATGGCCCTTCTTTTTAAAGTCAGCTATATGGATAAAATTAGTTACACATTTTCCCAGAATTTCATTCCTCTATTCAGGATCTTACTAGCAATGGGGAAGCTGTCCTCCTGCTCTTCCCCTTTCCCAGCTCCTTCCATCTGGCCACCACACGGCTCTTACATCTCCACGTGCTGCAATGTGAAGAATGGCCTAAAACAAAATAATGACTCCATTACATGTCTTATCTCCTTCTCATAAATTTCAAAGCCAGATGAGACCATTATCACCTACTCTGATCTATAGCACAACACAGGACTTCCTGAGAGAGATTCCTCACTTCAGGATAGGAAACAGCAGCCCTGACTCATAGCTTTGGCCCAATGTAACGATGGCTGTCTCCCAAGAAATAAAAAGAGCAATTCTGTTTCATGTAATCTTGCACGAGACTTTTGATTGCTTGCTGCAGAAAATAGACTAACATAAATTTTAGGATGAGAAAATTCCACACATTCTCATTGTTCTTAAAAGTTTATTTCATAGCAACACTAAAAAAAAAAAAAAAAGACATTCTGGAGAAAATTATTACTATTATTGCCAAAATCAAGTTTAAAATAGCACATTCTTGTCTTTCACTCTAAGATCTGATAACGAGAGCATAGTTATATCTAAACCCCATAAAAACACAGTGACTGACATTTGCTGTCCTCCACGGGCTGCACGGCACCCGTTGCTCCACTGTGGGGAGAAAGGACTGATTGTGTGATTTTCAACAAGGCAGGAGGCAACGCAGCATTTGGCAAAAACCTAAACACAACTCACACTGAAGGAAAACAAGCTTACCACTTTTCCCAACAGCAGTCTTTGGGAATTCCTCTGAAGGCATGGTACCAAATGCAGAAGGTGCAACCTATCAAAACTAGAAAACTGCACCCTAAGAACTAAGTACATAGCATAAACTGCTACTTCTCAGAAACTTCTCGTTTAAGTACCAGCCTACTACATTGTAGCTTTACCTACAGTGCTTGGTAGATGAACAGCAGGATCAGAGAATGCATTTTTTCCTGGACCTGGTCCTGTCCCATTTCTCTCGCTGGCTCTGAGGTCCCCGTGGAGCTGCTCTGCCCCTCTGTGCCTGGGCACGAGTGTTGCTGTGGCTGTGTAAGGCAGCCGGGGGCAGGAGCAGCTGGATCCACCAGCAGCCGTGCAGGCGTGCAAATCGAGCAAGTGTTTGGTCCGGAGGCCATGTGCAGCCCCATCCTCTCCACAGCAGTTGGCTCGCTCCTGGTGGAGATGGAGCGTATGCTCCACACGTCCTTATCCCGTGATTTTATTACTCCGGTTTACTCTGCCTGTAGTGGTGAGTACAGGTTCACAAACAAGCATTCTTTACCTCTTTTTTATCACACTGAGCTCACTGAAATCTTCAGAAAAGTTGAGCATCTGCATTGCTTTAAACCTCTACCAGAGAGCACACAGTATACCAGCCAGCGGGGGAGCAAGCTCTGCTCTAACCAATAGCTAAAATATGGCAGGGTTATTCCTGGAGAAACAAAACATGCCCTCTGAGTGTTCTTGTCTTGCTTTGCCACACACAAAATCCTTGAACAGAGACCTCTCCTCCTCTGCCTCAGACAAACCTGCGAGGTGCAGGTGAAGAGCATCCACGTACCTCTGATCAGCACTGATATTTTCCAGGCACCAGATATCAGTGTCACTCAATTACTCCCGAACAACACGAGTGTGCCCATCCAACAGGACAAGACCAGAGCTGCCACCCCTCTGGGGCCACCACATGTCCATACCAAAGGACCACGGTCCTCCCAGAACACGGACTGCGTGATGCCACATTCCTAGAAAATGGCACAGAAAACCCTGCAGAAAACCTGAGGAGACTTTGCGGCTTTCCCTCTGTGGGAGCAGACATTCTGTCCTGGAAACGAGCTCACTGTCAGTGCCAATTTATCTGCTTGCTCTCCCCAAGCTGGGCTTGCAAGACCAGTGTCCTGATTCTGGCCCCAGCCAGCCCCAGCCTGTATCCCTATTCTTGTGTGTGTGTGCGCGTAATCTGCCGTTCCTTTGCAGATCTCCTTGCTCAGGCCCAATCTCTGTTCTGCAAGTTGGCATGACGGCAGCATACCAAGTAGGAGGTTTTGGCTTATGCGTAGAATTTGGAGAGCGGTTTTGTAGTAAGTTGCTATACTTCTTGGCTTGCAAGCCCTGGGAGCATATGGCCCATTGCTTGCAAAATGCTGATATTTTAAAATTGGGGGAGGAATAGAGCATGGCACATTTATTTTACTTCTTCAGTGCCACTATTTTTGCCAAATCCTTCCCTGCCACACCATTCTGGATCACACTGTTCTATCCATCTTTAAAGTGAACCCTCCACTGACTAAAAAGTGGGAAAAGTAAGATAGTCCCCTGACGGGTCTGAGAAACATAGCCTTCCTCTTCTCAGTCCAATACAAACTGCTGTCAATTAATAGCTAAAGCGAGTGAGCAGCTAATGCAGGACTACTTCTGCTTGCTCCTGAACTCTTTGCAGCTGGCCTTGCTCATTCTTTCAACAAACATCTCTTCTTTTCCAAGCAATCAAAACTTTATGGACTGTTATTTCCTTCCTCTCAACTTCCCAAGAGCTAACACCAGCACACTCGAGATGCTGCAAACTTATCACTTCCACCTTGAACTAGTGGTTGACCTGAAAAGAGAGAAATGCCAGGAAATGAATTAGAGTTCTTAAGTACAGACAGAAGAACAGTGCTAATCCAAGCACAGCTCTGCAAAGCCACTACAGTAGCTGTCAAAATACATCTGAATTTCTTTTGTGCCTTCCCCTAGACATTTTGTAATGTTGAAAAGCACATTTCATTTTTTAAAAAACTTAACAAACCAGAAGATAAAGGTGACCTCTAAGATCACTATTTACTTCAATTTTCAAAATGCTTTTGATAAGTTCTTTCATAAAAAACTATTAAGAGAAATAAATAATCACAGGATAAAGTCTTTTTCAAGGATTAGAAATGGGTTAAGTGACAAAAAACAAAGGGTCATAAAAAAACTCTTCTTCTGAGAATGGAAAGAAGTTATGGTAGGGTACCACTGGCATTTGTGTTGGGGCCAGTTTTATTGACTGGCGGTGTGAGTGACTCCAAGGAGACAACAGAGAAGCGTTGGGGATGCTTAGGTGATGCCATCCTATTTTGCTGGGCCTGACTCTGTAAGTTTTACTCACACAAAACCACTGACCTAGGTGGGTTGTGTGCACGTTAGGTACCCAGCATTTGCAGAGACTGATTTTTGGTTAATAGTAATTACAAGAGACTGTGAACAACTCCAGAAATATTGCTTGTAAATTTAGAAGCATGATGGCAAGGTAGCTGGGATAAGAATTACTTAAGCAATGCATATTATCTAAACTCTCTAATTCTTTCCATGTACACCCACCTGTGGGGTGTTTCAGGATCAGAAAATGAGGATTCACAGAAAATAAATCATGAGGGACCTAGTTCCACCTACCTTAATTATTCTGAGCAGTTCCTTAACATGCAAAGATCTGTTTATTACTGTGGATTATGTAAGGAATAAAAGAATCGTCACTCAGTATGTGTCATCTTACAACGCAGAAGTTAGAAGCTGAAAAAATAGGGAAACGATACTGAAAAATAGAATGTGAAAAACAGAGCATGCTATAATGACATTAAATCAAAAAATCCTTCCCCTTTTTCCTTCTCTCTAGCTTTGTTCCCTCGACCACAACTAAGAGATATTTCTTTTGGAAATGCCCAGAAAAATAACTCAATGTTCAGAGATAATAATGACACATGATCTCTCATCTTTGTGGAATAATCTCCCTGTCACAGTGGCAGAAGCCTTATCCTTAGAGAAGAACTAGCAAGAACTTGACTGAGGAATTCAACGTGATGGACAGGGAAAGCCATTCAATGAACAGCTAGCATATGCCATATCCTGCAGGAATGCAGCCCTGCTATTATCAGATGGTACTTGCTGCAGCAGGAGCTCACCAAATCAAAGATATTCCGGGTTTTCTAGGGAAAAAAAAAAGTGTGAGAAGCTTTGTCATTAAGCAGATAAGGCCAGGTATTTTTCCCTAACCTGACTTGCAGGTGCTCTAAGCCTAATACATTCAGAGAGGAGCTCAGGGGCTACGAGCCAGAACTGGTGAGCTGAATGCCTTCCTGCCCATGCCACTAGCTTACAGGGTGGCCTTTGACAGGTCACTTCAGTGCTCCCAGCCTCTCTGTCCTCCTAACCCATTCACCAAGCTGTTACGGGGCCTAATTAATTGCTTCAGAATAGCAGCTCATTTACCGGACCTGGGGATTCCCATTCGAAGAGAACCGGCGAAGTGCAAACTATTGTGTTATTTTCAAGTGTAAAATACTAATGACTTCAGCAGCTTTTCAGTGCTCACTGGGCAGCCAGAGAGCGGCTGGAATCGGCAGCTTCTGGCTGCCTTATTGCCACTCACGTATCCATGGAAATGGATGACAGATCTGCAGAAACAACAGAAAAGTTTTTAAAATACGACTTTGCTCCATAATAGCAAAAAATAATCGCACCAGAAGAGGTGAGCTTTGTCAGAGGAATTCAGAGCACTTTCCATCATTTTCTTCCTTTCCATCCAACTTCTGTGAGTGATGCACAGAGCAGGGAGGAGACGCTGCAGCCCCGCCATGACATGCAGCCAGGCCTGGGGAGGAGGAAATCAGCAGCTGCTCAGTAGCACGGCACGGCGGTATGAGACAGGAAGTGAAGATAACAGTGCCCAATTGAAGCCATCGCCTCAATGGAATTATCTGGTGTGGAATTTGGCCCAGGCAGTGCACTTCGCACCCCTGTTCCTTGCAAAAGCCTCACTGCCGGTGTTTTTACTGGTCTGTTTTCTAAGGTCAGGAAAGAAAAGTGAGTTTTAAACAAGCTGAAGTGGTGGATGCATGACCAAGTAGCTCTGGCTACGTAGCCGGGTGCTTTCAAACTCCAGGCCTGAAAATTGTGCTCTAATTCATTTTTTCCTATGTAGGCATAGTGTTTGATAAGCAAATGGGACACAGAATCACTCAAATTATCTATGGCTTTAGGTAGTACACACTCTCCAGCCTCCATCCCTTTATATGTTATTATGGATGAACTTCAGAAACCAGAGAATAACTGAGTTTCTGTGCTCTCCACTTCCTCTCCCCAGTTCTATACTTGCTATAAGCCCTTCAAAGTGCTGGACTGTGCAAAAGATACCATCTTGCGTGCATCTTGTAGTATAATTGAATCAAGGTTGTTTAGTGCTAATAAGCTACCTCTGGAGCCCAGATGTTTGATTCCCATGGTGATGAACAGGAGAAGGGCAGCCCACATTTGCACAGCAGCAGACACTGACAGCCACTGCCTTGGCCAGCACACAGCGCCTACGGGTACTGCAGGTGCAGCTGCTACTGGCCCAGGAGCTACAAGGGATCAGACATCTTCCCCTCATTATTGCCTCTCATCCACCACCACCCCTTTCTCAGCCCTGCCTCTCTGTACATACACCAGCCCCTTTGTGACTCTCTTTGTAGTTTTCCTTTGCAAGTGCTGCCTCATTTTTTGTTTCTAGCACTGTCCTGTAACTCTTCTCCTAGCTGAAAAATTGCCAACTCTTTGTTTTCAAGATCCTCCAGGCTTCCGAAATTCCTTCCCTTGTTGCCTTTGGTGCTGTTCCTGTGAGCATCTTGATGCTGGGGGTAGCACTGATACCTCAGCGGTGCCCTTCACATAGTAAAAAAAAAAAAAGGTCTCAAGGATTTACTTAGTGAAAGATTGGAATTTCTTGTGTAGGAAAGCTGTCACTCATTATGTAAGTGGGACTAAAGTTCTTGATGGTCACCTTCAGATTCCTAACACAATAGTTTAGTTACAATAGTCTTTGTCTCCTTTTTACGTGTACGTTTGCATCTCAGAGACAACTGTCACAATACTTAACGCTGAACTACCAGTCAGATGAAATTAAAAACAAAAACAGATTGCTAAATCAGTTCTACCTAGCACTATATGTGACTGATCGCTACTGGAAAATCTGAAACTCAGATAAAAATCACTAAGGTTTTTTTTTAATGTTTGAAATGAGCCATGCTGTAAAGGAAACCTGCAATAATGAGATAATATGAATTAAAAATAAATACTTCACATGTTTTCAAGCAAGCAAAGCAGCATGAAAGCACTGCTGATACAGGTACTTAACTCCTATTATTTGAAGGTTAGTATTTTCTTGTTCCTAATCTGTGGTTTATTTGGAGGAATACTAGACTTTTTTGTAATCTGTTAATTTTAGATGTAGTCTACTTAGATCCAGAATCCTTGAATATCAGAAAATTACAGACTATCAATTGCTACGTAATATGAAGCTCAGTATTAATAGCTATTCTCCAAAACGCTTACCACGCATCCATCAAAGAAGCAGAAGAACAGTTTCCAGCTTATATCAAGAGAAACAAGGCTCATAATTCAAGAAAAAATAAATAAATATTGATGCTCAATACTACGAGCTAACAAAATCAAGTGTAAGGGAATCAGAGAGGCAATTGTTTCTAAGGCTAAAAATGATCCTAGACATCCCAGACAATGAGAGGAAAAGTGACTTACTAACATTTGTGCTTGATGTTGTCTTCCTTTTCCTCCTCCAGCTGAAACTCAGGACAGCTGTTTGTCTTTAAATGCTAAAATACAAGGACGCAAAGGGTCATAGGAAAATATCTCCTGTGCAAAGTAGAAATAGGGTTGTCCTTTTCCAGTTAAAAATGTTTGTGTGAATGTCAGTCTTACAAAAGAGACGGGACTAACTGAAGTGGAAACAAGTCTCCTCCTCAGGCATAGATTAGGTGGTAGCATCTCAGCAAGGTGACACTAGTGCTGGCTGGGATGAAGCATCCATCTATTTTGTGCTGGTACCTTGTTCACTCTTAAACTTCTCCTCTGCTAGGGAACTTGTGTCCCATGTACTACGGAGAAGTGCCCTTTGGGAACTGTGACAAATCAGCCCTGACTGCCCCAACCTTCATGTTTCCTGCAGTGGTCTGCCTGCTCATCCTGACCCATCAGCTCCCAGTGGGCTCATCGTCATGCCGAGACAGAGCTCAGTGCACCCCTGCTGCTCTCTCACATAAAGGGGAACTCCTTGTCTTTGACCTTCCCATCTGCCTCTCCTAGAGGGCTTGTGTCTATCCAAGGCAGCACTTCACACATGGTAGCTATCCCACACATCCCTGTGATCCCAATGAGGCTACTGTCCTGTAACAGCACACAGACCTCAGTTCCTACTGTTTGTTCCCCACATTATGTGTCTTAGTGCACAGGTACTTCAGAGAGCCCCCAGTTGCACTAATTTTTCAGAAAAAGTGCGAGAGCTCACCCCCTCTTTCAGTGCTCTCAGCACTTACTTATTGTGTACATAGACTTGAGATGGGGTCCCTTGAGCCTTGCTTTGTTGAATATGAGGATTCCCATGCCCATGTCAACATTTACTCCCACTGGTGCCACAGCTTTACTATTGCCATGACGTCAGTTTTCCTTGGACAGAAATGGAAGGAGCTCTTGCCCAAAGATGTCACTTCCTCTATCGCTGATCCAACATTCTCCCCATTGCACCACTCTTCACTCATTTTCCATCAGCATCTAGATTAAGTTGTGGGTCCCTTTGTCTCGAGTCCTACTCTCGCTTGCATCTCCAACCACCGCTTTCTAGCATCCCTCTTTTCTGCCTTGGATGTGTACCAGACTTGCTGCCCAGTTCCTGCCTTTATCTCCACAAGCGTCTGTCTCTGGTTTCTTTCCCAGTGCTCTTTAGACTCCAGGACAACCTTCCAAGTTGGCCGTTCTCTGCAAATTCAAATGCCTCCTTAAAACACACTTCTGCGAGGCTTTTCTGAAATGAGCCTTCCTACCGCCATAACTCTCGCCTGCTGCCCCGAGTCCTTATCCACATCCTTATCACAGGCCAGTTCCAAAAAACACCAGTTTCTAAGACATTAAAGATACACAATTTCCTTACCAGGCAATGCAGGCTTAATCTGAAGCTCTCCTTCGCCCCGACCTCACTTATGTTTGTTTTATAGCAGCTTATACCCCTTTAACAACAGTGAAGTTATTTCTGGTTTGCACTGTTGTGACTTGTGATCAAAACCAGGCCTATTGCCTATCTCTAGATACAAAAACAGTGGCCCACTAAGACATTGTGCAATGCCTCATTCTTAAATATCTGCTGTGAAAGCAAGCAATTCACTTACTAATTATTAAAGCTAGGCTATGGCAGCATGCTGGAGGACCAAGCAGGTCAATTAAATTGGTCCTTATAACCCCAAGAGTGATTACCAACAGCCATCAGCACACTGTAACTGCTCGTTGAGCAAGTGAGTCAGAGAGCAATAAGGACTTTTAAGCAGCCAGCAAAAGCACTCAGATTCTTCTACGGGAGAAGTTTATTACGGAGCTCAGCATCTGTGTCTTGCAGCTGCCAAGTGTCCTCCATGTGTTGTTACAGCTGCTGATTCTGCTGTTAAGGAAGGGGGAGCAGAAGGATGAAAAGAGGCAGCGTCAGGAATGTTCAGTTGCTGTAAAACACTGCCAAGCAGATATTCACGTTATCTGCGTGCACAAACTAAGCCATCTAAACATGTGAGCTCACGGCTCTCTGCCGGCTGGTCTCACACGACAGAGATATCATGTGACAAAGCCACTGGACACTTTTCAAACTACTCCAAATACAGGATCTGCTGAAACCCTGAAGTAGCATACCCACTATATCAGGTTTGTGACATGACATGCTCTGACTTGTGAGGACAGACAAGAAAAGAAGCAGGAGGCTTTGGGGAAGCAGACTCACCACCTCACAGGCAAGGCAGCAAGGTGCTCCACAGTGCCAGCCTGCCTCTGCATTTTTGGCAGCCACATCACAGTTCCACTTCATTTTAAATAAATAATTCTGCTGCATACCGTGATAGAGGAGCTCAGCCCCTACCTAGTGCACCATGTGCACGGCTGAATTCCTGGAGGCCAAAAGTAGGGCTGGTGCTTCTCAGTGGCTGTGGGTCCCTCCCAGAGGACCCGCACTGCCCTCCAGCAGTGAAGGATCAGCTAATCACTGCTAATTTAGGAATACAAAAGACCACCACTATGACCTTGAGGCAGGATTCTGTGCTAGCCTGGGAGCAGCTACCTTTTACTGCCAGACCAAAAATGCATCCCAGAGGGTTTGGATATAGCTCTCTTCAGTTTAACTGCACCAAACTTGTATTGATTCATGCTACTATCAAGCACAGAGAGGATCACAGGATCCCAATGCTTCAGCTGTGCTTTGGCAATCTTGTGCTAGCTGAGCGCTCCATGGTTATCTCCTTGTGCCCCTTCTCTGGGGTGACTGAGGGGAGACATCAGACATCTCCTACAGTCAGCTACATCCCTGCTGTGACAGGACAAAAGACAGGAGCCAGGGAGACTGCCATGTACCATGGGTGAGGGAACCCCCAAAGGAAGCAACGTTAGGTATCCACCAGCTCCCACTCCTTCCTTGTGGCATTATCAAATCCAAAAGGCAGCTCATCTGGGAGAAAAAAGAAATGATCTTCTAGAGAAAATATGAAAGCCCATGGTACTTTTTATGGGACCAGGCAGATTGGTATCTTTGAGTGAGATGCTACTTGTCCAAGGGTTATCTAAAATACAGAAAAAAACAAAAAGGCACTGTGAAAGCTATGGGTGAACCTGAGATGGGTTGTGGGTGCATGTGTGCAACCTTAAGAAAAGATGAAGAACACAAGTGTGAAAATACTTTTTTACACTATTTATGTAAGAAAATTCCAATTTGTCTCTAGAGATTCAGAGTCAGATCCGTATAGCTTGTCTTAAAAGTAAAGGAATTTGTGTATTGCATCAGGCAGCATTGTATTAGGAAATGTTTTCCGCAGTGCTCAGTGATTGAAAGTAAGATACAGTAGCTTTATGACAAAGAAGCTTATGATGAAGGTCCTTTGTAATAGCTTTTATATTACTGTAAATCACGATGCTTATGGTTTACTTTTTATTAATTCAAATGAAGTGCAAATCAAATGACAGCTGACAGACTATCAACAGGTTAGTTCAAACAGCTGAATATTATTTTACTTTATATAAATTTCAGCTTTTAACAGGATTTATAATTTTAAATAGTTTTGAGGTTTTTATCCACGTAATGTGGCTGGAAGGCTGCTAGATGAGAGCAATATTTAATTCACGCTTGCAAGATATGGGTATTTGGAACCCATTAGAAATTGACTTTTTGTTCTCCCTTTAATTTTGATTCTTTCATCAGAGATGCCAAGACTAATGCTGTCATGACAGATGGGGAGAGCTCATAGAGACATTACTGGAGCAATGTATCATCACCATGTAGTACCTTCAAAATGTCACAATGAAAGTAACATTTATTGTGGAATAGGGCTTGGTATGCAGGGACAAGGTCCTGATTCCTCTCCTAGGTGCTGGACAATCCTACAGTGGTTTCATTTGCACCACAGAAAACAGCAATATAGGCATGCTACACACTTGCACAACATTGCACAGCCACCCACCGAGAGAGAGAGAGAACTGCTCTCACTTGTCACCTCCTTAATTCTGGGTGTCATTTACTTCAGTCATTCCAGATTGTTTCAACTCCTTTCTGTTTTATCTGGGAAAAATAGTTCAGTGCAACAGTGCTGATTATGTCAGCCTCATACGAGTTATTTACTTCAATAACTTGCACACTCTCAGTGGTGGTAATCTATGTTAAGGGGTTAATTTCTGGAAAAGGTGTAGGGATGTAGCAAAACTTTGTAGCGTGCAGAAAAGCTCGTGATTGATTCTAATAGAAGATGTGAGGTACTCTTTAAAAATTAAGTCACCATTTGCAGCTAGAGGAGTTAGCCATCACAGCAGAGACCCATAATGGAACAGCATAAAAACACATGGAGAGATTATGCAAGCTCTGTTAAAATACTGCCTTCAGTTTCGAATTAAAGTATTAGAAGTGACGCCATTTCAAAGAAGATACAGTTCCACTCACAAATCAGAAAGTTATGTTTCTTGTTCTACCTCCTGTTTTTTTGTGCGTGGAATGTTGTAATGGTTTTGCTGTCAATGTATATTAAAATGTGTCTTGATGAGAAAGGACTATTTTGGTATATTTAGCTCTCCAGCTATTCAGAACTTTGTTAACTGTGACTAACTCATAAGAAAATGAATTTCCAGCAATTACAAACATGTTTAAAATGAACACCAGAGCCAGACCAAAAACCACTGAGGTTGTTACCCAGAATACAGATAGGAGCATTGCAATGTTCTGTGGTATGCATTGTCTCTGACCCTAGAGGTTCCTCTCTGGCTCTTGGGAAGTTCAAGCTCCTTGCCTAGTAGATCCAGAGCCACTGAAATGGATAGCAAAATTCTCAGTAAATCCCAAAAGTTGGGTCAGAAAAATGCCCATCTGTCTTTTTGTTGAAATTGCCTGAGGGAATGAGAAAAGTGACGCTGCATGTGGCGGTGCCACTTTTCACAAGAAACGGGATGGAAACCACAAGCTCATTTTGCATGGTCCAGCAACAGCCTTCAGAGGCAAACAGCTATCAGCTGCTATCACTACCAATTTGGAGCTAAAACAATTTGACTCCCATTACTAATCACCTGTCTTTCATCTGCCTCTCCCACAGTGAAGGTTGGTGTAATTAATTTCTTAAAGAAAATCAAGGTACCTGAGAAATGCAGCCTTGGTAAGTGGTAACCTCCACATCCAGACCTCAGGCCACCACTCTGAGTTCAGTGATGCGTCATGTGCCAAAACCTCTTGCCTGTTGAAAAGGACATGGTAGCAGGCAGCAAAAACAGAAGAAAAAGGAGATCACTATAGCTGAAATACAGTCCATGAATTCTTCTTCCATATTTATGTGTGCTGAAGAAAAAAAGAGTGAGAGAATGCTGATGTTGCCATAAAAACTGAAATAGTAAATAACTACTACAACTGTTGGGTCTTTTGAAAACTCACTAACTGTCAGGAAGGATCAGACTTTCCCCACATTAGTGGGCAGAAACAAGTCACAATTTGTCCCAACAAACTTTATCTTCCAATCTCTCCCCCCCAGACTTTCACTAAGACAATGACAACTGCAGAAGAACAATAGTGCATCAAGATACACAAAATTGATTCAATGGAATACCACGTGCAGGTGCTATGATGATTACGCTGTTAAACTGTAAAGGCTCAGCCTTCCGTGGTAATGAACACTTTCTGTAAGCTGCAGCACTTCGTCCCTCATGAAAACACACAGCACCACCCAGAACGAAGCCCCAGGTTCACTTGGTGTGGTTGGTCACAGAAGCCAAGACAGAAAAAGGATCTGCTCCCTTATTATTGAGAAACTCTGCATTCTTTATTTTAGACACCAGAGAAGCTGTTTAGAGGTAAGTAAACTCTTGGACTCTGCCTGCTGCTGAAAGGCAGACACATACCCTTACATATCTCTATCATATTATTTGGTCATGGGAGAAAATGACCCCTCTTTGGAAATCTATTCAGCTGTCAAATCAACTCCTTTATCTGGTTTCATACCGCTAGCTGAGAAGACAAGGATCCCCCTATCAACCCAATTTGGTGTTAACTGATTTAGCTTTCATCAGGATTTTTTTCTGAACTCAGAAGGGACCCGAAAGTAAGACCTTTGGGGGCTTTCCAAATCAAGTCCAAGAAAGCTCCCTTGGCAAACCACTGCATGTAGGGATGTACTCAAATATGTAGAAACGTCCCCATAAGTGAAATGGCATCATGAAGGGAAGTGAAAGATTGAGTGTAAAATGAGTGGCCTGGGCTTTGCACATACAGCAGCATGATTACAGCTGTCTGTTCTGGATTTAAAACCTGCCTTGCAGCCTTAACAGGATTCTTTGGTAAGAGCAATAAAAAGACCTATTAGCACATTAATATTTATTTACCTGAGCTCCCAGAGGACTAATATCCATAGCAAGAGACAGCTAGCTAAAAAGCACAATTTTCTTTTACTAAATTTTATTCTTAAATTAATTAAAAATAAAAGTGCTGCCTCAGAAGTAGCTAAGGAGCTGTTGTAGCTTTGATGCTTAGATTCCTGTTTCATGTTTAAATAGCATCTTCCCCCAGGAGCTGCCCTGGAGAAGTCAGTCATGCTGCTTGTGCAGCAAGGCACCACTAAGCGTGAGGAAAGGTGGCCTCAAGCCAGCAGAAGTGATGATGCATGAAAGGTTTCTGCTGCAGTTTTACGTGGTGATACAAGGGCTAGGCAGATTTTGGGACAGTCCATATTTGTCTGTCTGGCAGTCTAGGGATTTAAGCTTGTCTATCACTGACATTTCTGTGTGCTCAGACAGCATCTATAGGAAACACTCCCAACTACTCTCTTAAAGTGAAGTGGTCAGGGCTGGTTATCCCAGCTGGAACCCCTGGGAGAGCTTCATCTCTCTTCATTTACAGAGGAGAGAGCCAGGGCAGCGGAGGAGAGGGGATAAGAGTAAAACACAACCCTGATGTAGCAGTTAGTGCAGCCTCTCCACTCAGACAATCCCTAAAAGGAGCTGCACTCGTTAGCCCATGGACCCTCAAATGGAAACACGCTGCCAGGGAGCTAAAAATGGTGTCCTATGAGGAATGCTGTTTAAAGAGATTTCCCAGGCTATAAGGCAATGCCTTGCACTGCCTGGTGCGTGCAAGGAAAGGCTGCACCCCTGCCCACCAGGACACCCCTGACTCAGAGCCAGGCAGGTGCCCCAGGTGCAGGCAGCCAGAGGCACTTGGCTCCTCCCTGCCAAAAGCCCAGATGGATCCATAGGGAGAGGATTCCCACGTGTGCTTGCCACAGCAAATGCATCCCAGGCATGCCAGAGCCACCTGGTCGGTCCACACTCAGCCATGCTGCTAGTGCGAAATCCTGATTTTTCATGATAAGAAAGAAATTTTACAATGCAACTTTTATGTCGGATTAAAGTTTGAACCTCTCAACCTTGACAGAGTCTCCATAACATCTGATTTTTATGGGTACCTGAAGAGTCCTTCTGGAATATTAATGTTCTCTGGTTCTTTAGGTGTATATTGCAGGTATCACAAACATATTTTTATTGATATTTGATGGCTGCTTCATTTGCCAAGTACTCACATCAAATTTATGGAAGGCTATTTTGAGAAATATAAATGTGGGAAATCCCTTTTGTTGAGACGTTAGTGCCTAGATCTCCCTGCCCTTATACCAACAAGATATACTGCTTCAGTGTCTACAGCCAGCTCCCAAAAATACAAAATCTCATGATAGATTTCATACTCAGAGGAGATGGGATATGCTGGTTCTTTAAAGGCTCCTTCCCTATCATCCACACATTCCCTACAACTTTGCAAGTTTAGGGCTAGATGTGTGGAAAGAGTGATGTGGGAACTGCCTAATCCTGGGCATCAGTACAACTCACAGCAGTAGCACCAGGGATGCCAGCACAGGTCAGGATCAAATCGAGGCATTGCTTAGTATTTATATGAATGTACTTCCAGATTAGGAGAAATGAGCACTTTCAGTGATTTCCATTAGTCACAGTTTGGTCTGTCTTCTGTTATCTACAGTCCCACATTACAAAAAGTAGGGTGGCACTCAGCCTCCACAGGGACTTCCCACCTCCTTAAGTAGTCATGACAAGGGCTCCACGGGAAGAAGGTGGGCCTGCCCATACTCACCAGTTGCTCATGCTTCTGCCTTACAGCATGGAAGTGTTTAGTCAGCAGGGAGAGGAGCGCAGCAAGAACGCAGGTGCACCACCAAAGTTGGTGCAAATGATCTTCTCCTTATGGCAGAGACTAATCCAGCAAGGATCATCTCTGCTCCTAGGAATCGGGTCCAACATCTGCTGGAAAAGAGGCACAATGTTTTGTATCATCTCCCTTTTTCACTGTATGTTTATTTTGTCCTATATTTGTATACTCATTACCAGAACATTCTGATTTTCCGATGTATGTTAATTATGCACAGCCTGTGCATGAGAGCGAAGTCTTCTAGTTATTGCTATTTCCTCGACTCCTTGCGTTATCTGTTTACATGAAAGTAGGCCTACTGGGATCCAGCTGAACTTCCCTTAGTCTGTTCCCAACCCTCCCTCCTTCCCTCATCCTCCCTCTGTCTCACTTATTACACAACAGACCTGACTCCACAGATCTGTCTACCAAACACCTGGTGGCTTGTGCCAGTCCCACCACTCAGTCAGGTAGAGAGAAATTCTCTGCAGAGAATAAGTGAGAAAAGTTTGCTAACTGAGGTCAAAGAGTGCAAAAAGTCACTCACAAAGCTACCCCCACACTGCTGCACATAGAATTGCTCATACATATTTTCCAAAGACTGTTCCATTAGGTTTTCACTGACTTTGATGCTTGGGAAAGGTCTGTTTGAATAAGTCCTACCAACGTAACTCTAAAAGTGACAGGGCTGCCACATCCTGGGTCTGAGCCAGCGCAACGCACCGTGTGGTTGACCTGCATATATAAGCAAGTCTGACACGTTCCAGAGCCATGGACAGCCTGCCCTGGCACAAGGCAGCTCTGCATCACCTGTGGAATGAGTCTGATGCCTACACAAATGTTCTTTCTTGTGGGATTTCCAGGAACCTAGTGGCTCACCACACAAAACTGCTAGGTGATAAATTACACTTACGCTATGCTCTTTCACTAAAACTTGTAGATCAGGCAGGTCACATCTGAACACCTTTGGAAAAAAACGCCCCGTTTATTAGCTATAGAGATCAGATCTCCACTGGTGAAAATCATCAGAAACTGTCAGGGATCTGTCAGTAAATCTGTTACATCACCGGATGTCTGGCCCCCAGCAGCACGGGAACAGTGCACATTTCCGCACAAAATCTTATTGCTGAACACAGAGCTCTGGAGGGCATTGGTCCTGACACTGTGGGAGTGTGTAGTTCTCTCCAGACCATGTAGTGTTGATCCCCCCGGTAAGAAGGCCAATTTGTACCAAATATGGTGTGATTTTTTCTCTCCTGTGTTGAGACCACCCACCCACTATGCAGGGCGCTGGATAGCAGCTATAACAGAAAGATTTTTACCTCGGTGACCAGAAAGTGATAGACACCTTTTCTTATTACCAGTCTTCTTAGGACTGAAAAGGCAATTATTTCCTGGAGACTGCCTCTGCGTACTAAATTGCAGGGACTTTCTCCAAAGAGCAATGACAACGCAGTAAGCTGAGTGTAAGCTGGGTTACCTCTGTCCCTGACCCATAAACTGCTCTCACTAACCTTGCGATGGTGTTGACAGACTCCAGAAACAGCCATGTCCAATGTTTTCTTGCTAGAAGTCACGTCTAGGTCATATCAGTGGGGGAGGTGAATTAAAAATGACAAGGGGAGCCACTCAGAGGGGTCTCTTCCCTCTCTACGCACAGCCCCAAAGCAACACTGAGCCAGGCCTGGCACATAGTCCCTCATTTCTACAGCTGGAACCAGGGGTGCCTAATACCTTTTGTGCTTTCTGCCTCTCTAATATGCCTCCCCGCATTCCTCCACTGCTAAATGAATGGCGAGAGTTTTTCAGTGTTTTCTTTTTCCCAACTCTTTCTTACAGTTTTCATTTCATTTTAATGCAAGGGCACCAATCCTAGTTTATGTCATAATAGATGGACAACAATAGTGCAATTTAACAAAAATAAAGTGCTAAACAGTGCTACATGTTGACGGAGTCATGATGGATAAAATTTGGAGTGTTTTGGTGGTTTATATCTTCAAAGAAGAGCTGGCAAGTGTACAAAGCGACAAATGTATTTAAGAATCTATGCCATTCAAATGATACTGCCACATGTCTGTTTGGTATTTTTCCCATTTAAATGTGGGAATATGGGCACAGACTCACTTGCATACTGTGTTCTTCTAACATAAAGTGTCTGCGCCTTGGAGGGTGTGTCAATGGCACCCGATGTCACCAGACACACATTGCGAAGGAGACAGCCGAAATAAGTGTGTGCAATGTGTGCCAGGCAGCCTTTATTTATTTATTTCCTGTAAAAATGAGGGAATTGGGCTCAAAACATACTTGCTGGAAATTTATATCAACAACAGAAAGAGAAAAACGCAACATTTGCATTTCAAGGCATTGCAAGTCCCCATTCTAGCTGAAGTTGTCATCAATTAGGACACAGAGGGACAAGATCCTGATGTGAGCAACAGCGATGTAAAAATCTGCTAACTTGTGTCATCTGGATTGAGTCATTCTGCATTTACACCAATTTCACTAGCACTGAAGCTGGCTTAGGCTCTTTACCTAATCTATATGTTTCGTGCCCTTTTCTCCCTTTATTTGTCACAACAAGCCACATCCTTTGCTGATTATTTTTTATTTGTTGAATGTTTTCATATGCTCATACATCTGCTAAAAGATGGACTATTTAAAAGAAGATGGCATCATTAGCTCCCCTTTTTCACTGTAAAGAAAGGAGCAGTTCCCATATTTTTGCCCAGTTCAGTGGCTCAGTGGATGCACTAATCTTGCTGAACACTTCAGTTTAGATGGTATATCAATGAGGCATTCAAACAGAGCAGTTTATACACAAAAATTCTGTCTGCTTTGTAAAAGATTATCCTTTTATAAACACTCTGCGGAAAACATAAAAGCAAATAGGGGACAGCACATAGGACAGGAAAGATGTTAGCAGGGAGATTAATACTGAATGGGTCGAAATGAATGGTGCTTACCAAAACGAGGTCCAGATACTTTGGCTGCAGTGAAACATAAATAATGGGAATGACACATCGTTTATTCGGGATAATGAGTTGATCCGAAGTAGGGGCCTAGAACAAGAGATTAAAGATTAAATATCCATCTCCTGATGAATATCAGTAGCAAACTTTAACCTTTTCCTTCCAAAAGCACAATTTCTTTGAACAATCATGTCAGCATAACACAGTGAAGAAATGAGCTAGAGCAAACTTGAATCTCATTCTTATTTTATCCTGTAGGAAAATGCTGCTTTATATTTTAAGTCAGAGAACTGTATTTTTGTTTCCAAGCTTGTAACTCTTTTGGAATAATTATATGAGAACAAAAAGATTTTGCTTGATGATTTGTATTATAAAAATCTGGCTTAAGCATTTATTGTTTGCATTTTAGTTCTCTGCAATAATTGAAGAAAGAACATACCCATCCTGAACATTCACTTGGGTGGAGAGATAATGACAAAAAGCAGCCTGCTGGAAAAGCACAGCATACCACATGCCGAATTAGAGTTCTTGAATGCAAGGACTTGGAAGATGTCACGAGCTTTGGATCAGGAAGGGCTGGAAGTGTAGCGAAGAGGGGAAAGGCACAGACAACCAGGGACAGCAGGCTGACTGTACTGCAGTGCTGGCAACCCGTCCAAGCTGGTCAATTAGTGGTCCTTCTAGCTCAAGATGCTGCACTGCAACTGAGGCAGAAGACATAGGACAAGTGGGAATCTGGATAGCTGTGGCTTGCCCAGAACTTGGAACAGAGCAGCTGCTGAATGCACACAGCCAGCCAAGCCCTGCATTGTGGTTTTGTTGCTGATGGCTGCCTCCTGAAACAGGGATAAAACGGGGGACAGGAAGGAGGGGGTGATACTTTCAAATGACATTTAGAAAACAGCCAGACTAGGAGGAAAGGGTGAGTTCAGTCTGCTTTCACCTGCTTCATGGAAAGGGGTTCACAAGCAAAAGGAGTTTGTGGTTTCGTTCTACTCTCAAGGGAACATTTTGTCCCAGTGCCAAACCAGCATGCATGTACAGTTGGCGGTTTCTCTGCAAAAGAAGCCTAGGACTAGGAGCTGCGGAAGAGTATCCATTTTTACTTGGTAAATATTTGCATGCAAAAGCAGATATTCCCATAGGTTTTTGCAGGGCTCTGTGAATTTGTTAAAGGGAAGGATTTTTGATTTGCGCAGTGGGAGTGTGCACACACTGACGCACAGTGCCAGTGAGGATGTGATCCTGGGGGAGTGTCCACAGAAATGGTGTCTTGAAGGACACTGAATACCCACTGGAGGGCAGGCCCCACAATTTCCAAAATCCATGCCTTGGCAACAGAACAAAAAATATTATCATTTCATATTGTTATCAAGGAAACATTAAATTTGCCAGGAAAAAAAAAAATCATTGCACTTTTCTCATTTTACCATCTCTGGTTTATCCTTTTGACCTTCGGATATCCTTCCTGTTTGTCAGGTACTGCTGGGTCTCATGCTCTGTTCTTCCCTTCTCTTAAGTCAGACACCTAAGCTGTATTCAGAAGTGTCAGAAAGGCCAAATAAATGCCCATCAAGGAAGAGGACTTTGGGTGCTGGGCTGGTAGAGGAGGCAGAGCTGACAGATCAATAGTAAGGGCATGAAAATAAAACACATGGCTGCTATCACTGTGGTCAGCCATGCTCTGCTGTGTTTAGCTAGCCAAAGCAGAGTGTGGGTCGGGTTCTCTGCTACTGCTCGTGGTGTTGAGGGGGCAGGCAGGTCCGTCTTCCTCAGTACTCAAGCAGCAGTCTCCGCTCCAGGGAACCAAAGTGTTTCTTTCCAGGGATGCAGAGTGTCATGCTCGACTCAGCTTTTTTGCCCATTTTCATCAGCCAGCACTGATTTCCAGCCAGACAGGCTTTTATCCTTGAGATACGAGCAGCGACTTTCCTTTTATTCAGAAAGGAGCAGCCATTTTTGAGCATTATCGCAGTGTTGATAATACATATTACAAACAGCAGAGCTCTGAAGGGATGCCAGAGCCCTGCTGCTGACTGATGCATGACCTTAGGAAAGCCCATGGACTGTGCCACACCACAGCATGCTCCTCTGTGCAATGGGAACTGTCCTGCCCAGGGCACAAGGCACTGAAGGAGTCTGTGCCAGGGCCTCTGCTGCCACATGCACTTGTCCTCTTGCAGGGCCAAGGAGCTCCTCGCACAGCAAAAGTCACCCCCTGTAAGGTTTACTGCAGATATCTGATGGATCCTACACGATAAGTTGTTACAGACCTGTACACAGCAACAAGAGTGTGTTGTAAGAGAGGGAGAACAGTCTCAAAGGCCCAGGTGGCAGTACAAAATGGCACCTCAAGGTGCCTTGGGGAGGGAAATGGTGGTGAGGGGACAGTGAGGCTTGGCCCAACTATTGGGCTTCTTTGCTTTACCTCACTTCACTGCTGACGAGGAGGGAGGAGCTCACCAACTCCAGAATACGGAAATGGGATCTCTTATTTTAAAAGTACATTCTCAACAGCAGCTGTGACTTGATTTAAAACTAGCCCTTAATAATGTGAAGTTGGCTATCAGAGCAGGACAAAATGGTGAAAAGTTCAGTCTAGAAGGAACCAAAACTCACGTATTCACAGCCTGACTTCAGTAATGGGACTAAGTTTTAAAACATCTGTGAATAAAACTGAGCACAGAGATGTGAAGTTTCTTAGTGTCCACACCCACTGTGCAGCTGTCAGCCCAGAGTCCTGAGGCTGAGCAGGTGGGGTGCCTGCAACCACCAACCACTGAGGGAGTCACTGCCCCCCTGCAGCTGCTGTAACACACCTTGAGGTACAGGGCATCGCCCTACCTGTGCCAGCTGGAAACAGCCACCTGAAAACGGTGCTGCTTGCACTGTTTTTACATCGGTGTGGTTCCCTGGAATTTCAGTGACACTACTTGTGGCATGGGAAGAGCAAGCGTAACAGAGAAAAAATGATATTGCTATAGTCTTAACTGTTCCCTCAGATACTCTAGGTCAAGCTCCCTAGAAGCACTATTTAATTATGAACAATACTTTTACAACAGGTGGTATAGATTTAAATGAGACTTCCAGACAGTGATGAATTACAGCCTAAGAGAGCCCTATATGGTACAACTGAATCCATTTAGAATAAGGGAAATGGAGGTAGTGGGAAGTTCAGGGATTGTCCAAAGTCTCTCTGGAAATCTCTTAGAGGCAAGGGAGAACTAAATCTCATGGCTCTCCTGCAGAGAGCCTCAGCTGTAGGCATCGGCAAGAACTCTCCCTGCCCTGAGTTTGCTGCATAGTTCATGGAGAGAAACATAGTCCCACTAAAAAATACCTTTCCCTCTTCATGGACTGTGAAGGGAGCTATGACTATTAGTTTCTTTGGTTAGTTGAATTTCACCCTATACTAATATTTCATTGGTAACATTTCTTTATTAACATTATGATAGAGGTATTAATACAGAACTTGTGTTTTTGCAGGTGTTACTGATTTGCCAGATCTTCATGCAGTCCAACCCAAATCATCCTGTCATTTTATATTACGCAAGCTTTTGAGGAAACAAAAGTGTTTCTGCATTGCCGATGTGAGTTAACTAGATGTATGTTACCATTAAGCAGCCTGCCTGACAGAAACATAATTTTCTTCCATCATGGAGTGGGAAGCTTAGAGTCTGCCAGAGCCATCTCTCCACTGAACCTGAACCAAACTGTTACCCAAAGTAGGCATGGAATATGGGGACATTTAGACTTGCACCTTGTTACAGATCTGAAATCTGGATTTAAGTCCACTAACTAGTGTTAGTAGGCAGAAGTACATACAAAAACCTTGTCTGGAATATTCTAAGAATGAAAGAGCCCATTTGCATCTGGTCCAGTTCAAGGAACAGGATTTAAGAGTACCTTGTTGCATCCCGGTCCTGAAGCAACAGGTAAGGTCCTGAGGTGTAGTGGAGGGTTTGGCAGCAGTAGAGCTGTCCCCCCCCTTTACCCCTCAGGGACCAATAATGGCCAAGCAATACTCTGCACTGCCTGGCAATTCCCTTCACATCAAAGGAGTCTCCCAGAGGCCCTGAAGGCTGTGGGGGGGCACAAGAGCCCAGTAAAGCTGCTTGAGAGGGGTTAGCAGTGTGCTCCCATATGGTCTTGGATTGTACCTTTCCACAAACCAGCTGTACCTCTCAAATAAATATATACTGGGCAAAGCTCAGAAATGCATCTTTCTGGAGATTATTTCCATCTGCATATCACAAAGGATATATTGATTTAGCCACACTCCTGAGATCAGAGTGAAAACACTGTATAGCTGGGAAGCAGACACATGTGCTGCTTATCAAAGCTATGCATACAGTACAAAAGATACCAGCGTGGAGAGCAACCAGCTATATTTGCACCAGCACATGACCTGTTCAGTCATTCTCTAAAACAAAGGAAAAGGAAGTGCTGAATACTGCTGTTCCTTGGCCGTGCAAATGGCATGTCATGACCACACCAGTCTGGGCTGAACTCATGGACATGAGGAACCTAAGTAGTTGAAAACTGCTGTCCCCTGACAAAGCCTGTTTATTTGATTTATTTATGTATATTCCTTGGAGCTGCAGAGAAATACAACAACTGACATAATGGGAAAGGATATCCCAGAAGGTGTATGAAAGAGAGAAGATAAATCAAAGACAAACACAAAGTGGCACAAGTCACTAGAACAAGGCTGTATTCTCCTGCGAGCCTCTTTTACTCATCCGAATGGAGGACAGGTCACTTAGTGCCCCAAACTTGTGGCATCTCAGTTTGTAGAGGGTGACATAATTATGCTTAAAATTACAAAGTGAGGAAGTCAATTACCCAGATTGTGCAGTGCCACCGTATGCTGGGTACCTCAGTCTGGCTCTGGGACAACCGGTACAACGGTCATCTGTGGAGGCAGAGCGCTGGCTCAGCTCTCTTCTAACATTAATCCTTTCTGTTCTGGATTAATGGAGAATAGAGTAATTTCTAGAAGAAAATAAGCACGTACAGAACTCTTATTTCAGAGTTTTTCTGTCATTTTGTAGTTTCAGAGTTTACCTTAAGTTAGGCCACAATCAGCGGAAACGTCTCTGGGAGTGGTGGCAGTAAAGCTGTTAACAAGCTTTTCTCTTCTCTGCAGCTGCTGCTGTACCCATATCCACAGCAGCTGTGGCTTCAGGATGGACCAGGAGTAAATCTGTGCTGCTGTGTGACAAATGTCTTCTACAGTCCAACTGAGACCACTTGCAAGTCCAAGACAGTTGAAACAAGGTACAGTGTATTGCCTACTCACAACGGAGAGAGGACTGTGGATGCCTGACCTCAAGACTCCCACCTACCCATCTTCTAACAAGCCTGGGAGAAAGGGGTCAGAAAATCCCAAGCCCACTGAGGTTTCCTCAGCATGAGGTTTGCTTGCTGTGTGGTACCTGGCCCCAGGCACTACCCTCCAGCAGGAGAGAGCTCCCTATAGGTACAGGCTGCATACTCAGGCACAAAAAATGGCATAACTGCTTTTCCCTGGAAAATTCCATCCAACATCTGCACAGCAGCTGGATTTCCCGAGTCCATTATCTCTTTTCACTGATCTGAGTGGATTTGCTCTCAGAACAGTTACAGATCTGTATATATCACTCATGGCTTGACTTACCATGGTTTACCTGAATAAAATAATAATTAGCTACAATGTTTCCCTTCCTCCTACCATCAAATGCTAATTAATTGTAATTCATAACTGAACAAAAGTCATATGAATGGATACTTTGGTCCAAAATGTCAAACAGTTCTAAAAATCCGAAGTAACCCTAGTCCAAAAATCCAAAGCAACCACAGTTCAGGACTCTACTGGGGAATAAATTCTTCTTCAGTGGCATTCTTTCCATTACCAGAGGGTTGAATGCATTTTTTTTTCATTCTACAGATTCAGCCAGACAGATACACCACTAATACAATGGCCAAGCATGGGAATTCTTACTCATCTTGGGAAGTTGCTTAATCCAAGAAGGGTTCTACGGGATAAAGTATAACTGAGGTTTTTAGCATGAAGCAGAGACACCAGGCAGGCATCGGCACTGTAGGTTTGCAGATCTGGATCTAAGATCCAGAGCATAGCAGCTTTACTGTCTCCTGGACTCAGAGACCATAAATATTTTACCACAAAACAGTTACATCTCCTACTGAAACACACAGACATGCCAACAAGTCCTCAGGAATGGGGCGTTGCATAGGAAGACTCAGAAGTATGACGAATCCACTCAAGACACATGTTTTCTAAGAGGCCGCATTACTGAATGTTCAGTCTCAACAGTCACAGCTAGGTTTTGAATGGAATTTCACATCGCTTTTCTCTTCTTTTTGAATTTATTGTTGCTTATAGCTCTTACATTTAGCAAATAATTTGGCCATTACATTCTGCACTTTCTAGTGACGGCATCCTTTCTTCTCTCTCCCTATAACAAAATCTCTTTGAAGTCCCATGCCGTTAGCTACAAGTATTCTGATATTTCCCCAGCAAGGATGTAATAGGAGCCAAAACAAGCCTCCAGGTGCCAATATTACACCTGACAAATTAGGCACACGACTGGAAAAGGGTGGGCCCATCCTTCTGCTTAATGTTCATTTCCTCTCATTTCCACATTAACAGGAAGTAGTTGGAATGGAAAAAAGGCTTTCCTTAAAGACCCAGACTATCAAAGGCCCGGAGCCATTTCTCCTTGCAAACAAAAAACTTGGAAGCCAGCTGAGTCCTATGATTTGGATCTCATTTACAGTGACTTATTTAACCCCTACTGACGGCACGATGAACAGGATGTTATGATTTATTTAACACTTAAAGCGGGTGTGAGAACAAGGTGGATGGTGCCCTCAGACATAGTCTTTTCATAATTTATTGCTCTAAGTGCTTAATTTTTCCTCAGGGAAGCCTTTGATAGCTGGCTGCTGCAGCGTGGTTAAGTGTGTGCGTTAAGCTGTAAAGCAAAAATATTAATAATAATACTGAAAATAATAACTATAACGTAAGTTATTATTTCACATAATAATAACTTTCACATACTGCTCAGCTGGAACTCCAAAGTGATATCCCCACGCCAACTGAATTGACTCGAGGGCATTTACTGGAGCAACATAAAGAGTGTTGAATTTACCTTGTGAAGACCTGAGCCTCACAATCTATCCACAAACACAAAGCAAACCCACTCTTACAAAACACCGCACGGCTCCTGGGAGGCCAATGGAGAACAGTAACAAAGCTGGCTTTTAAAAAAAATTACTAACATCTTCTACACTGGTACCACAGGGGACTCTGACCAAGAACAGACTCAAAAAATGTTATGTCTGACCAGCTTTAAAGTTGGACTGCCGCTTAATAATGTTGTAGCATGCCTCAGAGGGTTTATCTTAAAGCACCTTCTTTTGGATGGCGTGTAATCTTTATGCGGAATACAGGACCATCCTTTACAGACCGTTTTCATGTCAAAGTTACTCAGTGAAATAATGCACAGATCGTCTACCCTCGGGAGATCAGCGTTCAGCTCTGCTTCATGTCATTGCACTGAAGGCCCTCGGTGACTCTAGCAAGCAAAATCTGTAGGAATGCTTATACCTGTGGATAAAGGACTTCAACCTTGAATGATAAATGCATATTTCTGCAATTTTTTTTTCCTCTCGAGCATGCATGTGTGAGCGTAAGTTGTATTTTAATATAGACAGGCAGGTAATACATTCCACTTTCAGGAGATGAAGTAATGATTTTAGCAAATTACATTCGTCTCTTTAATCTTATATTTCCCTGCACACTGAGTTAAATGTTGTAAAACTATCAATTCTGTCAAAACCTAACAGAAAGAAAACAAGAAACCCTGCAATCTTAATGTCCAAACTGACTGGTGATTATCAGGAATTAAATGTGCAGGAATTCCAAATCTTCTCTGATCTGAGATGTCTAGATGACTTTTGTTTTTCCATAATTGTATGAGGTTCCTACATAGTATTTAAGAATCAATTATATTGCAATTGATGTAATTAACTCTAATAATCCAGTAAAAGTCAGTAGGAGGGCTATTCAAGTCAATAGAAAAGAGGGACTATATTATGAAGGTGTTATTAACCTATACAGATTTTTACTAGACATTTCCTTTTCTTACATAATAAATATACAGTGATGAGGAAGGCTGTCATTATAATTTAATGGGAACAATGTCTCATCACTTCCTTTCCTGTACAAGCCTTAACTAATTCTACGTACAGTGTATAAGTAAAATGAAGTTAAATGAATCTCTCCAATTAGCTATTAATCGTCCATCAATCATCTGTTGCTCCACAATTAAAATCTGTGTTGCATTCAGAGCTGGGAAAGGTATTTGGGGAGTGGCAGGGGCTGCATGCGCATCTTCTAATTCATTCATTCATGCACTTCCATTTTGCACTGCCAAGGGTACTCACTGAAACCAGTCCTGAAGTCAGAGCAAGTCTCCTGAGGAAAGTTGCAGCCGTTCAGAATAAAGCAAAACTCTCATTTACATGTTTATCAGCATTTCTCTGGCTTTAACCATTGTGGCTTATGAGAACCTCATTCACACTCCTGAACTCAGCCAGACAACTCTTTTTCAGGAAAGAAAGCAACACAATGAGGTTAGGGAAACTGAGGCAGTGGTCTGCCATGTGCCATGCAAAGAGAGGAAGAGAATTCCTCTGCCCAAGATCCTAATCCCTTGTCTTCTGCTCGAAGCCTGGTGAGGCAAAAGGGAGTTCTGCTTGAATACGGCTCTTCCCATTGAGCTTTTTAGGAATTTCTGTCATCACCTTCATCAAGCTGAGCATAAACCTTATTAGATATGGAAGACTGCATTGATCTTGTTAGCAGAAGTTCTTGTCTTGGCAGTAGACAGAGATCAGTTGTTTGTGCTGATGTTATTTGATGCATTGGTTTCTTCCACATGGCTGGCTGCAGGTGAGCCTCTCGTACACAGCCTGGCAGCCCTGGGCCAGAAGGGTCCCCACGGCATCATCACTTGTCTCCTCTCAAAATCTGCAGTGCACCCCTGCGGGCAGGTCCACAACATACCCAAGTGTCCACACTTGGTGATGCACAGCCACCACTTTCCTACACAGAGCTGAGGTGATCCAAATAGCCCCAGGAGAAGGCAAGGATGGACAGAGCTTTGTTCATTCTGGAGCCATTTAAAATTGATCAAATATTGAATCTCCAGTGTAGTTTCACTGAATTTATGCAAAGGGTGGGGTTGAGACTGAGGAGAGATTTATTTGTCTGTTGTGTCAAAATGTAAAAAAAAAAAAAAGATGAATAACTTCTGAAAGCCTGAAAGCCCTGTCCATCTTCGTTCACACATTCACGCTGCTCCAGGTAAGCTTTAGCATGTGTATTCAGCTGAAGGAAGAGGGAGCTGCAATGTAACAATATAGCCAACATAGAGGAGCCCAGTTATGGTTTGTAACTACAGCACTGATGTTTTTTTTTAAATCACAGCAATAGAGCAAGTGCTGTACAGATATCAATAGTTGCTCCAGAGCTGACCTGTGTTGCACAGAGTGAATGAGCTTTGACTATAAGAACACAGACAGGCAGCCCTGCTGACTCCTGCTGAATAAACCTACTGCAAAGCTGGCAAGCAACATTCTTCCAGAGCCCTCGGACTTGCGGCTTCATCTAGTCCGGGACTCCTGAGAGCACTTCTTTCTTTATAATAGCATCGTGCTTTCCTACGCTGCTAAACACAGAGGACATTTCGGATGTTTGCATTGCAAGCTTCACTCACGGTGTACTTATTTGGTGTCATCTGACAGAGCCTTTGCTTTAATTCAAGAGCCAGTTCTGTGACAACAAGACATAGATGGAAACATCGGTGCTCTGTTAGGCATCAAACCTCTTTTTTTCTCCTTTTGAGTGTGGTCTGGACTGCCCTCAGCGCTACCTGAGAAGCACGTGGGTGCTCTTCAGGTGTCCCTGGAGCTGCAAACAAGCCGTGCCAAAAACGAGAGACTGAGAATCGTTCAAGTACGGCAATTCAGCAGTCAAAACTTCCTCTAGCTAAATCCCCGAGCACCACTTAGCTGTGCAATCGTCTCCGTGCGCTCACGCTCCGCGAGCTTGCCTGCAGCCGCCAGGAGCCCGGCGAGGCGCGGGGAGCGGGACGCACAAAGGTGACAATCACTTGCAACAGCCAAAGAGAAACCAAACCACCACCGACAAAATAAATGCCCTCCCTGCAGTTTGAATTATCATCTGCAAGGAAAGATTCCAGCGTTCAGGCTTCCATGGAAAATCAATACGGTCTTATCTTTATTTTTTTTTTACTTAAAAAAAATACTTGGGATGACAGTATTAGGTAGCACTGTGAAAAACAACTAAATATAGCTGTAGATCACGGTGGGTGTGAATGGAAAACAAAGGAGTCAGGAGCCGAGCTCCCGCTGCTGCTACGTCACTGCAACACCCATAATTATGTTATTATGTGCACTGCCCACTCCGGCTATATCTGGACCCCACTTACCACGATAAAAATCTGATTAATAATATGCCATATAATCTTGGTTTCTTTGATGACCATTAACTTCTGTCTTGTACATTGTTTTTCAAACAGACGGGAGATTTGTTTTGCTTCCCTTCCACGGGCAGTTTGGAAGGGTGAGTATACAGAAAAAAATAGAAAGGGTTTTTTAACACCTCGTTGCTGGTGTTAAAAACACTTCTGAAGTGTCGCTGTGCATCAACTCTGCTTCTCCCAAACACCAACATTTTAGAAATATCTTTGCACAGAAATTCATCTGGACTGAGGGCATGTTTAGCTCTAGAACTGCTGTGCCGTTTTGCCCACTGCTCTCAACCTTAACGTGCCCCCGTGTCAGCCGAAGACGTTTCTGACAGAAGTGTTATGTTTCCTATTGAGAAGTGAGCGTGCAGGGGAAATCCTCGCTCCGTTGACATCAGTGGAAAAATTCCCACGCGGTCTCTTACACAAACTTTATTTTCACCCCGTTCTGCCTCGCCTGCCACGGGCACGATCCTGCCGGGCAGTGTTTTGCTGTGACCGCCACCGGGCAGGGGCAGCCCTGGGGCACCGCTGCACCTCATCCCCAGGGTGCATGGGCCCACGCCTCGGGTGCATCCCCTGGCGGCCCCATCGCTCCCTCCTGCACCATTTCTGCCTCAAAAAGGTGCACAGCAAATTTCCACCAACACACAAATGTTTGCACAACGTGAAGGATTTTAAAGGCCCTGAGAATTTTTTCTTTAAAGATCTAGAAAGTGAGAGGGGCAAAAACAGAATAAGCAAAAAAGTGAACCACAAGCAAGGCTCTGCAAGACAATTTTTTTTTCTTTTAGCTAAATGAATATTCCAAAATCCTCTACCTCATTATGTCTTCAGCCTGTGAATTATCCTAACTAACTGGTTTGTTTCACAATTCACCAGGAAAAACCCTCAAGATATTTCTAAGACAACAGTTAAACGTCTCATTTTCATCTACAATAGGGGAAATCTGTACTGCCAACAGCTTGTTCTCAGAATTCCACCTTAAAACAGTTTTAGTACCACCAGACCAGAAGGGTTTGATGCCAAAGAGCTGTTCTGTCCTATTGAAAGCAGAGAATGGCTTCCTCTGCAATATGTACAAAGAGCAAGGAAATTTACTCAATTAATGTGAAACACAAAATGGCATCTGCCATCTGGAGATGCACACAAAAGCCATGGGCAGTCAAACACTTCTTAAGACTTTGGCATGTAAAATTAACATATTTTAAGACTTAAAGGGACATGTGAACTCCTACTCTGAGAGTATTTCGTTTTTCTCATGGCAAAATAAAACAAAGAAGAGAACACTTCCAATGCAGCGCCCAGAAACAACAGTGCTAACCATCTCTCAAAATTGTCTGTGACACCAAGACCACCATTTAAATTCTGCTGGATCGGAAGGGAGTGATTATTTATCTAAATACATGTTTTTAAACGCACGACAGAAACATGCTTTCACTACACTTTACCACTGTTCAAGTTCAATGCATGTGAGAAGTGTGTAAAAAGGGCTCCCTTCACCTTAATCGTTTTCAAGCATCCTTTCCTTAAACAAAACGAAGGAAGTCTGGCTCAAAGTGCCTGCTCCCTTTTGTGTATAAGGCATGCTGCTCTAAAAAAAACACACGACATATGGTATCTAAGTGGTCACTACCATAAATTATTCAACCTCTGTGTGCTCATCAAACGTAAATCTAACAAAATGCAAAACCCGAGGCCTTCGCCAAGCACACGGCCACAGATCCTTGCGGCACATATTTGGCCGCGCAGACCTGGTCCCTGGACCCAAACCTTTCACCCAGGCAGCTGCAGCGAGACACAAAGCAACCTGCCTTTTCCTCTGCCTCCTCTTTGACGTGACAACACGCGGTAAGTTCCCCAAACTTGCCTCATGTCTTGAGCCGGAAAAAGAGTGAGAAAAGGAGAGAAGGGGGATGATTGCCTTAAGTTTCTTTTAGCAGAGGCTCATTTTTTTTACAGCCCAATAGTGACTATTTCAGAGCACATGGGAAAGTTGCCTCACAGAGGAATTCAGAGCCAAGGACACCAAACTCACAAGTATTACTCATGTGACCGCGATAACACGGCCCGTGCAGCACAATGGGGCCATACACATTGCGCGCGTTGACGCCGGTGCGGAGGAAAAGGGTCTCAATATGCGTGGTGGGGATGGAGTATTAGGGAAGGAATGTGAGGTGAAACAACTTTTTAAGCAGTGATCCTATCACTCGCTCTGCACGTTTATGTTTTATTACATTGACACTGATTTGGGTTTTACTGATTGGTTTTTCAGACAAAGTATTCCTGAAGACAACTCAGTAAAAACTAACAAAAAGCAGAAGATGCAAAAGTCATCCCTGTAACACCAACATGCACATGGCTCATACATTTTGTGCTACATTTTACAGCAAAAAAAGAAAAAAACATAACTGAAAAGCACAGTACACCAAACCGTACGCTCAGCCAGAAGAAGGGGACTGCAGGGCAACCCGTGTGGGTTTCTCTCTCATTCAGAAGCGCAAGTTGTGAATTGCCAGGTTCCTGAAAACACATTAAAGCATCGTTTAAATTTTATTTGCCAGTTTGTTGATTTGTGCTTGCGTATCTGAGTGCGCGTGTGAAGGGAGAAACAGAGACGGAGAGAAGAAAATGACTCATGCCTGACGATGTTACCATGCAAATGGCCATAGCCGGGGGCTTCCCTGGGGGAATCTGCACCCCCACAGCACTGCTCCGGCTGCCCTGCAATCATGGGGCCAGCAGCGAGCCCCACCGCGCGAGCCGCGATGTCTGAGGGGAGCTTCCCCAGAAGGATGCGGGGAAAGTGCCGGCACTAGGACTGGGACCAGAGCCTTCAGCCCGAGTCCTTTCAAGATCACTGCAAAATAAACGTGTGTGCCATAAAAGCTCTGTGTGACCCCTTCTGATGGCTAAATCCCGTTTTGCAGGGCCCACCACCACCACTCTGCGTTAAAAATAAAAGCTGGGGCCTCAGCAGAAGAGAGAAGGGTTCCTGGGTGAGGACCGTGAGCCCCTGCCAGTGACAGCCCCGAAGTGCAGCATGATGGAGATGCTGCTGGATCCCGACAGCTGAGGGACGAGCCGGGCTCTGCGGGCATATCACGGGGATGACATCCTGCGGCTGCGGGGCTGGGCCACCGAACCTGCTGGCAGCCAATCCTTGGAGTGTCACTTACATGAGCGTCGAAGTCGTCTCCTGGCCCACCCTTCAGGACAGAGATAAGATGTCACCATCAGCTAATAGGAAGTGACAGGAAGAGATAAAAGGGATGGGGAGGGAGGCAAGGTTTGGGGTTGGAAAGGCATTATTCTTCCCTCTGATGCCAACCGCGCTAACTACTGGGCTGAGTTAATTAATGAGCTGTTGGAGCACTTTCATCCATTTTTGCATATAGCATTAATTTTTCTACAGATACATATAACACAGTTAACCTGCAGCTTTTTAAACAATCATACGTGGCAGTCCCTTCAGCCTGGCAGGGAAACATTGCAATCTTCTTTCCTAATTAAAACCTTTTAAGAAGGTCTACAGGAAAAAAAAGAAAGGTTTTAATTAGGAAAGAAGATTGCAAAGCGTCTTTGTTCACTCACTCCTCCAGCCAGAGCCTTCCATCTGGCACGGGAACACATTACCAAGACATCTGAGCGTCTTACACAACAAAATCAAAAACCAGAACCACAACAGGCAGGTATCGAGTTCCCAGCCTTCCTCCCTGCGCAGGGTAGAAAATCCTATCTGTCAGCTGTAGCTCACTGCCGGAGAAGAAACCTGTTTCACCTGACATCGTCCCAAGGAGCGCTCTGTGAGAGCTGTGGGCTGGCAAGTGATGCTTGTCCCCAGGTGCTGCCAGGGGCCACCTGGGTGGGGGCCGTGTCACCGCCGCTGCCCCCTGCAGCCACACTGCCCCTGAGCACAGTGCCTGCGTCCTGCCGGCACCAACAGCCCCCTGCTGAAGCTGCTGCCAAAAAGCAGGAAAACCTGTAGCGGGCGTAGCTAAGTGTCTGATAAGAAGCGGGATTTCTTCTGCTTGACATATTTTCCTGGTGTATTTGTTTGTAAAGGTAGAGATAAGTACAGTAACACAATCTGTTCTTTAATATCGTAGGCAAAGAGAAATCACTACTCACTAGCTGCAAGTCGGCAAATCTGTGAGCCAGCTGCAAGTGTACGTTTGGGTTTTCTATCCTAAAGCTCTCAAACGGAGCCTGATCCTGAAAACTCTTCTTCCCTCCCAGTGCCCCTTGGCAGTAATAATAACAAAAATCAAGTGCTGGTGGAAGGGGGGGAAAGAAGATGAGGCTCCGATTCCTTCTGCAGTGCCTGTGGTGGCTAGTTTCACCGGAGATAAGAGAGCTGCGTGTGCCACGTCACAGGAGCAGCCGTCCTGCCCGCACGTGGAAACGTGACAGCCAGCTATGGAGAACGCAGACTTAAAAAACTCTGAAGAATAACTATTAGAAATCGTAGCCAGAATAACATACATCAGCCTTGATTAGTTACACAAAAAAGCAGCCTTAAATTGATAGTTTAAAAACAGGAAAATTAGCGATATGATTAAGTATGAGAGGCTAATAAAAAGAATTTTGCTAAAACAGATTAAGGTTCAGATCAAGGTCACAAAAGGAACTGATTGAGGAAAGCTCTCATTTTTGCTGGGACTCCGTAGACATTTCAGCAATGCTGTTTCCTCTGAATCACCGCCTCTTAATGAGGAATTGCACTGCTGGGGTTAATAAAGAGTTGGCACCTATGTTCACCCCCAAATTTCAGTGAAAACATTAATTGTGGTCCAAGAAAAAGGAAAGTTCCTTGTGAGATTGTTGTCCTTCCTGGCTGTGGGTGCCTCCAGGAGACTCTTTCTTCATCACAGGTCAAGGGCTGAGTCAGACACTGCTGGAAACGGGATAGGGACAGCGCCTACAAATGATGGGCACAGCTAACCTCGGGAATTCCAGGCAAGATTCAATCTTCTACATGCATTTCCCTTCTGAAAATTGCTCGGTTTTCTCATTATCCTGTTTGCACAGAGCTGGGGTGATTCCCAAAGAGGCCAAAGAGCTGAGGTCCAAGTGCTGGCATCAAACCACACTTGCATCGTGTCCTGCTGCTGCGAAGGAGAAGGCAGGAAGTACCACAGGTTGCAGTGCCAAGTCTGTACATTGGGGTCATGGGGAAGGGGATGGAGATGAGATAGGGATGGGGATGGGGCGTTACTCTGGGGTTTTTTTTGGCTCCCAGGCTGGTGCTCTGCATGAGGGGGAGCTGGCACATCTGATCTGTAACGGAGCTGCCACAGCCTTAGTGAGCAGCAGGCTGCTGCTCCCTGCCCGGAGCCATTGCTGCAGAGGGGCCGGTCCCCAGGCCTGGAGGGGTCAGAGAGCCAGCACGGGAGCTGCACCAGCGGGCAGAAAGAGGCAGCCCCGTCTCAGAGCACACCCGGCTGCACCCTGACGAGCTGCAACAGGTTCAGTGTCGGCACCTTTTCTGTTGCTAAATAAAGAAACTTCTGTCTTGCAGAGCCTAAAGCCCTCGCTGAAAGATTGAAAGGAGAATGGGCGGGTAGGACAAAGGGTCTGTGTGCGATGTTTAAAGTTTGTTTGTTTGGATCCTGGTTGAAGGGAATTCACGTGGAGCGAAGCGGATTGACACTGGGAGGAAAATAAGTCCTCAGTTTTAGAAAGGACAGCAGCTTCAGAGCAGCAGGACTCACAAAGTCTGAGCCATACAGATAGGATGACTGCGCCAGAAACCACATTTTTACTAGTACATAAAACACATGTCACTTGACAATGAGTATCTGAAGCACAGAGAGAAATAACTCTCCAGCAGTGAAGTCAATATTTAAATCGATATCTCTGGTAAGGAAAATATCTTACTCATTGATATAGATTGGATTTTTTTCCTTATGAATCTCTCAGGAGGTGAACAGCGTATTTCTCTTGTAAAAGCAACCGAACAGCACTGCTGAGCAGGTCTAATCATCCCTAGAATCCAATAGCACGGTGCTCTGAAATTATTAACGTTGTTATAAATGCCATTTGACCTTTATGTCAAGGATGTACTTCCTCTCCAGAAAAAGGCACCTGCACTATTCTCACTGTGACACTGCTGAGTGTGGTCTGTCCGTGACTCCCAGGAACTCGGGCAGGAGCACGGGGCGCTCCAGGAGGAACCGTCTGTGCCCTGCAGATACCTGCTGGTCCAGCTGCTCCGGGCCGATGCCCATAAGAGGTGCCAGCTTCCTGCTAGCTGCTGCCCCATCCTCCATCTGTGCACTGCAGGGAAGCACGACAGAGAGGACCACAGGCTGCTGAGGCCAGGAAGAGGGGCAATGCGGAGACTATGCCCCAGAGGCATGCCGGCACCCGGGCTAGGGACATACTTTGCCCATCATGGGTAGGAGGAGTATGTAATCCTGGATGCTGAGCACTGCTCCCCCCAACTCACTGTAAGCACCTTTCACCAACTCAGCCTCACTTGTTTCTTCTCCTTTCAGCCCTGTGATAGTCTGGTTCTGTTCTGCAGTGGGACAAAAGCCCAAGAGGAAGGGAAAGGGTGGTCCCATCTCACAGCCTGGTGGCTGGGGCACTTGTGAGAGAAGAGAGACGCACCTTTGCTGGGCTTCGGGATGAGGAAAGTGTTAAACGCAAAGTTCCCCCCCTTGGATAGACACCCTCACTTGTAGGCTGTCCTATGAAAGATGGGAACTGACACCACCATGAGGACATCTCGCACAGAAAGCAGCACCGAGTGCATTTCTGCTGGAGCCCCCAGGCACGGAGGAGGCAGCGCACCGGCCCCTGTTGGGACCCAGAACCCCTCTATCCTCAGCTGCCCCTTCCTCAGGCACAGCACTGGCACTCAGACTGTGCCCCTGGAGCGGGATGAGCAGTGGGGACACTCTGCCTACAGCCACCCACAGCCGCCCCAGGCTCTGCTGCAGGCTCCCAGACCCACTGGCTTATTCCAGACCTCAGGGAACATCCGGGCACCTGTACTAAAAGCAACAGTGCAACCTTGGGACTCTTTTAAATTGTTATTAGATGCCTGTCTGCCCCAGAAAAAATTGTCCCTCTGAACACTGCAGGATCGGGTCCTCATGGGTGACAGACAATGCACATTCTTAAGATCTCGTGAATGATTTTCATTAGAGGAGGATGGCTTCTTAAAGCTGTCACTGTATAATATAAACTAATTCAGTGCACAAAAAAATCATCAAAATCGTTTTCCTCAGGTTACAATCCCTCTGTAGAAATATCCTCCTCTCTCTTAAAAACACAGCCAAAAGCATGTAAGTCTATAAAATCAAACACCGCTTCCTGTTCAACATCAGTTTGATTATTCAGCGGGGCAGAGCACAACTTTCAATGACCAAATGCGCTCCCTCCTCTCCTGCTCGATGACTTTAAACTGCTTAAGACGTTTAGCACAGGTGCAGGACAGGGCAGCTCGCAGCACGTTTCTGCGTGCCTCTAACCCCTCCCCATGGAGGCTGCTAAAACAGTTGGGATCTCCGAGGCGCAGCAGGGTGGCTCTGGCTAGGAGTCGTCCCTCCCCAGCAGCTCTCCTGATAGGATTACCAGAAGGAAAGCTGTGTCGGGATGAGTTTCCAAAGTCTCTGTACAAAATGAGCCACCTGGACAGCTCCCCAGATGTTGTCTGTAAACTCTTGTGCGGCATGACATTGGCACACTTTGGTTAACAGACACAGAGAGCTCTTGGGTGAAGTGAGCAGTGATCAACGCAATGGAACCATACTGAGCATAAAGCTCTAACGGAGAAACGGATCAGAGCCGGAATTAAATCAGCTCCCACCTCACAGCCACAGAAGCCTACATTTGCCAAAGCTTTGCTTCTGACTTCCAAAGGGATCTAGTGGTTCCACCTCCCGGAGGTGTGATGCCACGAGAATCCCATGTGACGGGAGCAGAGAAATCCCAGCCTCACAGGGATCGACCCCTCCTCAGCAGGGACGAATGAGGTGACAAAGGAGCCCAGAGCCCGAGGCTAGCTGCAACTCATGTCTGTGCAGATCCCCACCCTGGCAGCACGGTGCTGGCACCCTGCACGGCCGTGTGGCCACGACTGGGTCTGGCCAACATCAATGTCCATTGACGATTTCTGAATGGAGAACGAAGGGAAGAATGGGATGACATGCCCACAGCACTGCAGGTTTAGAAACGGATGGAAGGGAACGAGCAAAATGTCTGTACCAAAGGGCCACCAAAGCTACCCCAGCACCCCTCCATATCGCCCTCAGTGAGCCCCGTCCTGCACTGATCAGAGGGGCACAAACAGTTCATGCCACGGAGACCTGGCAGAAACAGGGTTTGGGAACCAGTTTCCTGGATTTACACCGTAGTGTTACAACTGAGCAGGACACGAGGTGATACTCAGTGGGCAGGCACACTTACTGGCCAATGTCACTCTGCCAGCCTTTTCCCATGAAAAATGCTGCACCTTAGGTGCTACAGAGTGCTAATTTGTCAAGAAACCCTTAATTGAGTGACAGTTAATTATTGACAGATTTGAACTACTTTATCTCTCAATCAAAACCTGGCTCTGTCCCAAGCAGCAAGCAATTTAGCAGCCACAAAAGGTAAATCTGGCCACGTGTAAGCTTTTATGCTGGGGCCCGACGCTCTCCCTCCCCCATGTCGGGTTTCTGCTAAAATTTCTCTCTGAAGGAGCCGATGATCCCCTGGTGATCACCAGCCCACGTCAAGGTGATTACCCTGCTTAACCCCACTTGGCAGAGTGGGAATTGCCAAGGGGACATCCATCTGGAGCTGCCTGAGATAAGAGGTGTCCAGTGTTAATAAACAGGCTTCCTCTACACCTCAGCAGGGCCTTCCTTTTCCAAACAGTCTTCCTTTAATGTTGTAAAATGGTTTTTTCCATTTAGTCAACCATCATGTCTTTGGTGGTGGGGGAGTGCTGAGGGAGGAGAGGAGAGGAG
>WBMW01005783.1:275393-280393 GCA_013396635.1 Penelope pileata
CCCCCCGGCCCGTCGCAAGGAGCCCGCGGATTGGGCGGCGGGCCGGGCTCACGTCACTCGGCCCGTGACGTGTGGTCTTCCTGTTTCCTTCAGCTGTGTCTTAAAGTAAATCTTGTGACGGTGCGGAGCGCTCGCTCGGCTCGGCCGGCCCAGCCCAGCCCTGCCCCTGCCCCGCTCCGCGCTCCGCGCCCGCTCCGTGCCCGCTCCGCGCCGCCCCCGCGCCGCCCGCGCTCTCCCTCCTGTCGCCCAATTACAGTGTGCGGCCGCCGGGCTGCGCGCGTGCGTGCGCGCGGGTGTGCGCGCGGGTGTGTGTGTGTGTGTGCGTGTGTGTGCGTGTGTGCATGTGCGTGTGCGGGGCTGCCTCGCTCGCTGTCCACCGGCAAAAAAAAAAAAGAGGCTCAGGTTCGTCGCCTTTGCACGGAGTAAGTATTTCTCCCTTTCTCTCGTTTCCATTTCTTTTCCGTTTCTTTTCTTTTCTTCTTTTTATTAATTCTCACTCCGGGGGAATAACGCGGTCCCGGCGGAGCGCCGCTCCCCGCTCCCATCCCCGCGCGTCTCTTTGCGGAGCGCAGAACCGCCGCCAGGGATCCCCGCGGCAGCGCTGCCCGGGGCCGGGGCCGAGAGAGCGCGCGGGGCGGCGCGGGGCGGGCGGTGCTGCCGGGGCGCTGCGCTCGGGCTCCGCTCCGTGTGATGCCCGGAGCGCTCCGCGGGGCCGGGAGATGCGCTGCCCCCTCGGCTCCTTTGCGAGCTCCCTCCAAAGTTCCCCATCCCCTGCGCGGAACTCCTCCGAGCCACCCCTTTGTCTCGCCCGTCCCCGCTTTTTGTCTCCGCCGGTTCGCCCGGCGTTTGCGTATCGCCACTTCTCCTTTCCGACCCCAGTCGGGAAGGGCCGGGACTTTTTGCCCTTTTTCTCTTTACTGCGATCACTTTTGCGTTTCCAAGGGTGGGACGGAGNGCCGTTCGATCGCCGTTCTCTGTTCCCGGAGCGGGGCTTTAACTTTGCCCTCGCCCCGCGACGGAGAGACCTTTTGCCGGCCGGCAGCGCTTTGCCGCGCCTTGAAACGGAGTTCGGGCGGGGAGGGGGCGCGCGGGGCCGAGGGAGCCCCAAAACACCGGGGGCGGCGGGCGGGGGTCGGGGGGAGCCCCGAGGAGCGCCGCACCCGGCCCGGCCCGGTTCCGGCCCCTCCGGTTTCTGCCCGCGGTGCTCCGCAGAGGCACCGCCGTGGCGTGAAGTTTCCGAGCGCCGTGGGGCGTTCCGCGCTCTTTTCCCCGCAGCTCCGCACCTTCAGTGGCGGCACCCGCGGTGGCTGTCCCCGCTCCGGGGGTACACGGAGTGCCACCGCCCCGCGAGCCGGGCTGCCGTGAGAAGTACTGTAATGCATTGCCTGTGCCTCTCGCTAACAGCTCCCCGTGAAAGATTCGCAAGCGTCTCCTGAATGGCACCCACACGGCCAACTTTCCTGCCAGTTGGGCTCTGAGCGAGGCCTCTCGGCTGTTACTTCTCTTTTTTGTGGTCAGCTGATAAATGCAGGTAGTCGTGAGAATGGGCATGGTGTGAGGTTGGAGTTTTGTTTGGTTCAGGGAAGGCTGTAGCACTGCCACGTGTAGGCTCTCCGTAATGGTTTATTCTGTCTCAGAGACGGACGGCCAGGTTAGCTCATCCGGGATTCTGATTTAATGGCATTGTGGAGCGTGGGGAAAACCCATGGAGAACTTGGGCTGAGTTGGTAGCAGGCATCTGTCCTGTAGCCGTGTCAGTGCTGTGTCTGCGCAGAGCCATGGGAGTTGTTTTCTTGTCAGTCGGTGAAATAACAAGGACCGAGCTGGCTTGAGAGGAGGAAAACATGTTCAGTGTTACACCCTGAGCCCATTCCTGCTCCCTGGAGGAGCCTTTCCCCCAGCAGTGCGTGGTGCAGGTGGCTGCAGGAGGGCCCTTGTCTCCTCAAACCAAAGGCCAGAAGTCGGGAGGTGCTGACCCCTCCTCTCCGTGAGCCCTGGGCTCCTGCGGGACATTGCTGGGCCCTGGTGGCCCCTCATGTGCAGGCTGAAGGTAGTGCGATCCTGAAGGAAATCACTTTCTGATTTTTACTTCTTGGTGTGGAGAAATCCTAACGAAGTGGTTGTTGCTGCTCAGAGAGCTGCTAGTTATTTCTGCCTCGTTTTGTGACATGTCTTGGCTAAGGGACTTAGAGAAGCCTTTTACCCAAGAAAACTTGTGACCAAACCCTACAGAAAGGCAGTGCCCTCTCGGTAGTTGCTGAGGTGATTTCAGCGCAGAGCAGAGCTCTGGTGACGGAGTGTCATCTGCTCTTGGATTCTAGCTGCCGTTCTGTCTGGGCGATGCTGTTGACTGGAATAATTTTCATCCTGCGCTTCCTGGCTGCTTCTGGCAAAGCCATGCCCAGCACAGCGCTTCGGAGCAAAAGATCTGAATGCTTCTAGTAGCGGGAGCATGGTGAATTCCTCGCGTGGTGTTGGCGTAGAGGGCTGACACGGGGCAGGCAGGTGCTGGAACTGGGAGTCGTTGGCTTGTGCCAAGATAGGGACAATTTCAGCTCTAGGAACTTAGAGCTCCTTGCATTCCTTGGTGAATATTCACCAAGATTATCCCATCGCTGCGTGTATTCTGTGGCTGTTTCCTATCACTTGGGCACCATAGGTTAGACTGGGTATTTAGAATAGAGCCGCTCAGTAGAGTGTGATCAAAATGAAATTTCCTTTCTATCTCGTCGATGTATGAATGAATCTGGGAGAAAACAATCAGCGTCTTTCTAGAGGAGTTAATAAAATTGGTTACAGAAATTGATCTCTTTGGTTAAGTACCTGACATCCTATTCCTTTCTGAAGACCATCCTAGCTAAAGGTTTGGGAACAGGAACTCTCTGATAGCCAGGAATTGTTCTCAGTTAATGTGTCAGTGCGTGTCACATGGGTATACAATAGAGCGATGTCCGTGTCCACTCTGCTGTTGGGAAGTTCTTCATGGCTGCATTTTAGTCAAATCTCCTTAAACAAAAGTTTCAAAAGTAAATTTGCAAATAAAATAGTGCAAGTTATTTTTTGGGTGGGCTCAGAAAGCACTGAGGCCCTCATTGCAGTTCTGAGTTGCATGGGAATGGGAAATGCTCGGTGTCCGGGAGAGCCGTGTTGTGTGCGCGGGGACCTCGATGTGGAGTGTGAATTTAACGCAAACTGCACTTGGCAAGTAAGGAGTATCAAGGGTGATGTGCCGAGCAAATTTAACCTTCACAATTTCCAGGCTTTGCAACTCAGAAAGAAGTGCAGCTTAGATTGTCAAGATTATGTAGAAATCTTTAGGAGTCCCGTTTCTATGTGCCTATTTCTTGATATCTGTACAGAGACAGGAGATGTATGAAATAGTTTTGAGACAATATGTGGTCAAATACTTGAACTATGTAAAGGACAAGAACTTCCTAAATTTTTTTTTTTTTTTCCCCAAGACTTCCCTGTTTACCCAGGTCTAATCTCTTTGCTAGCCGGGGCTGGGGCTTGCATCCTGCTGTACGGGGCTTTCCACTTCCCTGGAGGTATGAACCGCTTTTGGTCCTCCAAGACCAAAATACGAAGTGGCTCTTCAATGTCTTTCCATTTTGCCAGGCTAAAGCAGGACCATTCCTCATCTCTAAGCCAAAAGCGACATGAGTTGTAACCCTAGCGGTCTGCACGCTCGACGTAACACTGGGGCAAATGGGGATGTTGCTTAACACTTGGCTTAGGGGTGCCATACCTCTGGCACTTCCCACGAGGGCAGGAGGGAGCATCACTGCGGAGCACCTCCTGCTGCTGGTGTGGGGCTTGGGGAGAGGAAGATGGGCGCTGGGGAGGAAGGATGCCTGGCAATGACCTTCCAGCCTGGCGCGGGACAGCCTATTTCCTGCGCTGCTGACTCAAGGGTACAGCAAGCCCTCCCCATGGATGTCCTTGGTTGGGATTGGGCAAGAGAGCGGGAAACAGCGTTCAGGCACCTAAAATTTGCTAGGAAACATGCAAAACTGGGAACCTGACCTAAGGGTTTTGGTGTGAGTGTGGGAACATTCTGCTGGATCTTAATCAAGCATAGCTTGACTGCAGAAACGGAAGGAAAGGCATGAAGGTTTTCGGCGCTGGTTGTTTTTTTCCTATTGGCAACTGCTATCTTTATGCAGAATGCCTTCAGAGTATCGTACGTGCAGCAAGCAAGGGCTTTTACAGCTATCTTGCAATTAGTTTATATCGCTTTCAAGTGAGCACCACTAGGCTGGAAGGTCAACCTTGACCCCAGTTTGCACCGCGCTAGTATCGCCTGCTGAACAGCTGGGGCAGTGTGTGGCCCCTTCCCGCCCCCCAGAGTACAAAACCCACCCTTCTGAAAACCCGAGTCATCCAATTGTTTTTATAAGAGGAAGACCTAATTGCAAGAGCTCGTGTCTGCTCCTTTTGCAGCAGTTGAAAGAAAGCAGGAGATGGGTTTTACGATGTGTGCTACCCAGTAGGGTCCGATTCTTCCGCTGGCAGGTAGTGGGTTTTTGCTATCCGAGCATCCTGTGAACTCGGGGGCATTGCCTGCAAGGTGCGGTGCTGTCTGGCGTGCAGGTGGTACAGCAGGGCCCTGCGACAGAGCTCTTTCCTATGGTGGTGTCAGCATCAGGTCTCCAAGCTCCACTTTCTAAGGTGATAAGGACCGATCTCTGAAGGCAGTGTCCCAGTAACAACCTGAGGCTCTGGGTTTCCCATCTGAATTCATGACATTTCTTTTTATTTTTATCATTCTTTACTTTCCTGCGTGCAAGGAGCCAGTAACACAAACAAACACCGTGTCCCTTGCATAACTGTCTGTGACACCAAATCTCTGGAAATTCTTTCAATACATCCAGAATATGTGGGGAAAAGCTGCAGAATAAACATAATGTTACTAAGTATTAAAAGCTTTTTTTTTTTTTCATCCTGGTTGCAAACTAAGCATTGACTACTGTCTTGATTTTACAGATTATTTCATGCTG
>WBMW01005783.1:285393-290393 GCA_013396635.1 Penelope pileata
GTGGGGTGCTGGTTGTTGTGGTGTAAAGGCAGTTCTCCCATCCTAGGAGAGGAGCTTGAGGGGTGAATGGGGAGTGTGTGTGAGGCTGCAGGTGATCCTCTCTTCACAGAACATCCCTGCCTCACCCCTGCTATTTGTCTCCCTTTCTCTGCCCTCCTCACTGCTGGAGAGCTTCTTGCTGCTACTGGAACCGAGGTGAGAGTGCCCTGCCTGGGGGCTTAGCCACGGCAGCACTGGGTGTTGGGGCTGCTCATGCCTTCTTCCCTGCCCTGCTTCTTCCCCGGCCCTTGGGAAGCGCTCTGTCTGGCCAGGGCTTGGATGCAGACCCACTAGGAAAAGCAGATTTACTAAAGAGCATTTGTACATGATGTGTGCTCTGGCGTACAGTTCAGTTCGGGGATGTTTTTGTTTTCCAGCAGCAGCTCATTTGCCCAGGTAGCTCACAGTTTCCAGGGAAAGGCGCGGTATGGAGGTCGGTTTGTTTGTGGTAGAGTCTGTTGCGGTGCTTTTATTTTACATGGTTGAGTGTGCATACACAAGGAATATTTCTTAGGAGAAGCAGATCTTTCTTCCCTGCAGAAAGCAACATCTGTTTTCCTGGACAATACAGCCAGGATGAGAACATAAGACTAGCAGATACAGCCAAGTTCAGGTTTTAGTGGTGGGCTAGAGCAGTGCACCAGCCTGCTTTTGTTTGTTGCCTTTTTTTTTTTTTTTTTTTTAACCAATGCCTGTAAAATGCATCTGATCGTTCTTCGCTGAATTGCAGAAGGAAACGGTTAATGTTTGCGTATGGTGCTGAACAAGATAAGATGCACCTGCAGCATGAATTCCTGTCTTGGTCCTGAATGCAGTCTATATCTTTGCAAACTAATCTGTTTAATCAAATATTAAGTTTTATTCAAATTCCGAAAGAAACAGACAGCCAATTGTTTTTCTGCACGGTCTTCCTTTGTCATGCATCCTCTTTGCATCTCAAGAAAAATAGCCTTGTTCAGTCCCAAAACATTTGCATAGATCAAAACTGAAGCACAGCAGCAGCCTGTGTGCTGCTAAGACATCAGCAAAGGTGAAGAAGTTTGGTGCGTTCTCCCTGGCAGGAGGGCTCTGGGACACGAGTGAAACTTTCTGCAATTTATTTATTTTTAAGCAGAATTCCGATCCAACTGGAATGAGTTTTGCAGTCCCAATATGTGAAAGCTATAATTAGCGAATTACAACATTTTGAAATGAGGAGTTATTACATCTGACTAGAATTAAACTAATTAAACTTAAAAAAAAAAAAAAAAGCGATTATACAGCAAAAGCTGGTTAACTCCATGCTGTTGATAAAACCTGGGCAACGGAGGAGTACTTCCCAGCTGATGCGTTCTTCGGAGGGTCTCAAAGATGCTCTGAGATACAGCGATTTGGAGCTTTGCTTACTAAAAGCAGCTGAGGTGTAACTTAAGGAGCAGCTTGGTTTTGCCAGAGCAGATTTTCTACCTGATACAGCCCCTTCTTACCTCTTTTCCTGCAGCTTGATGCATGTATGGGCTGGAAGAGCCTGCTGGAGCCTCTCTGGGAGCTCAGGCCAAGGGTAGCAAGTGACAGATATCTCCACTGAAAAATATTTTTGCAAAAGGGGAGAGCTACCTGGGAGGATTAAAGTACAAACGCTACCTCTCTGCTTCCCTGGTTAACACATGCAGGAGTGTATATCGGTTTCCTTCCCAGTCTTTCACTTCCTATTTCTTCACATTTTGCCTTTTTGCTGCTGCTGGGTGAGGTGAGGCTGTGTTGCACCGGGTAAGCGCGCAGCGGAGGCTCTCAGGTTGTTTGAACACTGCTTTAGGTTCAGCTGCAGTACACTGTTTCTCTGATCTTTTATGTTCCTGAGCAGATGTCTTTCATTAATTTATGGATTTATCAACTTTTCTTTCGCTCTTCCTTTTTTTTCCTTCCCATTTTTTTTTTTTTTTTTTTTTACACCTGGCAGCTGGCTCAAGTTTCAGCAGTTATTGTCTATTTTGCATTACCCATAGAATTGAATGTCATCTGTCTTCACAAAGCTATAGCTGGGAGAATTGAGGCAAGCCACATGAGCTGCTGGGACAGAGCTTGTTTGCGTTCCATTCGGCACCCCTCCTCCCTTTACCTCCTTAATATTTATTTGTGCTCGTTTTCTTTCCTGGCCTTGAATGGGGCTTAGCTCGTGTTCAGTACAGCTGTATGTTTACTGAATCTATTTCATCATGAGTCATTGTGCGTGTGTAAGTATCCTGGAAACAGCTAGTGCTTTCTTGGAAGAACAGTTGCTTTTCAGCCCAAGCACTTAAAAAGGAAATTAAGCAATTGGTCAGTTTTTTTTTTTTTTTCTCTTTTCTGAAATAGCAATGGGTTATCTAATTCTTAGCTCTTAAGTCTGTCATTAACTATTTTTTGCTAGGTTATTACAGATCAGATCTTTTATCGCAGTGCAGCGTTAACCTTAAGATACACAGATTGGTTGCAAATTCGATATGGCTTTAAGGCTGCCAAGTGCTTAAGAACAAGTATAATTTTAATAGAAAATGGATTTCTGGGAATTTGAGTCTTAGAACATCTTTTAATACGTGTTTCCTTCAATATCAATATCCCCTGGTATTAGGGCAGAAAATATTTAAAAACCCTAAATGCAGAAGGAATCAAAACGCTTAGACAACTGCCTAATATGCTTAAATCCAGCAAATAGGAGAGCTTGTTTTTGAAAGTTTAAGTCCATCTTTTAGCTCACACTGAAAGAAAATGCTCTGCCAAACCTGATATTAGCATGTCGGCAGTGTCAGAGGAATCACAAATTAAGGAGGCTTAGGGTTTTTATTTCTTTTACTTATTGAAGTTCCCCCTTGGACCCCCGCTCCCCTGAAACGGTCGCATAACAAAGTGGATTTCTGGTGTAGAAGTTTTGATTTGTCTAAAACTCTTATCACCGAGCAATAGGTGACAGCTTGCTACTATTATTTCACTTACGTATTTTGACAGATGGCACTGCAGAGTGTAATGCTCTTTTAGACTTCTCTATCAGTCTAATGGAGGTAACTGGAGGTTCTTTCAACTCTTCTCTTGGCACAAGAAGTATGTCAGTCATAAATTATCTTCTTTGTAATCAGCGAGCATCTGAAACAAAATGCAACTTCAGCTCAGCCCTTCTTCTACTTCCAGACAGTAAGAGGTTTTTAAACTAATGTTATTGATGACTTTTTTTTTAAATGCCACATTTTTCCAAGTCCGAAAATGAATCTTATTTTATAACTGGAATAAAGGAGAGGATCTCAGTTGATATCATGAATTAGAGAGGGCGAGTTTCTGTTGAAAAAGCCCAGCTAATAGGCAGCAGCCCGCTGCAAGGCTGCACCCCGCTGCAAGGCTGCACCCGAGTTCCCGGTGCGGGAGATGCTTAGTGCCAGTGTGTGCCCGACCCCAGGGCAAGGGCACCATGGCTGCAGCGCGCCTGCAGATGGGGTTGAGCTTCCCCCTCCACCAGGTGTGAAAGGAGTGAGGTTCTCAGCAGCCGCGTTCCAGAGAAGCGGTCCTTGGAAAAGCTTCTGGGAAGAACCCTTAATTGACCTTGTGGGGGCCACATTGATTTTCTCCACGTGCATCTTCATTTCTGATAAATTATAAAGCCATTAATTTGCTGAGGAAATGGCAGGGCCAGCCTGCGGCACAGATGTGACCAGGGCCGTGCTCGCGCGCAGCGCACAAAAGAGAGCCAAGAAGCCGGGAGAAAATCAGCAAGCTGAGATTGTTATGGTTAGCTTCGCATTCCCTTGGGAACTGTTTTCCTTGCTTCTGTTTACAGATCTAAAAGGTAATGATGTTTCCAGGATAAATAGGCTGCGTTATAGGGTAAGTGGCCATTTATTGATCCGCTCGCCCGCGTTTATCGATCACTCAGCCCCAAACGCGGCTCCCTCCGAGGAGGAGTTAACCGCCTTAGCCAGCAGGCGACGAGTGGGGTCCGCGTGCGGCGCAGGGCCGGAGGGGCTCTGCCTTTCGGAGAATTTGGCTCTGATTAGCGAGGCAGTGCTGCAGCAGGGCTGTAACAGGATTAGCAGGAAAGGCTCGGGATGCTGAGGCGGCAGCGAAGCAGGTGAAGCGCGCTGCCCGCGGGAGGCATTGCTGGCAGTGCCGGAGCACCCCTGGCACATGCTGACAGCACAGAGCCGAGGGAAAGCTAAACTTGGGCTGAAACTGCAAAGGAGAGGGAGAAAAAGCTCCTGATAAGTTTTGCGCGGCACATGCTTTGTGTATTTGTTTCCTTAGCAACAAGTGAACATACATATGGTACACAAGCCGTAAACTCGCAGAATTCCTGAGACCCTGCAACAGAGCCAATGGGAGATAGAGGGTTTGGGTTGTGTGTCTTCTCATACCTCGTTTTGCTGTTCACAGAAAACCACAGCGTGGCCATTTTCAGTGCTGCTAATGTCTCCTGCAGGCTGGGGGTGCGGCGTGCGCAAGGGGCACGTTGCGAGCTCCGCTCACTCAGAAACAGCCTTCTCGAGCAAAGCGTTTTCCTTTACCAGTTCAATCCTACATGCAGGAAGGCTTGTCACCGAATCACTTGAAAAAGGCCAAGCTCATGTTCTTTTACACCCGGTACCCAAGTTCCAATATGCTGAAAACCTACTTCTCAGATGTAAAGGTAAGAAAATCTCTTCCCCCCGCCTTCTTGCTGCATGCCATGTTTGGTCATGGAGAAGTTAGGGGTTCTCAGAGGTCAGCGGTGCTTCTGGGTGCGCAGGGGCTGCAGCTGATTTTTCCTTCCCTTGAGGTTGTGCCCTGCCCGTGCCTGGATGAGGAAAGGGGAGGTTGGAGGATTTGAAATTAAAAACAAAACAAAAAGAACTCATTTACCCTTGAGAGCAAAGTAAGAATTATTTTTACAGTAAATGAAACAATTTCCTTCATACATATCCTATCAAAAAAGAGATTTGCGGTGGTAGAAATGTACTTCCAAGAACATTTTGGAGCAG
>WBMW01005783.1:295393-310393 GCA_013396635.1 Penelope pileata
ACTGCTCAATGGTGGGACCTTTCTGTGTTGGGAAGGGCTGTCTGCCTCTCCCAGCATGCTAATTAGTCACATTAGCTGTGGCCATTGGAGACTTAGGCCTCCTAGGACTTGACAAGTGATTAAAGTTTTCACTTTTTGGATAAGTTTCTTAGTTCTTTTGAAGTTTATGTCAGGTGAGACTGTAGCAAGAGCAGTCACCTCATGGCTCTTTCAGGGCTCCCTCACTGAGCAGTCAAACACCTCACAACATTGCAGGCTGGGTGAGGCTGGCAGAAGCCTCTGGAGGCCATCTGGTCCACAAAGGGACACCCAGAGCAGGCTGCCCAGGATAAAATGATTGCTTGAGCTAAATGTTTCCCCTTGTAATGAGTTGGTGGCTTTGATGAAGACTCCTGTTTACCAGCCCTGTGCCTTGCCATGGTAGAGGGCGGCAGTGTGTGTTGCAGCCATGTGATTGGCGCAGGCCCTTAGGTGACCGTGGGCATGAACGTGTGAGAGGAGGCTCGAGGAATCCCCGCTTGTGGTCATGGGCAGCGGAAAAGTGGTGGTGGAGCTTGTTTTGTTATTATTGTTCTTTTTCTGCACCTGTCACTTGTTGGCAAGTTGCGTAATGAGCCCTGTCCTGTAGCAGAAGTGACGTTTGTTGGCATAAGGCAAGTGCTTTCCTGTCTAAAATCCTCCTTGGCTTTTTTTAGCAGGGCTCATTTTCACAGCACCTGAGTTCAGGTAATGCAAAAAAGGCTCTAAGCAAGGGCTCACTCAGCTCAGCCTCTTGTAGGAGAAAGGTTGCATGGACAGGACAGGGGAAGTAAAGGGTGCAGAGGATGTTCCATGTGGGTCTGGCATTTGTCACAGCTGGTGATACCTGACTTCTGCCCCAGCACCTGAGGGATCAGGCCCAGCTCTGTGTATGCCGAGATTTAACAGGGAGATGAAGGGAAAGAAAAGGAAGCATGTAAAGAGATAAGAGTTGCTAGTTTTTCTTCTATCAAAATGTGCTTAAATTCCCTCACGCTTTTCTTCTTTTCGTTGCATCTTTTATCCCCTTTTCAGAACACAAATTGAAATGCTTTTTGCTCTCAATTCTCAGTCTTTTACAATTTCAGGCACTTATTTCTGCTCTTCAAAACATTTGTTGCCATGTTGATGTCAACAGATTATTTCAGTGAAGAGGCATGGAGATCATATAGGTGTTTTCAGATAGATAAGAAAATACGGCTCTCGTATGTTTAGCGCTGGTGGTGGCTGTCTTCTCTTCTCAGCAAAGAGGTCTAGCTGCTGGTGGGAAAGGAGTCCCTTGCTTCTTTTCCACATGGTGGAAGAAATGGCCTTCATGCGTCTTACAAATGGCAGTGCTTTGCAGATCTTTTCGTGCAGCCCTTTGTGTGTTATCTCAGATAATGAGAATTTCTGAGGGGTTCAAATCTTGGTTTTGCAGTGAAAATCCAGCAGTTACGAGATCATTAAGCTGTACAGTCCAATTTTTAGTGTAGCCTACGTAACTTTTCTCAGTAAATGCCTACACCCTTCCCCACAAGCTGCAAACCAAAAATGACAAGTACTGTAGTGCTGAAGTTGGATCCAAAGCGATATAGCAAACTGAGCATTTGCCACATTCAGTGTCATCAAAGTTCCTTCCTCCCATACTTCACTGATGCATTGCTGATCTTCTGATTAGTCTGATAGGCTATTTCTCTTAAATCACCTACACTACTCTTCCTAAACCCTCTTCCTTTGTCTCTTCTTGCAAGAAATTCATGCATAGACTTTCATATTCCTAAAATGACTACCAGGAAAAAAAATGATAAAGCTAAGCTGTGCATTCGATCTGTATCAGGCCATGCCATTGATTTACTTAGGAATCTGTGATACTGTGTTTATTTCCTCCTGCACTGAAACTGACAGCTCTTAGCGGAGTCAAATAAGATGTTTAACAAACCACATGCCCTATCGTTTTTAGCCTTGCCATTGTACCCTCGTGGCTGTGAGCCAGAGCCAGATACACCGCCTCCTCCTGCGCCGTGCAGCTCTGCCTGAGTTTGTGTGCACACGTGTATGTGTGTGTAGCTGCTTTCACGTTTCTCTTTCTTGCTATGGGATTTGCTGGAGAAACTAGAGTTGAATGTATCATCACACAATAATTTGAACTCAAGGTTTGGAAGGTGGAAAAACAACTTTTTTTTTCTGTGAAAATTTGAGATGCTTTTCTGTTCAGGGGCAGTTCTGCTGGGGAGGGAGAAGGTGGTTTGTCGTGGTGAATGAAAGCCACAAATGTCAGTGTCCCAGCACAAGTCCTGAAGTTGGTCAGAAAGAGGGGACAGCTTGCTGTGCCACTTGATAACTGTCTCATCTGTGGTGTTGCCATAGGCTCTTGAATGCCAGCTGCAATGATTAAAGTCAGGTATGCATGAAAAGGAAAAAAAATCCTAAATCATTTTGTAGTTCTGTTACAAAATCTTCCTAAAAGAGATCATCAGAACTCACAGTTGTGACTGTGACAGGATAGTTTCAAGCAAGGGAGACGCCATGCTGTAAGTTTAAATAAAAATATGGTTAAAAAAATGTTTTTCAATTTTTTTTTACATAAAACAAGCAAAAAAAATTGAACTGAGGACAATACTTGGATTTTTGCCTTGCTTTGACTCCTGCTCCTCCATCCCTCTTGCTCCCAGATGTTTTTTTTGCAGTTACTGTCATTCTCCATGTATTAATATCTCTCAGGATGCTCTGGTCCTTTTCCTTGTGCTCACTGAGCAACTCAGCCCCAGCTCTGAAGTCCTAGGCTCAGTCCCCTCATACCTGGCATTTTGCTCAATGCCCTCCCACTTGCTCCATGCACTCCTCTGCGTAGCTGGCGGATGTGAACCCGCTGTTGCATGGAGTGCACCCACTTTTGCAGATGTGGTTACTAAGATCGATCACATTGGCAAAACATCTGCCAAGCTGTGCTGTTTTCACGAGTACTCCGTGTGCCATTTGGGTATGATGAGGCCTGATGAGGTGACTGCCTCTTGGTCATGGCATGTGTCATCATCTAGAAGGGGGAGAAGACCGTTTTTAGGAAGTTTGCTCAGCTTTTGGCAAGGGAGGGCCATGCTGGTGGAGAAAAATCTCATTAAGGCAAGTTGTGCTCCAGTCTTAGCAGAACGTTTAACGTAGTGCACTTTGAGTTAGTCCCATAAATGTCAGTGGAGTTATGTAAAACAATTCCAGTACCACCACCTATAAAGTCCAAGTAATAACCCTGTCACATAACTGGCTTACAAACCCTTGAGAGGAAGGAACATTGGCTGCCAACATTTTCAGAGGTGATGATGGTTTTAGGCCAGTTCCATTTTGGGATGCTGAACTGGAGATCTGTTAATGAGTACCACTTTGTCAGGCGGTCCTCGATGGTCCATTCTCTGAGAATGACATGTGCCCAGTACTGCATCCAAAAATTAAGGCATCCTAAATTACTGAAAATTCTGGCCACTCATGTGCCTATTTTAGGAACCCGTGTCACATGCACAGAATCACACAGAATGGTTGAGGTTGGAAGGGACCTCTGGAGATCATCTGGTCCAGCTCCCTGCTCAAGTGTCCTTTCCTAGTTGCATCTGCAGGGTTCATCTCAATGTGAATTGGGGCTCATCAGAAGGAGAATTAGAGCCTTTGAACCTGCTTCTTATCTAAACTGGAGCCACATATGTGTGTTTTTCCTTATGAAGGCACTGAAAAGGAGAATTTATACCCACCCTAATGCTCCTTTACGCATCTTGAGCAGTGTGAAGTGGCCTCAAGAGAAGTGAAAATCAAATCAATAACTGCTAACTTCCAGCCTGCTCTTTCTCTACAAACTGCAGCGGCAATCTGCGCACTTGTGATGGGACCAGAAGTGGGCACTGGCTAATGGGACAGTTGTTTATTTTAGTATTACACTCCTCGCATTTTTTTCCTCAGCTGTATACTTCCTCATTCAAGGGCTTTATTGTTGCAGGGTTTCAGCATCGTTCTCCACATTCTTAAAGAAAAAGTCAGAATGCCTCTCTTTTGCAGTCTGCAGCAAGGAGAATAAAGCTGAATTTGCAATTTAAGAATAGCAAACATAACTGTCTTGATTCCTCTAAAGAAAAAATGAGATGTGTATTTCTAGATGGAACTTCTTTCTCACTAAAAAATCTTGCTGTCAGGAAATTTAATTGATGCCCTCAGGCCTTTTTCCGTTCCTTTCCTTTCGTTTTGGCTTTTTTTTTTTTTTTTTAATTTCGAAGAGGCGAAGCTTTGCTTGAAAACTGCGCAGGAATCAAAGCCGATTTGTAAATTGAGTAAGAAAAGCCACGGCTTTCGGTAGCAGGGTCGTGCCGCGCACGTATCAATTAATGCTGCTTAATCAGTTTCTGCAGTTGGTGGAACTGCAGCTTGTAGTTGGAAGCTATTAGGGAGGGAATCGCAGGAGGAATACTGTTGCAGGACTACGCTCGTTTTTTATGTTTGTGTCCTCTGGATTCAAGGTGTTTGTATAATGAAGTTGGCACATTGATATATGATCTATTTTTTAATGTCATTACAATTTTAGTTCCCTCTGCCTTTTTGTCATTGGGTTACATTTAAGCACAGCAAGATCAACTTTAAACTTCCTTACTCAACAGCTTTATTAGTTATAACGTACCGTGACCTTTCTCAACATTCTTAAAGAAAAAGATACAGTGTAATGTCACTTTACTTTGCTTATTGTTCTTTGTTGTGGTGAACAAAGCATTTTCTACAGTGGCTATAGCACATAATTATACAGCTTTCAATAGCGGTGTCTTGGCACATATCAAAGTTCAGAAGAGCCTTTAGAAAAAAAAAGATGTTTTGTGGCAGCCTAGGGAGGGTCTCATCTTTCCTTCAGAAAATAGTTCAAGGCTCTTCTGTCAAGCTTCCCTACTTAGAGCTTTTTCTCCTCCTGCTTCATAAAGTTTAAAGGGGATTCAGTGGAGTTCTATGATCTATTTCCTTTGAAAGATTGTTCCTTTGCACAGAGAAGTCCTTTGACTTCAAGAGTTCACAGATTCATGTCTTTAGGTATCATATGTCTGACCTTATCAGTTACTCTATTTAATGTAGGAGAAAAAGTCTCAACTCTTTGTGTTTGTCTGTTTTGCCTCTGTGAAATGATTTGGTGAAAAGACCATCCTTTTTAACACACCACTGAGAGGCCGTTTCTGACTGTAACCTACCCTGTGGCTCTTCTGAAAAAAAAAAAAAAAATTGTCCTTGTGTTTTGTGTATGGATGATTTCACAGTGAGAATAGAATTATACAAGGACAGGCACACATAAAAAAATCTTTTGCTCTCTTTTTCCTAAATGATCTATTGGCTATTTTGGTGGCTGCTACTCTGGTTCCCCAACAGGCACGACCATTTAACAAACACAGAGATAGCGGCTGGAGTGCTGGGCCAGCAGTAGGTTTTCCCTTGCTTCGACCTACCCCAAAGGCCTTCATAATTAATTGTCCTTCAGAGATGAGGAAAGTTCAGAGACAGTGTGTGTAGCGATGTCTATTGTCTGACATTCAGTTCTCCTTCCCTCAGCTCTTTTTCTTCGTTCCACAAAGGGTTATCAATAGGAGCAGGGAGCAAGCTCTCTTCTAACAGCTGCTGGTGGTGGCGGTGCTGTCTGCGGAAGGTATCATTGTGTTCAGCCATCTATGGATTAAATGGCTGCAAAAGTTCTAACAACCTTTTCAAACGGGCGTGTTTATTTCATCTAGATTACACAGACCTATTTAGCTAATTAAAAACTTTCTCAGAACCCCTTCTCTTTTATGCGAGGGAAAAAAAAATGCAACGCTGCTGTCATTATGAAGAAGGGCTGCTGTGAAACTTTGGTAAATAAATGAAAAATTCGATCAGTCCGCTTTGATCGAAACGTGCCAAACAAGCGTTGGTTTGTCTGTGGAGTTGTTCTGCGCTTTTGTTTGGTTTTCTTAGGAGGAAGAAGGGCGCACAGTAGAAAAAGCGTAAAAGAAAACATTGGTGTAAGCTGTAACAGAAACAAACACTCGCCCAATTTAAAAAAACTGCCAGGGTTCATCCTGTCTCTGCTCATAACATCAAAGTGCAAAGAAGCTGGAGTTTGCTAAAAAGATTATTAATATTGTTGTGCCTTCTGCGATTAATTTAGACTCCTCTGTGGCGTAATTATTAAACTTCATATCCAACAGGACAAAATGATATACATGCTTCCTTGTTTTCCCTGATGATATGCTAAACAAAGATACGGTGCCGTTAGTAGATATGCAAGAAGTACAGTCAAATTAGGGCTGGTTATTAACGATCGTTATGTTACTGCTCCAATTAATTGGGCGAAGCCAAAAAAGACAAATACAATCATTCTTCCACTGAACAGTTTAACTGGCAAATTCGGGAGGTTTTAATAATTTTTCTAATCTTAAAAAATAAAATAAAAATGGACTGCACTCCGGACCTTTACCTGCATTCTTCATCACTTTGCAATGAAAAGGAATAATCACATAAAACATTTTCTGGGCTCCATCTCACTTCCTTGATGCTAAGGAGGGCTGCACAACAGTCGAGATCAATTATTGTGCTGATTAAGTTATTAGGCCTGGCATTTGGAAACAGGTTTTCTGTATTTAAGAAGAAATTGCATACAAAGTAGATGCAGCTAATACAGTAATGCAAAAAAAGATCATAAAAAATTAAAGTTATTCTTATGAATCTTTCATTAGAAGCAATGAAAAGGGACACTGGTGAAGCCAAGTGCTTTGTTCTTCTGAGCTCCTCTTGGAGGGCCCGATCCTACGAACCATTACGTGCTTGAGTGTTCCTTCTGCCAGCGTCCTGGTGGCGCCTGCAGCAAGTCCCCTCCTCTGTCACCGTTTGCCCATGCGGGCTTGTGGAGAAGGGCAGGCTGCTCTGCTTCAGCAAACAGATGCTCCCTCGAAAAACCAGCAAAAAGTCCTGCAAAAAACCATGCTGCCGAGTCGCACAGCTGTACCCAGGCAAACGCTTGCTTTTACGCAGGGAGAGCTGTTGGGAAATGATTTAAGGCTACTCAGAGCTTTTCAGATTACTCCCCACCGCAAATAACATGTTAAGTACTAAATTGCCCTAAGCGGTGTTTTATTACTGATCGATAAAATAGTAATCTTGTCTTTTAGCATGGAAAAATATTTTAGTGGGATTTTTCCTGCTTTCGTTCCTGGATAACAGTAAACCAGAAAGCACGGCCCCTGAAAAAAGCCAAACCCATTCTTGTTTGTTTCTAATTTTGCTTTGGGGGAATCCTAGGATTGTTCCAGCTGAATGGTGCAGGGTTTCTGTACGTGCGCCTGTGTGTGCATGGAGCGACCGTGTGCCGTGCTTTGCTTTGGGTGAGGCTTTTTGTCTTTTTTTTTTTTTTTTAAAAACAATTATTTACTGGTACTCATCCTTATTGCCCCATCCTCTTCTCAAACAAAACAATTCCTTTCCAAAAAAACCTTCACAAAAACAAAACAAAACAAAACTTGGCAAAGTCTTCCGACTCCTACTTGCCATTTCATTTTGCATTCAACAAGGGGTACTGGGAATTGAAACGTCAACTGGAGATGGAGAAAAGCACCAATTTATAGTGCGCTAGCCTTGCACAATTCAAGATTTCTTTTGCTAGCTGCACACATTATCCCCAACCTCTCGCCACTCTCTTGTGGCAGTTGTGAGGAATGGCTGTTCCTTCCCGTGTGTGTACTGCGGGCCTCTAAAGACTCTTATTTATTCTCTCCCATGTCACCTTGTGTACAGTCTGGTCTGTGACACTGATGGTGATTATGTCATTATTTTGCTCTGGGGGCTTTGGCACATCTGCAGAGCTGATGCACATCTTCTTTGTTACGCTGGCATACGTCCCATATCGCAAATGCTTCATTAGCCTTACTGCCTGCCTCCTTGCCAGACAAGAATACCCAAATCCAAGCTTCTTTTTGCTCTGTTCTTTTGTGTCTGTGATGAGCCTTTATTCATCTTCCTAGTTCTTCCCTGTTTTCTATTTTTCTATGTAAAACTGATTTCCAGATGTCTGTCCTTCTCCAAAAATCCATCCTGGATGAGGAGTAAGAAGCAAGGTGAATTTTAACCCATGTTATCCCTCGCTTGCATAAATTCTTATCCCTCTTGAGCTTAAATACTTTTGAATTCATCCTGTGCAGAAAGAGTATGTTATGCTAGGCAGTTGCATTGAGTAGGAACATTCTAAAACTTGGTGGTTGATTAAAAAAAAAAAAACGAAAAACAACACAACCATTATTTTTCTTACCAGCTAGTAAATCCTAGTTGTGGTAATGGGTAACAGGCAAGCTGCACATGCTGTTCCAGACTTCTTCCTTTCTTGTAGACAATATAGCTAAATTTCTCAGTCAGAACTTCTGTGGGAGCAGCACCGTCCAGGGAAGGAGGAGGGTGTTCGCAAGACCTGATCGACTGACATGTCTTATATTCTGTGTGTTCTCGCTCCTTTTTCACATGAAAGGGCACAGAACATTTTGTACTGTAAAAATTGAGGTAAATGTTTGATCTTCTAAACTTTTCCGAAGCTCTTCTATATAACTGCCATACCAGAGAGATTTGAAGTAGTGGGTTAGTACTAGCTTCATAAGATTTTTCCATCCCCATCCCACCCACCTCACACTTTTTCTCCGTGACACTGAATTAAATTCTGGGCTGGATTCTCAGTTTTTGGTGTAAATCACCTCCAGCAGTCATTGGAGCTAATTAATCGGTGCCAGCTGAAGAACTGTCTTTTGTTGTATACAGTCAAGTGTCTGAATATTTGTTAAATGTTAATTAAAAAAAAAGAAGTTCCATTTGTTTATTTTAAAACAAAAAAAAATTGAATGCAGACCTGAGTCTGGAGCCAGTGAGCCATCCTGTCCATGGCTGTGGGGTGGAGGGAGGTGTTGTTTTTATTTTTGTAAGGGGCTCTTGCCAAAAGAGGAGGTCCCAGCTGATACCGTCTCACAGTGCGGGGTCCAGGCTGTGTGACTGACTTTAACAGAAGTCATACAGATAGAATTGCCCGTCCTTGTAGGACTTTGAATAGGTCACCTTCAAGCAGAACACTGCTTGCTTGGTATCTTCAATGTGTTTTAAAATGGATGAGAGTCAAGTTCTCATAACACGAATTAGGGATTTTTCATAACCTTTGGAAACCATGTGAGAGACTTAGCAGCATCATGACCCATGCTATTCTCCAGTCTCAGTGTAACAGAGGCACTATTTTAAAAGATGGTTAAATCTGTGAGAGCAAAATACTGAGTCCATGAGGAAGCAATAGCAGAATGTTGCAGAGGTCCGTGGGGAACGAGACAGGAGAACCTGGGAGCTGAAGTAGTCATGGTTCAGCGTCATACTGAAGTGACAACAGTAACACAAGGACTGAAGTTAAGAAATGCTGTTCAGTCCAAGAGGAAGGGAGTCCTAGATCACTCCCATGGTTACACAGAGCCCATCACCTGCCATTTCGCTGAATTTTGTAGTGCAGAGAAAGAGCCCTGCATCATCCTGACGTGAGCGTGGGCGGGTGAGAGAAAGAGGGACAGCCATAAGGGCTGGCTGAAGGTAATCAGCATATCGGAGATGATTTCTCCCTGTAGGTCTAGAAGGGACAAGGTTCATCCTTCTTATCTGCAGAGGGGGAAGTTACGCAGTCTGCTGCTGCCTCATTTCACTGTGCCACCGGAGGGACTCATGGACTACCCCCCCGGGGGCACAGTTTCAAGGTATGGGGAGAAGTGCATTGTCAGAAGAAGCTGTGGGCATGCAGTGGTCCAAAATCGCTTAGGGATGTGGCCTGGAAGTTGCTCCTGTGTGTAATGAAGAGGTTATGTAGAGAGCAGTAGAGCAGGGAGGCATGATCTCTGTTGCACAGCAGAAAGATCTAGGGGACTTAGGTGACAACAGTGGCGTAGACACGTAAATGCGTTTAAAGTAGTAGTCTGCAACTTTAGAAACTTTTTAGCAGGAGAGAGGGGAAATCAGCACTGAAAAGTGCTTTAACTGCCTAGTATCAGCGTTCGGGGAAAACTCAAGTGGCTTATCTCATGCAACTGCGGAGAGGGCTGGCTCCATCAGGCCCAGCCTCGAGGTTATCTCATCCAGCACTGTCTGCAGCCACACCATTTCCTTCCGCGAGGGCTAAAGAGGAGTCAAACCAGAGGGAGCTCAGTCCATTAGGGCAGAAGACTTTGTCTTCCACCTCACAAAGCTGACCAGCCCCAGGCAGGCCCCACACTGGAGCTGGAGCTGGGTGTCCGTGGCCTGGCTGGGCCCAGCTGTGCAGCTCTGGCTGCAGCAGTTTGTCCCATCACGGTGGGCTCTGGGTGCACAGAAATGAATGGTGACACAGGGAAGGGGATTGTCGGAGTTAACTGGGGGGCAGCCTGGGCCTACAGCCCACAAAACATGCACAGTTTCCTTCCCCGGCCCCTACCCTCTGTCATGGGAGAGAGAAAAGGAGGTCTCTTGATGCCAGAGGGCATGCTTACCACCTTCATACCACCCCAAAAAGGACCCCAGTGGCTGGCCATTTCCCTGCCAGACTGATTAAACACCACCTGCTTCCCATCCCTGCCTCCCGCGGCCCCAGCACACACAAAGCGAGCAGGGAAAGGGCACTGTGGTAACTGCTGGAGGTTTTTCAGAGGCAGGCACAGAAGACAAAGGTGACTGCAATGCAGAGGGGTGGGAAGAGCAAACCAGTGCAAGCAATGCCACTTACAGATGTTTACTCACTGTTATGATGTTTTTATATGTTACAAGACATACTATAGATATATAAGCCTTTAATTGGAGCTTCTGCTACAGTGTTAATGATTCATCTAAAAGGCCAGATTCTGCTAAACTTAAGAAAATCCTTACACACTACAAGCTCTGTGCACCTTTCTAGAGATCCATGATCAAACCAGCAGTTTCCGCCTACCCTGCTGTCTCAGGAACAGAAATAAGCCTTGAGAGCAGTGGATGTCCCGCTGGTGAAAGACCTGCTCCTCACACTGCAAGCTGTGCATCCTGGTCCTTCTGAGGACTAGGATTGCATCCCACTGGGCTGCTGTGACCAGAAGGCCATGCTATGACCACTCTGCTGTTCTGCAGCAGAGCCATGTCTGGGTGGTCATCCTCGTGCTTACTTTGCTGGGCAGGTGCTTTGTGGGCGCCTGTATGTGGTACCTGCCAGAATCTGGCAGCAGGGTATGTAATATGCCACTTGGCATCGTAGGCAGCCTCTCATAGCAGATTGCGTTTCCCCACATTGGGGCTGAGTTACAGTTAGACCGTTGTGAGTGTGAGTTTTATTTCTCCTTCAGGTTTTGAATGAGACACCTTCTTGGGTGTGATCTTTCTGTGATCCTTCCTTACATCCCCCAACACAAACTAAACCCCCATCTACCACAAGCCATAGGAGCCTTAGTGATTTTTCCATTCTGCAGCAGTGCCATTGGCAATGCGATACGTTAAGGGCAATCAGAGTTTCCATTAGAAGCCTCTATATCTCACACAGTTCTAACTCATCAGTAAGACAGAAAAGGAAACTTGATAATTATCTCCCTCTTTAAGTACTGTCAATGATTTTTGAGGATTGGGAAAGGATACTTTTTGCAAGGTGTAAATAAATTGTAGTATGGAAAGTCTTTTGTGTTAGCCTTCTCAGGTCTTACTAAGTTCTGTGCTTCAGAACGGGTGCGTTGAGGCCGTTGTGTTTGCAGCAGCCCATAGCTGTGTTCCCATGATGGGTAGGCTCATGGCCTGAGCCAGGGGCACAGCAGCACCAGGCAGAGGCCCTGCGGGGCCAGATGCCTCCTGTGCACCACGGGATGGAACACAGGGTCTAGGCAGGGGATGGGCAGCTTCAGCAAGCTGCCTCCTACCACACAGGGAGCCTGCAGAGTACTGCCCAGTCTTTATTTGTGGAAAAGCTTAATTGAAATGCAAGTGATTAAATCTAATGTATTGCACAGTATCCATTTTCACTGCACTACCACTTTCACTTCCCTGATATTATCAGACATCTCAGCAGCCCCACTGTCAATTTTTTTCCTTGTAAGAGCCATGCCCATTCTCCCTCCTTTTTGTGAGCTTGGCAGAGGAGATAACAGTGAGCCAGTGTTAGATTAGTAGTGCCTCAAACCCCACACGAAGGATAAGGCATCTCAGCTTTGTTTCAAACAAGCACTTTTAAAATCCATTCTTAAATCATTTGAGGGCCACGTGTTTTCCAGCTTTTCACAAAGAGTGAAAAAAATCCAATGTAACAGTAAATGCAGTAAGAAACCCCATCCTGTGGCACTGAGGCTGGCAGCGGGACAGGCGACCGTGCTGAGCAGCCACCCAACTCCTTGTCCATATTTTTCTCTTTCCAAAAAATCTGTTTCTTAACAGATTTGCACAGCAAGAGCCGTGAGAGGAAGCTTGAAGGCACTAAACGTGGTGGCACCAGAGGGCTGCCATTGTAGTCAAGGGAAGCAGGGCACATGTAGCAGTGGGCAAACTGGCGCCTGCTCCTTAGAAGGGTTTTGATAGGGAGCAAAGTGTGTTTACTAAAGTGTCCAATAGTTGAGGTATTTTTCACTTGTGTTTTTAAAATAAAAGCATCCTTTCCAACTATTTCCCTCTCCTCATAAGTGATAATGGAAGAGGCATTAGCCTTTCCATCGCCTGAGCCAACCTATTTTTTTCTAAGAGGTGTCCAGGATGTTCAGCCAATTGAGTGATCTAATTAGCTGAAAATTGTTAATTTCCTTTACCTTATAAAGCACCTAACACAGAAACTGTTAAATAATGTTAAGTGTCAGACTTAAACTGAGAACATTGGGCCATATGCTGCCGCGGCTTTCGCGCCAGAAAGTGTAGCAACTTACTCCAAAACCTGCCTCCAAATTCTGTGTGGAAGCCAAAGCCTCCTGCTTGATATGCTGCCACACTGACTCGCGGTGCTGAGATGGTTCCACGCAGCAGCTCACCGTGTGCGTGACGGGAGGCAAAGGTGCAAGGAGCTGGGGTGCCAGTGCAGCACTGCACACACGCTGCCCCTGAGAGCACAGGAAAACTGACAGTAGGGCAGCTCTGGGCAGGGATATCCTGGAAAGCATGGCACATCAGTGCCTGCAGCTGTAAATTGTGCAGGCGCCTGGTCTGTGGAAGACCCAGTGGATATGTGAGTAGATAGATGAGAAGAAGAGCTTCTTCTAGCTCTTCGATAAGTGGAGGGGGTCTCCAGCTCACTGGAATGCACCTGAGGAAGAGGCTGGTCCCTGTGTCACCAGCCTCCCCACAAGCCCACAGAAAAGTGGCCTCAAGTAGCAAGATGTCTCGCTGCGTTACTTCTGGCTTACCCCAAGCACTGTTGTCTTATAGAATGGAGAGGTTGGGAAGGGTTTGTCCTCTGCAGGTTTCCTACACAGCAGGCTGTGAGTACAGGAATACATGTTTAGGTGCCAGCTTGCCCCAAAGCCCACAGGCTTAAATCTTCCTTGTGTAAGAGGCTCAGGGCTATGTATGGGTGATGTATGTAGACTTTCTCAAGTACCTCCTTTGAGAAGGTTGTGCTGTGCCCCAGAAGCTCATCTTTGACACTGGATCTCATTTTTGTCGTCACCTGAGGTCAGGCTCTCACCCTGACTTTGGCGTGCTTGTGCACATCTAGTTTGTGCTTTATATGAAGTTTTCTCAGCAAAAATATTTCCCCTGAATCATCTTCTGCTGTTGCTGTACCTATGCTGGTCTGGACTGCTGCGCACACACTTTCAAGCTGCTTGACCTAGAGCTGCACATAGTGAGGCTGCTGCCCTCATCCTGGAGAGGTTCTCGATTGCTGCCCGTAATAGATGCTGTTTACTCCTCATCCTTGGGTTAGAAGGCTCCCCGCAGAGCCCCATGTCCAGATCATCTGGATCATCTGGCCAGAAGAGCGGTCTAGCCTCTCCCTCACCCCTCTGGCCTGTTTTTTCCTCCCATCGCCGCGACCTTGCGCTCTGCAACGTGAGCAGCCTTTGCCAGCTGAAGACCTCTGATCCCAAGTCCACTAGAGATTTTGGCTTTCCTAGTTGGCAAGGCGACTTGTTGCCCACCAGGTCAACATGAATAAAGATTTTTTTAAATCCATAAAGTCCTCCTATTGCAAAAAAAAAAAAAAAAAAGAGAGAGAGAAGCTGCCTCTGGATAATTTAACCTCTCCTGGCAGCCTGATATCTTGAGCTGTCTGTGCTGCACTTGTTTATTTGTGCTTATAATTAGGATCAAAAAAATCCAAACAAACATTCACCAAGAATTCTACTTTATATAAAATTTGAAAGTAAAATCAATCCTGACCCAATCTTATCATTTTTAAAGTATGTTTATCCAGCTTTGTAGTAGGAACAAGCAGGCTGTTTGAAGGCCACATAGTTTTCAAACCTTGGTTGCAACACGCTACCCCGTTTTGAAACTGTCTTTATCTAGCCGAGAAAACTAAAATCTGTTTGACAAAGTAGCACTCCAGCCAGTTTATCTTGCAATATGGCTTTAGCTCACAGAGGCTATTGATTTCCTTAAATTAATGTTTACAGAATGCTACTGAATTTCACTCAACGGGACATTGTTCTTTTGAAGCTTTGTAAAATATGATACAGAGTGTTATTGCCATTTGTTCCTTTGCTAAGACTGATGAAACATTTATTTTTTTAAAGTGCAGCCTTGAACTATAGCTGTTTCCTACAAGTGTGTTTACTCTTGGAACATTAGTAATACAACACACTATCAGACTCCAGCACAATACTGCAGGCAAAGTCTGTAGGTACGCTGCGGCCAGCCTAATCGTATAAACGGAGCTGAAGTTTAACGCAGATTAGACGTTGTATGAGAAAAGGTTTCGGGCTTAGCCCAGCTGTCCCTGTCTGAAGGATCTTCAGATTTGTGCGCCACAGCCAAGCAGTTGTCTGACGCTGTTACAATATTAGAATGGTTGTGTTGGTCTTGGTACTTCTAAACATGGGACCCCGT
>WBMW01005783.1:315393-346737 GCA_013396635.1 Penelope pileata
TGGGAACAGAGAAGAGCACGTGGGACCAGGTTTCATTCTTGGAGGTTCACAGGGAGCTTCCACAGGCTTCAGGGCTTCTGGAAACAGCCTTTGTCAGCTGATGTCAGCGGGAGCTGATCTCATGCTTCTCTGCTGGCAAAACGTGGCTAGCAAAGGGCTAGTATTTCCCCACTCCTGATAGGTGAGTTGGGCTCTGGAGCTGTATAGGATCAGGTTAAATGTGCATTTTTCCAGACAAGTTTTCTGGAAGTGATGTTGAAAGGCAGAAGAACAAAAGCCCAAAATAGAGGTAAGGTGCAGACACTGATCTGACAATGTGACATGCATTCTGTAAACGAGTGAGAGCTGCCCAGCTCCATGTTGGCCACAGGGACAGTTTGCATGGACCCTACTGCAAGTCGGAGAATTGCTCTTGCCAGGTGTACCCGGCGTGGGCAAATAATAGCACTGAGGGAGTACTTACTATTATAAGCGTGCTGGCTAGTGGCCGGCTGTGCATTAGCAGTCCTAGAGCAGTGAAGCCATATTTCCGTGATAAAAATGGAAAATAATACCTTCATGGAGATGACCTCAACATTGTGACTGACCTGCAGTATGCTGAAGTGTTTGCTTTCAGATCATTTAAGGAAGAGAGTAAGAAGGTGGTGCTGATATCTGAGACAACTATGTAGAATGAATTACTGAAGTTTGGAGATAACTGTGTGTTTTAACATTCACTCATTGATCAGGGGCTTCTGAGAGCGGCATGCCCCTGCTGCCTCACCTGTGGGGTGACAGTGACGTGTAGAAAACTCAGATGAGTTTGACACATCTAATTTATCTCCTTATGACTAATCTATGATGAAAGCATCTTTGTATTTACAAGGAGAGAAGCAGTTCCATAGTGAAAAAGTGAATCATCACTCGAAGCACAATATGCCCATTGAAGAGCTTGGGATTTTATTTGTAGGCTTCTGAAAAAGAGGGGAAGATCGTAATGATTCCCAAGAAAGTCATCTTACGGGAGTCTCATGCACAGCAACCTCAGAACCGAACTGTTCACTGAAGACTTGCTTGCTTGCTCGCTTGTTTTTCCACTCCAAACAACATTCAGAGATATCTTATTTCCTTGGTAGCTTTCAGCACTGGCTGTGACCAAAGTTAAGCAAGGAGATACAGGCTGCTTTCTAGACGTGCATGACTTTTGTATTAGTCCCCGCACAGAGGGGAGAACAGAGTCACAAGTGCACGGTTATAATATCAAGCAGGGATTTCTCTCCTTAAAGACAATTGTGTTTGTTTCCCCTCCTGCTAATTATATCCTATAAATCCCCCACTCTCCAAGCTCAGACAGTAACATTTTGTTACCTACATTCTGTCAGTAGACTTTACAAAGATCTCTAACACATGTTATAAAAGTTATTGCTATAGTACTATATATAACAGCTTTGCATAAGAGAATAGAAGGCTGCTACATTTAGAAAATGCAGGTGCTATGTAAGCCCCTTTCTGAAAGAAAGAACTTAGCTCAGTTTCCTTTGAAGAACCAGAGACTTGAAATTGAAAACTGTATTAATGCCATTGTCTCCTTGTATCAGCAGGTTCCAGAGAGATTCCTGGAAGTGGCTCAGATCACGTTACGGGAGTTTTTCAATGCCATTATCGCAGGCAAAGATGTTGATCCTTCCTGGAAGAAGGCCATATACAAGGTCATCTGTAAGCTGGACAGTGAGGTCCCCGAGATTTTCAAATCCCCAAACTGCCTCCAAGAGCTTCTTCATGAGTAGAGAGTTCAGCAGCTATTTATGAATGTATGAAAGTAGCAGTCCCCTTCTGATGCCCAAGTCATGTGTGTCTCTATTTTAATTTCATATATATGTGTATCACATACATATATATGTATATGAAATTAGACTGTGATCCCTCCTGGATTTTTCTTTGGGTTTTCGTTCAGTTCCAAGGGGATGGTTATTTTACTTCAGCCTTTGGTTTACTTTTGCCCGAGACCCTTAACATTTGGAGAATAAATGGAGTTAATTTTCAGGGAGAAGAGTTTGGAAGCGTGTAAAAGCCTGTCTTAGCAAGTTAGGGCATTATGTTTAAAAACGCTTTGTCAGATTTATTGCTTGCTGCAAAGTGGCATTTTGTCTTAGTGAGACTAATGTCATGGCACAATACTACAGACAATGAAGTTTATATTCTGTTTATACTGCTAAAGGTCTGAACTCTGTGGAGTCACTTCATAAGCTTGGAGCTTTTTTTTATTTTATATACTTTTTAACCAATAACTAGATTTTGTTTCATACTTCGAAAAGCTACAACATCTATCTTAGGTACTCACTCCAAGAAGTGATACCAAAAAAGCAAACCCTATTCTTCATGCTTTCCCTTACAGAAATTATCGATAAATACCCTGCACCAGTAATCAACATGCCAGGTTGTTGTTTTTCTAAATTGCAGCAAGGGACGTTTGCACAAATCAAATACCACTCGTGCAGGTTGAGGCCAGTAATTCATGCACAATATTGTATCAACCACACTAATTGTAGAACATGGTCAGCTTGTTAAAACGGAAGCATTTCACTCTCCATAGAGAAAAAATGAAACCTGCAGCGTACTAAATTGCCACGTCTTGGTCTTACTTTAAGTGGCATTGGTCCCTATATTTATTCTTCTCCTAGTCCATTCTGCCCCCAGAAATCCCCTTTCCAATACACAGAGTTTTCTGTCTGTATTTGATATCTGTCCTGAAAAGCACTTTTTTGAATGATCTTATATATAGTAGAAGAAAGCATCTTCACCTCACAGTGCTGAGGCAAAAGAAAAAAAAAACAGACTTGTTTGTAGCTGTAAAATATAATTAGTCTTTTCCTAATCAGAAGAATAAAAATCACATTTTCATAAAAATCTAATCAAGCATATACAAAAATTGCAGTATCTTCCTGGCTATGCAGGGTTCAGATAGCCAAACTGGATTTTTAAATTACTCTAAGTGCAGCTTTAAATAAAAAATCTATTTGAGCAATGTGCTGCACATCCTCAGAAGCTGGAGCTACTCTTGACCAAAATCTGAGCTACAGTGTAAAGTCCATGATGGGTCTGGATTTGCCTGAATGCTGTACCACGATATGTCAGCACACGGAAAGAAAGCTAGCTGCTAGTTCTTGTGCTTTCTTCAATGGCTCTCTTTGTCTCACGTTTTCAGAAAGGTATTGTCTCCAAAAGTTTGGGGGAAGGTTGAATATGCTATAGCACTCTGTATTTGTCATTTTCTCTGTCGTCTTTTGTACAGATGCAGTAAGAATTTATTGTTATCGTCAATAGTGTTTTCCCCTACACATTTCAGTCTGAATCTAGAGGAAGTTCCTGATTAGCTGAGAATTGTATTTAGACCCTCGAGGATATTGATATCTTATTTCTTTATTTTAAAATTACATTTTGACTTTGGAGAGTGAAAGTTTACCCATGTGACTAAAGAGCTGACCTGATCGTTGCAATTTCACTTCATTTACAAATACTGCTGATGGACAGAAATGTATGAAAGCAATTATTGTCAGCAGAAAGCCTTAAAAACCTGCTGACTTCAAATTAAACAGCACAATCCTATGATTCCCTGTCATTATTTTCAAGCACTGGCAGTATCTGTGGAGTATAGGCAATGCAGACAATAGCATGGGATGAAGTGCCAACATTTTCACTATGCATTAAAAGCTAAACAAATCTTGATCTTAGACTCCCCGAGAGTACCTAACGCTGTACGTATCCTCACAGTAGACAGGATGTGTCTTTTTCTTTCTTAAGTTTTGTTTTGTTTTCTTTATTTCCTCCCGTTTTTTGTTTTTTTTTTTAATTTGTGCATGATTTGGTAAACATTACACTTCATAAAGATTTAACTCCAGTGAATTCTGAGTAAGAAAGGATGAAAATTGTGTGCATGCACTTTTCTTTTCTTTTCCTTTCTTTTTTTTTTTTTTTTTGATTTATGGGAAGAAGTGGCATAAAATGCTCAAGTTTTAATACAGCAAGTTCATCGTCATTGGCATACCATCAGATGCAAAGCATAACACTGCATTGTCACCTTGGACATAAGAAAGCAAAGCCATACTTTAGTCACACTATGTGGACATACTACTAGCTACCATCTTGATCTGTGATTTTACCATTACTTTTATTCTGTTTATTATTATTATTATTATTATATTATATTATTTGGCTGCAATGTGATTCACATAATCTAAATAAGTGAAATTGTGTACTCAACACTTGATGTTGTTGCATTTATTTATTTATTTATAAGTAGCATAATCTCAATAGTAAATGAGGCATAGGAATTAAGAGTAGAAATTTCGTCTTAAAAGAAAAATAAAAACTCCTCGGTCTGAAAAAGGAATACGTGATAATTTGATCAGTTATGTGATTCTTCTGTATTTTATAGCCATATTGCCTTTGTGCCTCCCAATACACCTAAAAACATGGCATAGCTCCTACTAAATTGTAAGTAGAAAATAGGGTTTTTTTTTTCCAAGCAATCTCAATATTATTTCAGTAAAAATGGCTAAAAGGCAGGAGGCTACTTTTATTGTAATGAAGAGTTTACATAGGGAAAGAATTTCAAATTCCATGTAGAAATCCCACGTTGCCATTCATTTACTGCTAATTCAGATTTATTTCTGCATATAAACTTGAGGTTATAGTCTGTGCCTAGACCTTAAATGCACCAGCGGAAGGATAAAAAAATCCTTCAAAATACCAGTTTTTCCCCCACAAGTACAATTGTTCTTGTGCCTTCTGTGGCTTACAATTTTCATCTTTTAAACTTTATTTTTCAATTACTACAGCTGCAATAAACACTATTTTTTTTTTCCGGCTGTTTGACATACTGTTGATAGCTATGCATATTTTGTGTCTTTTTAAAAATTAAAAAAAAAAAAAAACAAAGCAGGAGAATACGTTTTTGAAGAAGAGAATTTTTAGAACAGTTTGATAACGCAAATTATTTTTTCTCAATTGTTTGAGCAGCATTCAAGTTTTGAAAATTCTTGTAGAAGCCAATTTTTTGTAACTGTGGTGCAAATCTTGTGTTTTCTTAGCCTGATGAAAAGTAGTATAGAAGCAATATTTCATACGTGACATATGTGCAGATTCATATACATATGTAGTCACACACAGCCAGAACGTGTGTGTATGTATGTATAGACACACTGAAAGACACACACACAAAATATGCGTATGAAGTGAAAAGCTTACCTTTTTCCTATCTAGATTAAGAACCTATTTTAGACATTTGTTATGTTTTGTGAAAAGAATGTTCTATTTGAAACTACAAAACATTTAATTCTTACTGTATCTCTGGTTGTTTAATGGGAACGTTTCACATTTAATGGTAAACACGTGGAAGATGTTAGAATGTAGTAATTATTTAAGAAAGTGTTCACCCATGTATTCCTGAGGTTTGCTTTGTGCCTCTGAGTATTATTTAATTAAAGTGTTTTAAGTTTGCAGAATCTTTGTTACTGTACCAGGTACGTGGGTGAACATTGAAAACCGAGGGGAACTTTTATAAAGCAATGTAAATATTCAACCTTAAGGCTGTTCTTGCGTAAAGACATAAGATTTTAATAACTACATTCTGAAAACATCTGTTGAATTTATAAGAAACACTACAGTAACTGTATAGATAGTTGAAAGCATTCTTGAAAATCCAGCTCTCTACTTTCAAAAGTTAAGTCTTTCATCAGATGTCAAGGGAATGGGTAATACAGTTTCTGTAAAATTGCAGAATTTTTTTCTATGTATAGGAAGTCAGTTAATAGAAAAATGTTTTTTTTTCCACAGGTTAATATTAATTAAGAAATAAAGGTGAAGATTTTGTGGCTTTAAAGATAGGATTTTCACCAGCAGCATTGAAAGATTATACATATATATATATACAGAAAGATATATATATATATAAAAATGGAAAGTGGTTTACAAAACCCCCAGAATGAGCACTGTACATGAAAAGTGAAAGCATAAACTATATTTGCCATGTGTATTATATAGTAATCATTGGTGTTGATAGTGCAAATGTTTCCTTCTGGTACCAGCTATGTGTTTGAAAATTCCAGTACACATTGTTTTCAAAAAGCTCCCCTTAAGGAATGTAACTGGTTTATATGAGTAAGCAGTTACTGTATTGCACTTAAATGTTCTGTTGAAGGAAATGCAATTTCGTTTTCTGTAGAACTGTTGGTTGTAAACCATCTACAAACTGAAGCTAAAAATGCTCATATTTAGAGCTGGGATGAAAACTGGTATTTAACCTTTGTATCTTCTTAGGAATATCCTTTTTAGTGTATGAAAGGTGGTGGCACTATGACTTTGTTTAGTCTTTTCATCTGAGCCACAGTCACCTCTCTCCCAAAGCAGCCACCTTCCAAATGCACAAATACGCTGGGATATGTAGAAACAAATCTAGAAGAAACGGCGAGCTTACATTTCTCTCTAAAATCCATCCTTTCCGCATTAATTATACCACTCAAGTGAACTATTAGACAAACACAATAACCATCTCATTACCACGTAACGTGTAAGAGTCGGAAACTGAAAAAGAAGGAAGAAAAGCCTCTTTAGGTTGGTTTTAATGCTGCCCAGAAGAGTCAAAGGTTAAGGTATAAACTGATATTGTCCCAGCCATTACTCATATGTATATAGTTACAAAAGTGACAAAACACTGCCTTTATATTATTTAGCAATATGTTGTAAATAGCATTATTAAGCTCTTTTTTGTAATAAAGACCCTTTAATTTGAAGATAGTACAATAACTGAACTGATAAAGTCAATTTTTGATTTTTTTTTATTTTATTTTTTAGCTAGAGGCAATTTCAACTGTGGATTTTTTTTGTTGTTGTCTATTGTTCTGAAGACTTTGCATAATTTATTGGTTTAATTTATCCTAATTTATTTGATGAAGGTGTACAATTTTGTATTACCAAGGATGTACTGTAATATTAATTGATGACAAGATAAAACAATAAGACTCCCCTGTCTGTTTGAAAAAAAAAGGTGCAGTAGACAATTGATTGAAAAAAGTTACAATTCTAGCTTGGCAGCTACTAAATTTAAGATAAACACAGGAAAAATGTTTGGGGGGGTGGATTTTATTTTGTGTGTTTAAAGCTTTTGTATACTCTCCAGACTTTTACCTTTTTGCTTTGTACCACTTAAAGGATACAGTAGTTCAATTGCCTTGTGTGCCTTCCATCTTCTCTAAACTGAATGTATGTGCAGTATATATGCAAGCTTGTGCAAAATAAAATATAAATTACAAGCTCATTGCCATTGTTTATATTTCTTTCCGAAAGTTAATGCTGCCCCGTACCAAAAGGGGAATCGCTGGAGCCTCTCTGCTGTGGCCAGGCTGCATCTAAGACTGTAGTCCTCCAAAGGTTTCTCTTTTCCTGACGTTCGAATTATTTATTAATGAAGTTGCCAGCCTTCTTGCAAAATGGATCTAACGATTTATCCGATCCCGTGTCCTACCTCCAGCTCTGGTTAAGATAATGAATGCTATTTTGCAACAGTCTATCAGACAAGGAATTCCTCCCTGCAACAGACATGCTATGGCTGAGGCACAGACAGCTCTTTCCATGGAATGTAGCCACTCCGAGCTTGGACGTTCTTGTCTTTGTCTGTCTAATCCTTTCCTGAGTATACCTGCATTGCTGGTGTCCTGCAACAAGAAGTTCCACCAGTCAGGGGAAGGCAGAATAATGCTTGGTTTGGTGTGGTTTACATTTGCTCCTTGTATCAATTTGTCCGTTAATAGTAGCACCCAGGTATCAGTCTCTATTCTTTTTATTACAATCCATCCCTCTTTCTTGGATCACTTCCTTTTCAAGCTTGTGTAATCGTTAGCACCGTATATAACTCATCTGTTCTAACACATTTCTTCAAAATACAAGTCTCATTTGTTCATTTTTCTCTAGTCCTCTTCTATATCTGCTGTTTCATATGTATCTTAAAACTCTTGAGGTTGACTGAACCGCTGAATTACATTATTGTCTGTTTCAGATATGAGCGGTATCCTTTTGGCTTAGAATTGGTGCAGATGGCAGTAAGATGGTAGTTTATTTGGACCACAAAATTGTGCAAGAATTTTCTGATTTTGAAGGAGGAGTATGTTAAAAATATGTTTTCGTCTGAGGTCACTTACTTTCATAATTTTCACAGATTCAGCCTCAAGACACGAGCTGAGCTGGAGCTTGAATGCAATGTTAGCTGCATTGTAATGATGAAATAAATGCTTCATCTCTGCAACAGCACTTAAAACTTCATGCTTTTTTTAAATAATTGGAGTAACATTTGCTGGGTCACATCAACAGCAGGTTTAAAGGAGGTCATGAAGTTGCACCTGTGTAACTGATAGTCATTTATGTGTAAGATCTCGTATTTTACTGCAAACAAATTGCCTCTGATAGTTCACATCTATCTTCATTACAAAACCAGCATACTAGAAGCACTATCAGGTCAAAATATTTGATATTCAGGTCATTTCTTGAAGAACAGGCTGCCCCATGACACTAATTGTCCATGCATTCAGGAGGTTGCTGAGACCATGGCATGGCAACCAGGGTAGGCTGAAGTGTCCAAAACAAGGGGCACATCAAGATGCCTGACTCACCCACACCCAAAAGCTCCAGCCATGAGATCTTCTGCCAGCCTTGGTTTGGAGCAGGCGTGGGCTTCCCAGGAGCAAGCTGCTGGGAGACCTTGGAGAGGCTTTCCTTGCAGGAAAGAGGGTGAGAAGACCAAAACTGGGCATCTGCTTCAGCATCTCCTAGCAAAGGCTTACAGGGCAGCTATGGATTATGTGGAAGGGCTCATTTTTGTGTCAGCTAGCAAGAGTTAACTAGATGAAGGAGAGGGAGATCGGCCTCAGGCACCCTTGTGATGGACCCAAGGACAAGAGCCACACGGGTACTTGCTGAGCATCACCCATAATTTTTTCCTCTCAGATATCCTTGTTCTATGATATACAAGACACTGTTTGCCATTTTACCCTGCAGTTGAAAACACACACAGCTCTAAATAAGAAATCCTGGCTGCTGGCATCTCAGAATACTGCAGGAGTTCAGAGCTAGACTGGAACTTGGCAAGGAGTCCCTGTCACTGCAAAGGGCCAAATCAACTTTCCCAGGCTTCAAGCACCCTGAAATGATCCAAATTCTGCAGATCTGGCCATCTGTGCTTGGAAATCCTCAGTTCCCCCAATACCTGGAATTTTTACAATAAGGAAGATAGTATCTTATAGCTTTAAAATCCTTAGGAAGACGTCAGTCAGCTCCGACCAAGACAGAGCAGTTTTGTGCCATGGAGACCATCATGAGGAACCAGGGTCCTCCACATGCTGAATTACTGAGGCTCAGTGTGAAGCACTGTGCTTTGTGAGCCTGAAAGAGTTAATTGCTCTCGTTTTCTTGGTCTGTACCCTTATTTATGCCCAGCCTAGGTCGTGCCAACACAATTTCTATGGAGATGATCCCTTCTGATCCAGTCTTCCCTCTTTGTTAAGAGGGAAAGGGAACTGACTGGTGAGTCGCAGCAGACGACTGCATTTAGGAAACATTGGCAAGCATGCCCGTCACTGCCACGGGTTACGGCATTCCCTGCACAGACCGATCTGATTCCATTTTAAAACATGGCGTTGGGTTTATTTTAAGAGCACAATACGGAAGATAAATGAAATCTTTGCTGAAGCTCATTGTTCAGCGTGGTGGTGGCAGTGCCACTGGATGACGCGGGGGGGGCCACTTCCCTGCCTGCTCCAAGTGCCTGACCCTCTGGGCGCGTGGCAAGGCCTGCCCGTTCTCCTGGGAAAGGGGAGAGGGAGGGCTGAGAAGTCGCCTACTAAAGCCTGATTGATTGGGGGGTGTGGAAAATCCATCATGTGTTACACTGCAAATTTTTGTGCAGTAGTATCACTAACATACGTGACCTCGACGAGGTGAGAGAGATGTATTTTATATACTTCAAAAAAAATTTTTTTCAGCCATCCAAATGTACTCTTGCTGGCTTAGGCTACCCTTCTGCTTTCCAGAGGCACTGGGCAGCGAGGCAGCGGCTTCGGTGCAGAGAGACCCCCCCCCACCTCATGCTGCCCAGAGCCTGGGAGAATGTGATTGCATTTCCATGAATAAATCCTAGGCAAGTGAATAGTGGTACTTTCCCATTTATTTGGGAGTCACTGTGAAAAAACAAACAAACAAACAAGCTATTTGCTTCCTGACAAAACACATGAAAATGAACTGCTGTTCACACTCAAAGGCAGTTAATTGCATGCAGAGTTTAATTTTATTATTTAAAACTGAGACTTAAGGTTGAGTCCCTAGCTAGGCAAAGAAACGAGATGACACAGATAGCTAAAGAAATGCTACCAGCTCCAATGTAAATATGTTTGCAGTTTGCAAGAGACCTGCCAGTCAGGCAGCTGTGGGAGGTGGCAGGGGAGAAGGCATGAGAGGAAAAAGTCTTGTGGCAACAGTGGCCAGTTTCATTATGGCCACTGCCAGACTGTGAAACAACTCTTGGGGCTTGAAATCCTATTGCCTATTAAAACTGGGCATGACAGCTCTTTTTTATGCTTCACCAACCAGAGATGGAACTGTGTCCTAGGGGAAATAAGGAAAAATATTTATTACAAGTGTTTAACACCTTTTAGTACAAAACAACCCTAATATGCAGCGCTCAAGGATAATTCATGCCAGCACATGTAAAACCGAGGGGAATCGCTCCATAATTTGCTCAGAGCTTTTAAAAGAGATGAAGCTCCAGCCCAAACCTCGAGCCCAGATTCTGCAGAAGTGGAGGTACTTTAAGAGTGTTATTTTTATAATTTTACCCTTCCTTGGTAATCGACGCAAAACTTAGAACCACACATGTCCCTTGGCCGTCTGCATGTTTAGGGGCGGCACGAGGCCGAGCTGCTCTGAGGTGACGTGGGAGCCCCTCGAACTCCCGTCCTCACCTCGCGGGCGGTGGTAGCAGTCGGGGCCCCCTCCCCAGAACCCCACGCAGGCCGCAGGGCCGCTGCCAGCCCCGTGTTACTCATTAACGGCCGCCGTTACTCGTTAACAGCCCAAGCAAGGGCTTCGCGGGCAGCCCTGGCGGAGCCCCCCTTCAACTTGCGCAAGCCACGCGCTGCTGCAGTGCCCGTTTTATTTCCGAGCAGACGCTGCTTCCTGGCACCCTTTTGTGAGCGGCCAGCATTTTCAAGCACTGTTTACCCAGTCACTTGCTTTTACAGAACTGGGGAGAACGAGGGACAAAAGGGAAAAGCCTGTCTGCAGCTCCTCTCCCCAAGGATCCCATGCTCCCGTTGGCCTGGTCTGGGCATGGAAATTTCCAGAGTGCTGGGCAGCCCCTTGCCAGTCCCAGCTGGGGACTCCTCTCCGTGCCCAGGGCCCTGCTGCCGGCCCCACCACCGCCAGAAAAACGTCCACAGTGGCAGGGACAAGCACATGCCTGGCTCACTGGGATCACCCCAGGGTTCATATCCTGAGCCCAGGAGAACAAACCACTGGTATTGCCAAATGTCAGCATCGTGCTGGTGTCTTTGGAGGAGGAAAGTGGAAAGGGATGAGTGTGGTTTGGATACGGCAGCAGCCACAGCAAATACACACGTATGTCCACCCCAGCAAAAGACCTAAACAACTGCCCTGTGGTTCTGGACCATAGTGTGATGTCAGCAGCAAAATTCAGGATTTATCCAAAATGTGGCACAATTCTTTGTGTGTTTGTGTGTGTTTTTTGTTGTTTTTTTTTTTTTTTTCAAACGGATAATATTGGTAATATATATTAATAATTATAGTTATTGTCAACTCTAGGGGACTCAGTTCTTCCGTAAATATAAATGAAGTGTGTTTTTCCTTAATCTGATTTCAAATGACCTGAAAAGAGGAGCAAAAAGTGCAAGGCAGCCATATAGCAGGGCAGAAAAGGGGTGGGCTGGGGGGGCACTGAGGGTGTTGCCTGTGCGAGAAAGAAAATTATCCCAATTCTAAGCACTGCTGGAAAAGCGTGAAAGTTATTGCCGCACAAAGAACCTCTTGAACTGCTCTGCCTTCCAAAATTTCTACTGCACTCTCTGCAGTTACTTGTGTATGGCAGAAGCAGCATCTTTGTATTATATGAACAGTCTGCTTCATAATCAAATACCATCTGTCGCTACATCTGAACTTGTTTTCAACATCTGTGCGTTCTGGTCTTAACAAAGCTTTAAAAACTAATTCAAAAACTTTCACAGATCACTGACTAAATATGTACATTTACCATCTTTCATATTGGTTTAAAATATTTCTTCTATAGCTGCATCCCCTTGGCTGGGAATAGTTAAGATGTATACACTGAGTTGCTTTATTAAGCTTATTTTCTAATGGCCTTGGGTAGCCAAGTGCAAAAGAGGGACACTTGCTCAGGCACCGAGAGGACCCATCATATTCTTTCTTGGTGCCAATACAGTCCCTTTCTGCCAATGAGAAACCTGAAAGTTGATCAGCTACCATACCCCAATTACTCAAAATGACACTACAGATAAAACTGCAACCAAGGGGAGAATCAACTGTATGGCTTATATGCTGCTAAAGTGTGTCTGAACAAATGGTGAAGTAAAATCATGAGAGCCCTCAGGAGGATAAGTACGTTGTTACTTTGCACATGCTTCAGAAATGTGAAGTACATCTTTACAGAACTTTTGGCCAACCCCCTGGCAGATGTTGACCAGTTTTGCTTATGTATACATCAGTTGCAGAACACTAAAACAGAGATTGGAAATTTTAATTTAGTCAAGGCAGTTGGGCTAAAATGATGGCTTTTGTTGAAACCATTAAATAGAGCTGCCTAATGAAGTACAGTACAGCACTGGCAAACCGAGCCCTGATGAGATGCAGCAGCTTCCAAACTGCAGCCCTGCAAAGGGGAAGAAGGAAGCTTGCAAGTCTTTAGCTAAAGTGGAATGGCGACAGCCCTTGTAAAGCCGCATTTGATTTTGTGTTTGAGGGCAGACACGCTTGTACATTATCACCCTGACATTTTAACCATTAGTTGGAAATGTGCCGTTGCAGTTCCTGCCATATATTTCTCAATCCTATTTGTTAGGAAGTGAGCTAATAGACAGTGTGATGAAGTGATCATAAATTCACTTTCAAAGGGCATTTGGGTTCAGAGCCTAAAGATTGAATATGGCAAATTCTTAGGCACGGGGAAGAAGGTGGGGGCCAGGAGGGTCATTCTCACTGATGGGTTCAGTGATTGATTCCTCTACAGAACTATATTTGCCCTTTACTTGGCTGTTTAACACAGAATAGCTATAATAGGTTCCCGATCCATTATTCCTCCTCCTCCTAGGGTCAGTATGAAGTTGAAAGAAAATATAACCTTGGCTGTGATAAAATAAACTTTAACGTTATCAGGTATTTGGAAATTGGAAGGTGTCTCCTTGCATTATGCAGGATGCACACAAACACACACACACACACAGACGGTAATAATATAATCCTCAGTGCTGCCTCTGACAAATGGTTATTACCATTCAGTATTGTTTTTTTGCTCATGCAATAATATGGTGTCATGCAAGTCCACACAGCCTTGAAACCCTTATTATACATAGCCTTCCAAAAAACACATGCAGTATGCTGCTTTTTTGACTGTGATTAGAAACATTTTTTTAAAGATAGGTGGCTTAGAACAAAATTTGCTTTGAGAGAGCAAAACATGATCTGAAACGCAAGACCAAAATGAGTGTTGTAGCGCAAAGCAGCCCCAAAATATTTTCAATAATTAGGAGAGACTTATGTTCCATTTCACTGTTTTATGAGTTATATAGTATAGAGCAAGTGCCACTGTCGTGAAGTGTTTGTCAGCATTTCCCTTGTAAATCCTGGTTTTCCAGAGGGTTGCTGTAACTTGCCAATTTCAAATCACACTGGGCTAACACTCACTATACACATTGTCAGCCCAGATGCAAATTTCTGTTGTTGTTATTACCAAAAATGAAATCAAGTGAATCTTCTGGTTTTTAGTTCATGGCAAAAGATAATGGAGGTGGGGGGGGGGGGGGGGTTTTTTTTTTCCTTTTTTTTTTTTTTTTCTTTCTATTGCTCCTGGTTGGGTTTTTCTTGTTGCAATGGTCTGATTCAAATGAGTTCATTTTGAAAGGGATGTAAAAGGAAGTTAGGGTGTGGATACTTTCATACAATCCAAAATACAAATGAAGCATAGTGGACTTGGGTAGAGAAGAGGGCAGCGTTCTGATGTGGTATGACTTACTCGTGATCAGGCATATAGTATTTGGGACTACACGTACAGACCTCTGTCCCAAGCTTCAGCTCTGCCCTGTAAATGTCCATCCATTCAGCAGCCAAATTCTGCAAGAAATAAAATTTGGTTAGCTCAGCTGGAGCAACTTCTGTGAAGCACAGACGCGAAGCTCTGCCTCCTCCCTGCAACCTTTCGTTCCCCCACACCCCATAAACTCCACTGGCTGAACCACAGAGATGGGAACAAACCTCCTTCTTCATCCCCACCAAAATCTGCACCATCCCACCAAGGGCAGAGGAACATGCAGGACTTTGGAGCTGTGCTGGAGAAGGAGAAGGAGGAGGAGGAAAAGGAGGAGAATGGCTGCTCCTCTTGGAGGATGTAGCCCTCCATCCTTGCAATTCACAGGCAAAACCATGGCCAAGGATATATTATAAGAGTATGTGAAAAAATTAGGTCTGACGTAGAAGGGCTGCATCTAGGAGCAATTCACTTCTAGATGTTTACAAATGTAGAGGGTTTTCTGGATGCAAAGGAATGGGGAGTCCCCGAATGAACAGATTTATCAGCTCTTAACTAGAGAAGATAAAAAATGATAAGACCACACTCTGGCTGCCTGGGGAAAGCAAAGTTAGAGAAAGTGATCGTATCACTTAGCAGCTATCCCCAGGTCTTGCAGTCCTTTCACATCAGACCCCTAGCTGGCACAACCCACAGTGCTGCATTGGTGGAGTCTATTTCACTGCTGTTGCAGATGCAGGGTATGGCTTGTGATGGTTTTGATGCCATGGACTGGCAGACTAAGATCAGCAAAAGAGACTATGATATTAACAGTGTTTTATCACTTCACATAAACCAAGGTTTTCAGTCTGCTTATATTAGCAGCAGGTTAATTTTACAAGCTATTTTTCATACGGTTGCTTCCAAGATCTACAACAATCAAACACTACTTCAGAATAGAAAACAAAGTCCACATTCAGTCACACACCGTTTTCCCCACCTGGAAAATACTTAACTCTATTCCACTTGAAAACAAAGGGCAATTCTCTGCTGAGTTGGAGTTAGGCTAGGATCCCACTGTTTTGCTATATCCTTGCCCCAGATTTTCATATATTGATGCATTCCACTACAAAATTCAAACTTCAAGCGGAGAGGACCCCAGCTAAATGTCAAGATTTTTCCACACAAAAGAGTAACTGGATTTGCCCTCTATGTAAGACACACAGCAGATAAAACCAATAATACCTTATCTCCTCCCATGACTTCCTGGCCAGGAGCAGCAGCAATATATATTAAGATATCAATTGACTGTTTATAGGATTAAGTAAGGAATAGCTGAAATCAGCCCTTGCTTTTATTTGAGTTTAATTCATCCAGTCATAGATCTGTCTGGTAAGCACCTATAATAAAGTAATAATAACAATAATAATAGAGCCTTGCTCTTTTACAGCATCTTCCATCGAAAGCTATCTCAGTGTTCTTCATAAACATTACTCTTTCATCCATTCCTTCTATTCCCTCACTTTCTCCTCATCTTTATCTGCAGAAATCATAGTAATACCACAGCATGGATAGCTTCACACATAAATTAAGGCAAGATGTTATTTCAAAGAACTATAGAAAGAGCAAGGTGAAGTTATTTGAAAAAATATGTGAGAAATTCAGTAGGTTGAGGATGGTATCTGTTCATTTTGCTAACATATTATGTGCTCGGTTAAGGATAAAAGAAAATCCATACATTCTACTTGGCCAACTGATATTTCTTGTATTAAAAGTACATAAATCAACGTATGCCACTCCATATGTCCTGTTTCTGAGATAAAAAAATGAAGGAGAAGAAAAATGTCAGTGAAGAAAGTTTGGAAAGATATTGGATTCCTTTCTTTATTATAGATAATATTTTCTAAGATCTCAGTCTTATGATCACACATCTCTCATGTAAATAAGTCACATTATGGAAAGGCGACAGGAGATGTGGTTATGGGGCTGCAATTTTGGACTCTCTGGAATAGCAATGCTATCTTTATCTATGGTTATATGGCAGCAAGTTCAATAAACACAGTTATGAGACAAATAAGAAACGCTAGCAGATACTGTCACAGGTAGTGACTTCAGTGTATGAACTGGCTTCAGAATAAGGAAAGAAGCAGCTGTTTGCTCCAGGAAATTCTCCCCTGGGGGGTTAGCCCATCTCCAGTGGGAGATTTCCCAGGTCGAAATTTCCTCCATGCAGATAGCCAGCACCAAGCCTGAGTATTGTCAGCCTTGCTATAATGACTCTCTTCATCTTAGTGCTTCAATTTAAAATGAAGGGGGAACAGAAAGGCAAGGAAAATACCCGAGAATGCACAAAATTAAAGCAACCAGGCAGATTTCAGAGAAAAATGAAGAGTAAAGATGAGTCTTTAAGCGGAGACTGCTGCTAAGAACAGAAAAGCCAATCTTTTACCAATATCAGAGGCCTCGCTCTGCTTGCATTGCATTAGATTTGAATAACCTTTCCACAAAGAAGCCTGGCCTTCTGCAATTAAGTGGCTGTTTCCTTTGCTGCGCACAGCAATGCCAACAGACTTGAATCCAGGCTTGACTCAAGCATGAGTAAAATGCCAGGAGTGGCACGGAAAGCAGAGGGAAAGCGGGACAACCAGTAAGCTCCAGTGGAGAAGCAGAAGGAAGACAAGTCCTGTGATCCATGCCTCAACTCTGCATCTGTAAAATACAGGGTAGTAAATATCTTCCTATGCTAAGTATTTTGAGACAGACGGTCTGTGTAAACATGAAGATTACTATCAGCTATTACTTCATTCTTTCCTCCCCCTTTTTTCAGTTTCACAGTGACTGTAGCATTAGCCCAATAATTGGATATCCTCATGCCTCAAATTGCCTGGTATTTAATTTTTATATCATTCTCAGAACCTATCACATATTTGTTTTGATTTATTCAATATTGATCCTTTCTCTGACTTTCGAGCAGCTATCACCTTCCCCGCCTGTTCCCAGAGAATCTGCCAAGCCAGCAGTTTGTGATTTTGTCATAATACATGTGTTTCGTTCTCCGAGTGGCTGTCACAAGCTTCTGGATCTCACAAATGTTACATCCCCTCTTTTTATTCACACATTCTGTATATTAAATATTCACAGAGATGGGCTTTTGTCATGTGGAGAAGCAAGGCTTTCTGTATCAGTTTGTAGAGTACAAGTCGATATCTGGTTTAATGGAGAAAGGGGAGCTTGATTTTTGCTGCATTTGAATAAATGCTCTCATGCTACTTTCTACAATACACTCAGCATAAGAAAGCTGGGGGAAAAAAAAAGGGAAAACTGACTGAGATGATGAGATGAACCTGGGGCAACATCTTCTGAAGTGTGTAGGTGACTTAGGCATGTTTCACTTTGACAGCAGGCACACAGTTTGCTTGCTTTTGGTACAATTTATCCAAGTGCCTCTCTCTCTTCAGAAAATAGGATTGAGATATTTTAAACTGCCTTCCCCAAATCTGTTCTTTGCTAGTTCTCTGCCTTGCTGCCAGTGGTCTTCTTGAGTGTGGCTGTGACAAGAAGGACACATACCACCAGTCAAAGCATCATCTAGTTAGGATCTATCCTTTTCCTAGGAAGACTAGAGAAAAGCTCATACCAGGCTACATTACATTAAGAGGAGCACAACCAACAGACCAAGGAAAGTTTTCATCCCCTTTATTCAGCACTGCTGAGGCTCCACCTGGAATCCCACTTTAAGACCCTACAATTCAAAGAAAATGTTGACAAACTGGAGAGGTCTCAGCGGAAGGCTACAAAGATCATTAGGGCTTAAAGCTCATGAACATTGAAAAAAGACTGAGGCAACTGGACTTGCTAAGAGTGGAGGAGAGGAAGCTGGGAAGGGAGGTCTCTAGTCAACTGGAGCATTGATTTCAAGGACTGCCACAAAGGCAACAGAGCTGCTCTTGGTGCTGAAAGACAATAAAGCAAGGAGCAACAGCCTCCCTGAGCTCTCATTTCTCCCCAGACTGTTTCCTCTGTTTGTGAAAGTTTTCTTTCTTTCTAATTCCACACCCCAATATTAATTGAGTTTTGACTCCTTTCTCTCAGCAACATGCCATCTTGTGTAAAGCCCAGATCTGGCTCCTTACCTCTGGTCATTTCCACTACAACAGCCTCAGAAATAATTGGTTAATTAGAGGCATATGCTTGGGTGCTGTGTCCCTTATAACAGCTTATACTGTAGTACACGCGGGAAGACGGGAAGAAATGGAGACCATTCTATCCTTTTTTTTTTTTTTTTTTCTTTTTTTACAGAGAGAGATCTTGTGTTTGCTTGTCGTATAACCCCAGGCAAAGATGGGTTTTCATAGGGAAATTTAGAGATGGGGCAGACTTTTGCATGGATTCCTGTCAATAAACATTTTGCTGCATTACCATTTCTGCTACTGCGTCCAGTGTCACCAGGGAACGGTTCAGCATAAACACCTCCTGAGGAACTGTTCCAGAGCCTAATGCCAACCTGAGACAGCTGCTGATGCTGAACAACATCATCAAGGGCCCACTGTCCCTTCCTGCCACTCCTCCTCCTTCACTACCAGTGAAAGAACTATGAAAAGACCAAGAGCTGGTGTACAGCCAACAAGAACTAAAGATCTTGCAGCTGGTTGTACCACCTGTGCCTTGTGAAATTCCAGCCAAAACAACGTCCCCTCCCTCCCCTCGGATAACCCCTTTATTAGTGAGAAGGGCATAACACTTGATAACTTCATGAGCAGGAGTGACACGAGCACAGCGGCGGGTCTGGAAGACACTCTGTTAGCTACTGCTGGTGGCTGCGGACAACTGACCAGCTTTTGTGGGTGTGCGGAGCGCTCTGGGTGAGCCGTCTGCTATGTTCAAATGCACACGCAGGGTGTGAGCCACGTTGTGCCAGATATATATAGCTGCTCAATGCCACCCTGCTGAGCCCGTGCCAGAGCACATCACATGGTGCTTGCTTTATTTGGGCTGGTTTGTGGGAGATGTACAGCATCCATGAGGGAAAGCGCTGATACATGCTACTCTGACACAAAGGGAAGAATCCTTCACTTACAGCCATACAGCAAATCCAGTGTTCTAGGTTTCTCCATTAATATCAAAGGGTGCTGTAAGTAGCCAGTTAAAGCACATCGTCTTAGGTCAAGATCCACCACACAGCTCAGTGAGGGGAATTTTGCTTGAAGAATGCTAGAAATGGGTTTGTAGCCATTCACTGACAACATTCTTTAAACAGCAAAACATTAGGCCTGCTTGTTCCTATATCTATTACTAGCAACTAACATTTTGAACAACAATTTTTATTTTAACTAGACTAAAAATGGGAGAAAGAACAGTTAAGACAAATTATTCACCTTCAGTCTATCTCATTTATATATGTGTTTCAATTCATGTATTTCTGTGTCTAGCATGAGCTTACACTTCCACACCATCTGTGTCCATGTCATTATTTAGATCTAATATGGACAACTGCTAGAAAGAAAAAGACCCTAAATAAATACGTCTGCGTGCAACCGGGGAATGAGCTGTTGTGGTTGCAGTGCACACCCTGGTGACACTAATGAGAGAGGGGAGCCCTTCCTTCTCATAGCCACTTGGTCTGAAGAGAGCCTCCTGACACCATCAGCAGCCCCGCCTGCACGCACACAACTGGCCAGCTTTGCCCCTATTCAGCGAAGGGCAGCAGCACTCATATACAGTGGCTCATTAAAAATATCAGCTTTCCAGCTTTTTTATCCAATGAAAAACATCTGGCACTGGGGTGCTCCAGCTGGCAGCCCACAGACTGCACCAAGTTGTGGGACTGCTGCGTTCATCCCACCACGGCTGCCTCAGAGGAGACAAAGAGGAGCTGCTGAGAGCTGAGCAGCATGTGCTGAAAGCTTCTCAACATACCTGGGGGCAGGACTGCTGCTCCAGGCACAGCCAGAAGCTGGAGGGCAGGGAAGGAAAGGTAACTGCCTTTGGAGGACTCGCTCCTCCACCCAAAAGTTTGGTTTTGCCCTGTGTGAAGAAGCTGACTGTCTTTTGTCTATCAGAAGCTGATCTCCTACTGAGTGTCACTCACATTGTACTGGAAGCACTGGGAACAATTTTAAACAATCCTACAAGACAGGAACAACTCATTGTGAAGATTTTGCTTTGCAGACTTGGCTTTCTCTAGCAATTTCTGCCACAGAGCACACGCTCTTCCTTATTGACTCTGTGCAGAGTGGTACTGAGAGGAAATGTGCCATGACCTTCATCAAAATAAGAAGTACCATTAATACAAGCTCCTTTCCTTCTCCGCTTTCCTCACGGAGTTAAGCGAGGTGCAGGAATCATCAAATTAAATGGCTGGGTCAGCTTAATGTAATAAATCTATTAGTTCATATCATCATATATTTGATTTATACTGCGGTAGACAATTACTAGCATGTCATTTCTTTGTTTAGGGATTTTTAATTTGAAAGTGTTCTAATCCTTAGTGTCAGCTGTTCCTGGTGGGTGATGACATATCTACTGTGAGTGAAACATTCTGATGACATATAGAGTGTAGGAATCAAATGTCATAAGCATAAATATTTAAGCAATAAGACATGACAGGTAGAGCATTTCTTGGCGATTATCGCACACCTCGGGTGGTGTTATGATGAGGCATTTGTCCAAAGGCCAACTGACTTTAACCACACTAAAAGTAGCATAATAGCCTGGAAATGTGCTGCTTGAAGTGTCTTATCGACATCTTTCCTTCTCTTGATGATTTCTTCTTTTTCTAATGGGAGCTCCAAGGAACTGCCATTTCCCTCCTCCAGGACAGGGAAGCTCACACCTTAGAAAGACGTGAGCACCCGGAGCAACCCAAAAAGGGGAGCTTAATGAAGATGGAACTAAGCCTTAATGTAAGAAGTGTGCTGCCCACATTCACAGTCCATATGTGGTATTGAAACAGCAAGTCTGGCACTTCCTACTGTACTAAGTGCTTTCTGAACCAAGTAGATATAGTCAGCGTGGCAATGAGGAGATGAGCAATTTCTTTAGCACTATTCAAGCTATAGACAGGGTTACAGGAGAAAATATCATACAATCATCACATAGAAGTTGCTCTCTGTATGTAATTACTCTGTTTTAATAGCATTACTTTTTCTACGAGTGCTATGAGGATATGCTGTGAAAGACAGAGGGGTTGCTCTTGACTGAAAGTAGAACAGAAAACATACTCAGCTTTTGTTGAGTCCAGTCAACACTGTCGAAGGCCAAACTGAGGTAAACCAGCCTAGCTCCACTACCAACAGCTCAACCAGTTGTACCGCCAGAGCTCCAGGCTCCTGGGCTGCGGCACTAACCTCCATGAAGATGAACATCTGCTTGTTCTGACTGTGGATCTCCCACTCACCCTTCCATGGTTGCCCCACAGCAGCTTCAGCACTAGAGTTCAGCTGCATTCCTGAGCATGCCAAAAAGTCAGCAGCACTCAGCCATGGGAGCCTGTAGCCTTCAAATCACAGGAAGGCTGACAGGACCATCTCATGCAACAAAGTAACAGAAAAATGCAGAGATGGAGAAGACACCAGCAAAGTTTTCTTTGCGATCATTGTTTAACACTGTAAGTAATTAAATATTAATGAAAGTATGCTACTTTCATTTTGTGAGCAATTTAATTCAATTAAAAATAAATGGATCTCCTTGGCTCAGCGGATATGCTGATATTCAGCACTGCCCTTAACTTGGTTTCAACAGCAGTTAACTCCAGTGCAGCACAAAGTATGGGGGCAGAAACACAGCCCCCAGCTACCATCGTTAACTCCTTCAGTCCCAGCGGCATGATTCCGCCACCCCGCTGAACCAGCATGGCCTCTCCCAGGGAATATTGGCTATGCTGCTTAGCTTGCAGGAGCAGCAATTTATACCCAGTGTGGTAGCTAAGATATCTTGCACTGGGGCACCGTTTTCTTGAAAGGAAGCCATTTCAGAAAGACTTAGCAGGCCTGCATGGGTTTGAATCTCCTAGCATGCCGTGATCTGGTTAAGTAATATATCTGGGAACTTCATGTCACATAATGTAGAACTCTTCTTTTATTGCGCTGGAAGAGCTGTTTTAGATTCCCTCTGAGCCCATAGGCCATGTCTTTCTGATAATAAGAGTGTTATCAATGCTTTAATATTGAACTCAAATCTCTGCGTGAGAGAGCATCTAAGAGCTATTACTCAGCGCTGAAAGCAAAACCCAACTGTTCTGAATGGGGAGGAAAATGCCAATCTGTTGACAAAAAGTTAAACAGAGGTGAAATCTAAACTCTGGCCAACATTTTACAGCCTTAGCGCATTGTTAACTTTTCATCTTATCTGTCAGGAATAGGAAACTAATGTTTTAAAACAATGTATTGCTTTTACGGGCAAGGTCACCATTTGTTAGATTTCAGGGTTACACCATGCACATGCAGCCAGCGCTCCACAGAGATTTGCTCCGGCACCCACGGGCTGAGGTCTTCCAAAAGTTAAAAAGTATGCAAGTTTCATTCCCACTTTTTCCTCTCTGCCGACAGCAGCTGTGCTCTGGCTTTTTTGTTCAGCCTCTATTTTCACGTGTGATAGTGCTAGCAGTGGCAGGACGTTAATATCTTTTAAAAGGTGCTGCTGAGCACAGCCCAGGCCAAAGGAGCAGTTCCTGCATTTCGCTTTCAGGGGAACGAGGGTTCAGGGTCACTCCGCTCTCTTCCAGGCGCGAGTTCCAGATTTGTGTGCCTGCCCTCGGACAATGCTGGGCTTTGTTCGAGCAGCACAGCATCCTTGCTCAGCCGTGCAGTTCCCAAGGAGCTGCGTAGGTAAGATAATACAGGGAAACGGAACAGAGAGTCATTATCTGCAAGAGATAGACAGCGGTCTCACTTGGAACATGTGGCCCAAGGATGTTTTCCCTATATTCTTTCATATTAAACAATCCTACCTCGTACCCTCAGAAAGCACATGATCTACAGGACAACTGTATGGATTAATTGGTCATGATGCCAACAGAAACAATCCATGTGCAATGGCCACCAAGCAGCAGAGAGGCAAGAAATGAGTCTCATGCAAAACAAAAGAGCTTCCGAAGCACGTGCTGTGTGCGCTGCCATATCCGTAAATTTGCTTTCCTGACAGACACAGCCCCTCTCTTTCCTTACGAGTAGGACCTTCAAGTGGGCAAGACTTGTAAGTTTTTCTGTGAAAGCAGTAAAAACACCACAAATCCCAATGTAGGTGAATTTTTGTGGAAATCAAAATAACACAGATGCATTTGATATCATTCACACTGAAGCAAAACTTATTTGTCATATCACTAAGAATATTCATGGGTTATATACAGATGAGGAAAATACCATTCAGTGTAAAAGAGGCAGTGCTGTGTGACTTAGGTGATCGATCACAGAGGAGAGCTTATGAACTGCGAATGCTCAGAAATGATCTGCCTTCAAACCAAGCTATAGACCCAATTTTGTCTACAAAAATTAATACTTAAATACAATCATAAAAGCCAAACCAAAAAAAATAGCACCAAAAGCCTCATTACATCAGCTAAATGATTTGAGATGAATTATTTGACCGGCTCTAGGTAAGGTATGTTTTGTACTTTCTGCCCCACATGCTTGGAGACTTCCCAGCTTGTTTTAATCTCTCTAAGCAAATGAGAGCCCTCAAGGCTCATTACGGCTATTTACACAGTTCTTAACTGGAAAAAATTAGATCTACAAAAATGAATAAATAAATAAGCTGATGTGAGGTACAAATGGGAAGTCATATTTAAAATCGATTTCCAAGTCTGCTACCGACATGGCCCTCCCTTGGGCTACGTCAGAGAAATAGCTGCAGGGAGAAAAAGAAAGGAGAAGTGAAAAAAAGAAAAAAACATGGTGAAAAAATGGTAAGAATTAAGACTAGGGCTAGTGACAACATCAGAGACACCAGCATCTGTAACCAAACATAAATGCAGCTCAGAAAAGAAGAGAATCTCATGATGAACAGATCTGTGATTCTGCCTCAAGTGTTCCAGTGTGGCCGTTTATCTGACCTTTACTTCTGTTCTTAATTTGCAAAATAAAGGTAATAACACCTTTTTTTTTTTTCCCTCCAAGTTATTGATTCTCTTTCTCTTGATATGGGATAGTGCTTATTCTGGATTTGCATTCCCACAGTTATTAAGGGAGAGAGCTGGGGACTCTTGTTACGTGGGACTAGGAGAGCATTTGCAATCACACTGATCTTCTCCCGGACGTGCAGGTGCAACTACTCACGGCCAGCCGGTTCCTGCCATCCATACACACATGTTCCTTTGAATGGCTGCTTGTACCTACCCACCCACCCCAAAATAACAGCTATCTGATTAGCACAGCACCTGGACCATCCACATTTTCCAGTACTTAAACACTTCTTGGAAGGCAGGCCCTGGCTTCTGGAAAGTAGTGGGGGAAAAGTAGATATTGTAATAGGGGCTATAAATTACCAAGTGGCCAATTTAACTGATGCATGTGAAAGGAAGAATAGCTTCCCATCACCTTTCTTCTCAGACGCTGCAATTCTGTCAACAGAAAAATGTTCATTTTTAGCCCCAAATGGGTTTCAATCTGTCCTGTCGCACATCTTTTAAGCACATTGCTCTGTTTGTGCCCCTACTCTCTGCAGGCTTGCATAATTATCCAAGTTTGACTCTCTTCACTGCCATCAGGACTGATGTTTTCCCAGGGCATCAGATATTAGCCCCATCCAACAGAGCAATAAAACAGTTTTGTTTTTCCAGAAATCCTTTGCTTTGGTGATAGGATTTCCCATTTCTTGTGCTTCTGCTTAATGTAGCAAGGCTCACATGGCATACCCACTGACCAACTACATACTTCCAGCCTTCATTACCTTAACAGGGAGGACAAAAAAGAAACCTTTTCAAAAACCAGTCATGGAGTTGTCAACCCAGCAAGAATCAGTTGCTCCAAAAGCAGAAGTTTAAAATAATCCTTTTATACCTTGGAAGGCAGAACTGAAGACTGACTGAGAAGGAAGCATTTTGTGGGCAGTGGCACCACAGCTGAGGATATCAGCTGCTGTGGTTTCAGATGCATAATCAGCTTCAGCTGAATCAAGAGGAATCCTTTATGCAAACCCAAATAAAAAGTTGGTCTTGCATCCATAATATATATGTATATTTCTGAGCATGATAAAAGTTACAGTAACTCTACTGACTTTCAAAATATAATCTCAACATGCTGAGTTGAATAACAGATGAACATTTGCTTTGGAAGCAAATAATAATCCAAGCTCCTATCCAAATATACTCCAGAGCTGCAGAATATTGGGTAGGCATCAGAAGCTCTTTCTTGAGACTTCATCCTATCTTTAACAAGGTATTTAAAAATACCTCAACCCACAAGTTTCCAATAGCGTGTGAATAATAGGATACAAATACCATCACATTGTTCAGCATTAACTATTAAACATGGCCTGCAGCTGTACCACCTGGGGCTCTGATCTTGACAACGCTCACATGTTACAGAAGACTTGACTCCAGCTAGAACCTGGACAATGAGCCTCTACGGAAAACAGAAATCCTACAGAAGATAATTTTGCAGTTCAGTAGGAGAAAATGACATAAAGAGTTTCTAGAGGTCTCAAGGTGTTCTGATAGCGTTTGTAGGCTCTTTCACAGGTTGGGGCAAGGGTGTTACCTGCCACATTTTCTCCTCAGTCATAAAATGACCTCTCTAAATTTCCCTCTGTGATTCCACATGGCAATGAACTGTGCAATGCTACAATACCAGGTACTGTGTCTGCATGGTATCAGACAGCTGCTGGTTTTCACTTCAAAGGTAACCGCATTTCTGCAGTGGGTGAATCACTTCCTATAGAAGTAAAGTCTATAGTAAATTGCTTAGGAACCTTGGAGATGACAAACATTTAAGATACTGCTGTAAATACACCACCATAGCTCACATAATAATTATGTGAAGCAAAGATCTCAAAAAGGAAAATTTCTGGTTTTATGTCACCTCTTCTCTATCTCCCTCACCCTTTCATAGCAAAAACACAACATGAACACGTCTGCAGAGTTAGACATATAGCTTCACCTTCAAACTGAAAACTGGAAGTGTTTTTGCCTCCAAAAAGCCCCTTCAAAAGCTTTTGAGTGTAAGGTCTGCTCCCTCAAAGAGGTTTCAATGGGAGAAGTGACACTAAAACCCTTTCCCTCATTGACAGTAATTACATTCTTTCCCCTGCTTCTCTTCACTTACCTGGGCTCGTGGTGAAAACTCACTGCAACTGCTCTAAGGAAATTCTGTTACATGCTGACATTTACCAGGTGACAACAAGGTCGGGTCAGGTGTTTGATACCCCAGTCTTTGCATGTAATTATCAGGTAGTATTACAGCTAACTGAGGCTCAGCACATTTCAAGGGGTTATGATGAAGCAGCTCTCTCACTTGTCTAAGCTTTTTCTCAATAGCATTTTTAAAGGGACAGGTGGAATTTTATTCCTAATCCCACGCTTCTCATGGTCAATCTTAGCAGTTATTTCTTTTGCAACTGAAAAAACTAAATAAATGTGAATAAGCAATGAGTGGGTTTGTGAGCCCAGAAAGGTGATGCTCACTAATATCTCCGAGTAGTAAAATATTCTATGAGGTTTCGATATTTGCCACCAGATTTCTTCTCTGATGTTAGCAGATCAATCCCCGTTCTCCAAATCTTCTTAAAACCTCAAACGAGTGCTGCTTTCAACTCTTGAAAGAAAAAGCTACACACTTTCTGTTTTTTCTTCTCTGTCCAGAAAACAGTCCCACAGAAGCTTCTTAAATCAACGAGAATCTTCACTTGGGATTAGAGTATCAGCCTGTGGATCTGACTGGTCTGCAGTTAAATTACATTTCAAAACAACATTTTAAATACTACAATCACCATTTCTGAGTCTGTTCACACGGATTTCAGTTTGTTTAGTTTTCTTTCATGCTCAAAACCTTGCCGCTGCCACAAAGTTGCCGTCTTAAGTGTAAATCTAATCTAAATATTTTCTGACAGAGAAAAGAAGAAGGAAAAAAGAAAAAGAAAAAAGAAGAAACTTTCTAAATCACGCTGGAAGCTTTGAAAGCCATCCCGCAGGCAGGCTTTGCTGCCGTGCTCTGCATTTCCCAGCCGGCTGCTGGGTGCTGAAATCAGAGGCTCACTGACACCCAGCGGCTGCCGCGGAGAGCGCAGGCACCGGCCCGGCCTCGGCCCCGCTCCCCCGGGACCAGGCCCCGGCCTCGGCCCCGCTGTGGCCAGCGGGAGTGCAGGCCTGGCGGTGGGCACGGGGTGCAGGGTTGGACAAGGGTGCTCTGCACTCTCTGGAGAAGTTTATTCTGGAGGGCCGTCTGCTTTTTGCTTGTAACTCTCCTTGGTGAGGGAGAGCATGGCCTAAAATCTGTGTTTTACAGACGTTTGCCGCCCCAGAGCCTTTTTAATGCAATGCGAATCGCATGCACAACAGAGGGAAATGCTGCATAGCTGTGTGGATGTTGTGCTTCTCATCCCCTGGTGTGCATGGTTATAAGTATAATAGTACAATAGTTACCAATCATCTGAGGAAAAAAAAACACAGAGTAGAAATTGGAAGAAGGAGTAAGAAAAGCATGGAAGGCAGAAGAAAGGGAAAAAATGAATAAAAAATAAATATAAAGCAAATGGTCAACTTCTTTGACCATTTCTTCTTCTTTCATTGTTATAAAAATGAGGCAAAATAGTTACATTGCCACAGAAGCTGAGCATCCAGTGCCTTAGAAGTATCAACTGCCTTTAGTGTCAAAAACCTGAGCTGCCCCCCTGAACTGCCTTAACTCCTGAGGTTAAAGCAGTTAAATGGTTTTTTCAGTCTCAACAGTAGTAAATAAAAAATTGTCAGACTCCTGGAGCTGCGGGGCTGGAGGCCAGACCAAGTCAGTGCTGCTCCAGCAAAGACAATGCGGCTCCAAAGAGATGGGTGTCACTGAGCTTGTCCAAGACCAAAGGCCCGTCCTGACAACATTCATCCAGCTTGCAGCAGCAAATAAGAGTTTTGCTTTTGAGACTGGCATTCTTGCTGTGCTCAGCACTGCAGTTTCTGAGTGCTTTGTGGACATAGAAGGAAGAGTGGACAGTGGGTCCCTCTGCTTGAGTTCTTAGTTCTGTCCTCCAAACTTTGCAATCTGTACTTTTTTACTAAAGCAGCACAAGGAGGGCTTTCCTACCTTATTTTAGATTTGAGAGCGTTGGGTAGAACAGATGCAGTTTTCATTTTGCTGGCGGTTGATGTGTGCAAGACAAACACCAGCAGTGTGAGGTGCTGGTTTGAAAAACAAGTTTCACAACCAGGACTTGCAGCAGGTCTCCGGCCATTCCCTTCTGTTGTCTGTATCCCGCATGCTGCAGTTGCTGGGCATTCACAGAGCATGCTGAATCCTCCTTACAGTAACTGGAGGCTCCTCGTCAGCAGCTGGAGGTGAAAACCCTCCAACACAGGGATGGGCTGGTCCAATGCAGCCTGAAAGACAGTGGAAATATGCATTGCTCACAGTGTGCATTTCATTTCCTTGTCTGGGTTTTTGGCTTATCCTCAGAAGTTACTGTCAACTTTTGCATTCATAAAGGCTGGAGGTTTGTTCCTCCCACAAGATCAGGAGTGACAGCCCCATGTGTGACACTAACCTCTTGACAGAAAATTGCTGCAGTATCTCTTTAAGTGGGTATCCCAGCAGCACAACACAATCTGGAGACAACGGAGCCCAGAACTTTTGACAGGCAAATCATCTAAAATATGTGGGATGTGGCCATAAGTTAAAAAGAATAAATTATTTTGTCACTTTTTTGGTGGAAAAAAAAATTCTCTTGTTCTCTTCTTTAACAATTTGCATTTGACTAGGTGGATCTGTTCTTTACATTACTTTTGAGAGCCTGCATTTCCCAAATTCCAATTACACCACTGGGCTTTCAAGGACAGGAGAGAAGCCAAAACATTTTCATCTAATGCAAACATGGATTACTGGAAGGATGTTCTCATTTTTTAAAAATGCACTGGGAGCAAGAGCCAGGTCTGCTAGCACCTTCTCTGCAAGCCATTGCTTCCTTGGCTTGATGCATGCAGAGAAACAAAACCACACCAAAAGGAAAGTGCAGAAGTTCTTGGAACAGTACAGCTTGCAGAGAGCTGAAGAAAGTGCTACTAGGCAGGCAAGCATGCCCACAGTAGCTGCAAGGAGGGTTAGCATGCTGCCTTGCAGTGAAATCCAGCATGCTGGAGGCTGGAGGCCCTTTCCCATCAGTCTGCAGTTGGTCAGCTTACTTCTGCCATGCTTTGTTTCTGCGTCAGTGAAGACTATCTCCGAGATAAAAGGTCCAGTGCAAGAAGGGAAGATATTTAATACTTCAGATGTTAGTGGAGCTGAGATTTCAGCCGCAACTAACCCCAGGCAAATCCAAGTTTCCAAATGTTCCAGGTGTGGTTCCAGGAGGCATCTTCAGTTCCAGGAAGCAGACCTCTCTGTTAGCACAACCAGTGTCCAAGGCACTTCTTCCTTGGAGCACAGATGGAAACTCCGTGTCAACACAAACTGTTCTTCCAGCCAATGGATACAGAAGTACTGATGAGCTGAATGTTGTTATTGTATGTGTGCGTGCGTGAGTACGTGTGTACACACTCAGCTCATCGGCACTTCTCAGGGTATATAGGTAAAAAAAAACATCTCCCTCCCTCTGCTCCCAAAATTTTTGGGAATCAGGGGAGCTAGTCAAAGTGAGAAACCTCATTGCTTGCTGCCGATGCTCCATCCCTGCAGAACTCATTACATGCCAGTTGATGTACTTAGGGTGGTTTGGGAGGGGGACCTATTAGGGAGAAAAAGTACAGAGTAGACTTAAGAAGCATTTTTTTTCCTTCTAACTGCTCTCCTTTTATCTGCTCTCCTTCTCATGTTTCTGGGCTTTTTTCTTCTTCTTCCTTCTCCTTCATCCTATGGAAGTGGTACTGAATGCTGATGAGATAATAAATGGTCCAACCCCAGGCAATCGTTTTCGGGTAATTAGTTCAGCTACTGAACTTCTGAGAGTCATTTTTTTTCAACTGCCCAGCCAGAAAACTTGGGTAGTTAGTTACCCCATTACTGCTAAGTGGTCTTTGGGGCAGGGGCACTCAGAAGTACGTGTACTTCAGCTCCTGAGTACATTATCCAATTTCTAATTAAGCCTAACTTTGGCCTATATTTAGTATTTTATTTACTTTTTAAAAAGTTCCTTATTTGTGCCACAAGCCAAACATCATATCCCAATATCTGTGGTTTGTTGTAAGCTGCTGTGCACAATCACACCCAAGATCACAAATTGGTTCAAAAAACCGGGATAGCACTATTCAGGGAGCTTGGGGGGTGCTCTTTTTCAATATGAACATTTCAGAACTTCCCTTGGAAGGGAAGCTGTGCATGCTGCACAGCCTGCAGCTGGGCTCTCAGGAGTGATGGGCTGTCCCAGGTCCCTGCCCCACCATGAGCCCATAAGCCTTACAGTTATAGGGCTGACTTGGAGCCACGGGTTTGAGGGCTCCAACCCCAAAGCAGTCCAAGTGATGGAGAAGTCCTGGGTCTGCAGACTGCAGAATCCCACCAGGTGAACCAAGCAAAAGCCATCCTGGCAGGTGGGCATACTTCCAGGGGAACTTTTGCCTGCGTTTCACTGTTGGGTTCCCAAACCTGCATAGTTTCCAGGAAACATTCTGGTTCCAACAACTTGTCTTTTTTATTTTTTTAACAAAAATCTCTTCCATTGAGAGTTCTTACGCAATGTTTCAGGGATGGTCTCTGATAAAGTGAATGGGTTTGTGGATGTACAAACTGCTCCTTTGCTGCAGAACTTGTGACAGCCAGGTCTGTGGACGAACAGAAGTTCCACTTAGGGCTGTTATGGGAGCTTTGTAGCGTCCCCTCTGAACCCTGGTCAGTGTCAAAAGCAGAACACAGGATTAAATAAACCAACCACTTGCCTATTTTGTTATTGGCAATTCATATTTGTTACTAGGTAAGGTCTAAAAAAAAAAAAAAGAAAGA
>WBMW01005783.1:346804-462077 GCA_013396635.1 Penelope pileata
AACATGTCAAGCATCTCTGTATTTCAGAAAGAAGTGAAGAAAGGACACAGACACATTTCTTTTTCCACACAGATCATCTTCAGAAAGTTTTGTTTCAAATCTTTGCTGTGTAGTCCCACACATTTTTTTTCTTCTTTTTTTCTCCTCTTAAAGTCATCTTGGGTGACAGATGTCACTGGCCCTCAAAAGAGCCTCCTGGATAAATCAGTAAATAATATTTGTGAAATAGTGTGTGCTAGCATATCCTGCTTTTCTTTCTATCAGTTCTAACAATACCAAAATTCCTCCTCCCTGAGACTCAAATAAAGCCCACAACAGAGGGTTCACATTCAAACTCCAGTCAGTAATTCACAAACTAACAGAAAATGATCTAGCTGATTTCACTAGGGACCTCCATATGGTGATGAAATTTATTCTGAGCCATGTTTAGGTTTCGTACTTGCAAGCCCTATACACAAACCCTGAGAGAAACTGAGATTTTCAAAGCCAAGCTGGAAGTTTAGCAATACAACTCCTACTGAAATAAGTGGATGTGGTTTGCCCTTAAAATCTGTGTCGTACTAGATGTTGGATAGAGTCCTGTATCCTTCACATTTATTATTCCACCAAATTAAGAATAATCTCTTTCATCCTTTTGAGTCACTACAACAATTTCCCAAGGTATATTTTTTTAGACAGTAGTTTTGCTGTTATATCCTGGAGGTGAACGTCTTCTCCAGTCATAATATTTTAACCTGTGAATTGTTCAGTAGGATTTCATTTTCAAAAACCAATAATAGAGAATTTATATTCCCCAAGCCTTTGAAGCATGTAGCAAATATACATTTTTACAACATGATATAGGTGTGAAGTTTGTATGGCTTGTCTTCAAAAGAAAATAATACCAATACACTCTATTTCTTCTCCCTACACTTTGAAAAATTGGTTGACTTTTTTTCTTTCTTTCTTTCTTTTTTCTTTCTTTCTTTCTTTTTTTCTTTGTTTTTTTTTTTGGCCTGTTTAAGTACAGAACAGGCGTTGTTTTTTTTCTGTATTTTTCCCTTCAGACAGCATATTTTCCTGATGGAACTCCCCTCCCCCCAATACACAATGTGCTTTTCTGATTTACCAGCTCTAGCATTTTCTCAACAATCATGTGAGCAAGAGCAAGGACTGAATATTTTTAGACACCAGAACTAAGCAGATGGCAAAGGATGTAGAAGATCAATAACTCTAGTTTTTGTAAAGTTTACAGTACTGCCTTTTTTTCCCAGTGATTTTCAAAATGCAACGAGAAGAATATAACATTTCATAGAATTAAATGGGAGAAAACTGCACTGACCTGGGTGTGTTCTGTGAGAACAGTTTTCAAGCAGATCTTTGAAAACAAGCCATGCACTTGCTCCAGCTGTAATTGTGAACTCTCCCTTTGTTAATTTAATTGTACTCATGTTGCTGCTTGGTAAAAGGTCTTGGACAGATGTGTGCTTATCTGACGTTCTTCCAAGCATGTCTGCATGGTCAAACTTGAAAGGTTTTTGGGAGCTGAAAGTCATCCCATTAGGAACCAGAAACAACACCATCTGCTTTAGGTGACTAAGCGCGCTTCAAGCATAGACATCTCCCTCCCTCTGGGCTCAAATGTCCATGCCTCCTTGGGGTTTTTCTCCAGAGTTGCCCCCCTTCTGAGCTGCAGAGGAAGAGCATAAAGAAAGCTCTGGCCACAACACAGTGTACACTTCAGGAGCCTTAGGGCTTAACTGAAAACCAAGTGGAATCAGGCACTGGCTCAAAAGCTGATGTCACAGTGTCAGAAATGGGACCTCCTGCTCAAAGCAAGGACTCTTAACAGGAGAAACTAGTGCCTTGCTTTGTGACCTTCAGTGAGCCTCTCCATCCTTCTGTGCCTTCACTTTTTAGCTGCAGAATGGGACAGTTCAACTTCATTCCTCTACCTCCTTTCCCTGCACAAGCAGCAAGGCTCGCAGAGCAGGCCAGACTGGGTCAGCGATGGTGCAATGCACGCGACAGCGTGTTGTTATGTTGCAAACATTAAGAAGCAGGAAAGTCATTCAACAGACCACTAGTTGACAGAAGTTAGAGGAGACAAAAAAAATCACCCCGAAGTCACTAAGCTCATATTAGCAAGCATGTTCATGGACGCTCCCAAGGGTGGCTGTGTGGCTGCAGAGCAGGCACATCCCACCTTCAGCAGTTCATGCTGCAAGCACGTTACAAACAGCTGGATACCAGAGACTGCAAGGTATGCAGTCAGATCCTCCTGAAGCTTTTCATCCATGGCTGCTGATCTTTCTAGCCCCATGGCTTCTGTTCATTAATGGAAACACTCACGGTCTGCTGATGAGGAGGAACCAATCAGGAGCCCTCACACATTTGTATGAACTTGAAGTGGAGCAGTTCCTAAAACCAGAGCAATAGGTTTGGTCCCAACAAGACCAGATAATGTTATAAAAATGAGGCAAAATAGTTACATTGCCACAGAAGCCGAGCATCCAGTGCCTTAGAAATATCAACTGACCTTGGCCTTTAGTGTCAAAAACCTGAGCTGCCCCCCTGAACTGCCTTAACTCCTGAGGTTAAAGCAGTTAAATGGTTTTTTTTGATAATGTTTTGATGCTTTGTTTTCAACAAGCACAAGGCAGCTGAGGTATTTTTGTGGTATTTATGTGGTATTTTCAAGGCTCAAAACATCTTGGATCTCATTATGCTCAATGCTAGCAAGGCAAGCATCACACAACCACCATCTTGCATTTGGCAAGGGCCAAGGAGCTGGGGGCCAGCAGCAGCTCCCCCTGGGATCCCAAGGGTTTCCCCTCCTTCAGGCTGTGCTAGCGAGGCTCCTCATGCAGGCCAGAGGTCTGGAGGAGATGTGTGGGTCAGGAGGACCGTGCTCTTCTCCCTTCCAGCCAGGTGTTTCCAGCTTCCAGGCAGATCTTCACCACCCCGAAGGGGCCCCACTGGGTGTCCCAGTGCCATCTCCAGCAGCTGTCCCTTTCACCAAGCAGGGTCAGCCTTGGAGCCACGCCAGTATCTATGTGTGGAAGCTGTTCCCTCCTCCAACCTTCTGGACCTTAGGCAAAAGAGCTACTAAATGAGCCATACTGACACCAATACTGCAATCAATTTGTTAATAAGGATCAGAGACAGACTCTGCTGCTGGGAGGAGGAGGAGAGGGGAGAGGAGATCATTATTTTTAATTTAAATAAATCAATATGTTGATAGGGAAAAGGATGCACCCCACACAAGGATGGTGGAAGGGAGAAGGCAAATGGGTACAGCTCTTTTTTTTTCCAGGGGGGCAGAGCGGACAGGGGTGCGTACCATGTAGTTTGTCATTAGCCTGGGTTAAAAAAAAAGAAAAATATTTAATATAAAAAGAATGGGAGTAGGCAACTTTAAAAGTCCAGTAATAGCAAATAACTAATTATACCCGTTTGAGACTCAGGAGCATGCCTGGCTCTTCTCTTTCTTTAAAACAAATTAAAGAAAAAGGAAAGCTCGATTCCCAGGAGGTCTTATCTAAGGCCTCTCATCTCCAATACACATCTAAGGGGACAGGGAAAATATCTTTTATCACTTAAATCTCCCTGAAATTTAAGACCAGCTGGGAATTTTTTTTATGTGGATATGATTCATTAAATTCGTATCATTCCAAAGAAACCTTCCTGCCGGTTTATCTTTGCCACTGCAGTCATCGCTCCAGAAAAGCACAGTTTCCTGAATGTTGTCAACCTGGACAGCTCAATTTTTGGCTGAAGGTTAGATTTCATTTGGAAACTATGGAACTGGCCCCACATTCTTCTTTTCAGGGAACTGGTATGTGCAAATCATTCTCTAAGGCAACTTTTTCCCCTCTGCTGAGACAATAGGAAAATCCTGCACCACCGTACCGGTTCCAACCATTCGTCTTCTCAGCCCTGAGAAGTGGGGATTTTTTTTTTTCACAATACATTTCAATATTTATCTATTGTACTTGGGGGTTTAGCGTCTTTGATCAAATATAGGTACAAGCACTCTGAAGGCTCGGCTCCAAGAGCAGGCTCGGCGAGCAGCCGCATCCAGCTTCTGCTGGGATCAAATGCAGCAAGTTTGTATTTCAGCAATCTTTGGAGCTGCTCTACGGCACGGCGATGTGCGAGCCGATAAATAGCAGGCTGTGGTGGAGTTCGCATCCCGATACAACGTGCGGCTGCCCAAATACTCCAAGCGGTGCGCTGCGGAGTTCTACCAGGGAAGAAAATGTATGTTTTACATAATGAGCTCCTTCATATGTCGTGCCACAAAAGTTACTAGGGAGACGGTCCGTCTTAAGCGCGACGGAAAACAAAGGGGAGTTCACGTGGCGAACTCGCTCCTGGCTGGCTCCGTCTCGCCGCCGATGTGGAGGGTGGGGAGGCACCTCCGAGGGCGAGGGGCTGAAAAGCGGGGGCAAGCCGGGGCACCGGGGCGGTGGGGAGCGGGAGGCTCTGGGATGAGGTCAGGCAGAGGGCAGGGGGGATCGAGTTCAGGGGTGGCTGCGGGAGAAAGGACGCGCGGCCCACCAGATGCTCGCCGTGTTGTTCAGCACGCTGTCGGAGGGCTCCCGAGTGCCATGGTGATGGGTGCGCTCCCGCATCCCGAATAAAGCAGCCCTGGGATGGGGGGCGAGGAGATGGGGGCCGTATCCCAGCCTGAGAGAGTGCTGTGAGTCAGACCGCGCCTGGCACTTGTGAAATTAAATATAACTGCTGGTAAGCAGCCCAGAACTCCCTGAATTTATCCCAGCACAACCAGCTTGCACCTTGGGATTTTTCTTTTCTCTGGCCTTTGAACAGCTCCATAGGATAAGGTTGAGAGGAGGGCCTGTTCCCGGGCTCCCAAGCAGGTACCTGTGCTCGTCCAGCTTTTGTGTTTCACCGGGTGAAAGTATCATTTTTCCTGTTTCCTGTTTTGCTCCAGATGAGTTCACGACTTCCCTGTATTTTAGTTCTACTTGAAGATTTACAGTTATATTTTTAAGGATCAGAAAAATTCAACTCATGAAAAAATATTCTTGTTAATAAATGCTGTATTGTCTGGTTTAGATACGGACGTAGCCCGGAGATTCAAATTAGGGGTTTTTTACTATATTTCCAGAATTCTCACGGAGCTCCACTGCCTTGAACACAGCAATCATGATTAAAAGTATCAGCTCCCTTCACCAGATTCCTCTGGGAGTATCAGATCTAAACTAGATTATTAGACTAAAACCCTGCTTTTCAATTCAACCCAAGTTAGCAGCCGGGATGCTCTGGTTGCAATTTAAAGCTATCATCAGCATTTAGGGGCCAGATTCATGCAGGAATCACCAGCAAGTGTTCGTGCCACGGATTTACTTTGGCTTTCCCACGACTAACGCGACACAGCTCCCTGCCGATCTACAAATGCAGGCAGTAATATAAGCTAGCAGCCTTCACTAAATATTCATAAATGATAGTTTTTAAAAGCCTAGAAAAACAGGGAAAATTCTCTTGGTGGAATATTCCTCAAATTACAAACTCTCTTTAGGTATTCAGAAATGGCTTTTGCTATAGGACCTCGTGCTGTCATCACAGTAACAGTTCTTAGCAGTGGGCAATATTTTGCTGCTGCTTTTGGATCAGCAATTAGAACAATTAACAGATGCAGTCCAGACAATAGTCAATGTATTTGCAGAAAGGGAATTTGCACTTCTCTCTGTATACCTTAAATTAAAAAAATACAGTATTGTGTGATAATCATGCTATAGCAGGTTATAATCTTAAGATCTTTAGAGCAGTGATATTTCATTTCTTATAGTGCACCTGTACCAACACTTTAGTGTTAAAGTTGTTAAAGGTTTTGGCCTCCTGTTCACAGCTTTTGACCGCTTCTGTGATAAAATTATCAAATTATTACCTATTTATAATACATGATATATAATTATTTTGTAATGTATATACTAATATATATACTAAGATTTATACTAAAATAATGTACTAGATATTATATATTATTGTATCTTATCCTTTTTATATTGTAACCTATGTATAGTATATCTCGTATGATATGTCATATATCATATATAATATGATGTTTGTATATGTAAATATTTATGATATAAAGGCAGCATTTCACATATCTCCACACATGAGCAGACATATATCGTACATATATGCTTCTGTGTGTATTCTGCATACACGCACCAGCAGCATGCTATTAATACATAGCAATATTTGGGACTGCTGGTTTTAAGCATATGGTTTAAAGGAATTTATTTAGGCAGATTCAGTAATTACATAAACAAAATAGATTATGAAAGTCTACATTGTTATCAGGTGCTTTCCATTAAGGAAAGTACTATGAAAAAGTATGAGTAGCTGCACCTAATTATTGGTGATGAAAGTCATTTCATTTCAAACATCCTATTAACTAAAATCCATACATAGAAATTATTGGCTGCTTGCACCAATCCCCATTATAAGAACCGGTGAAATCCCTTTGCAAAAAAAGGGAAGACTACAGCTTAAACCGTAAGTACTTCGATAAAAATATAAGATCAGTTTCATCCCAAAGTACAAATCCCAATCTTCATCTAAAACTGCCTGACCCTAAAATATATTCAGAGCTTGTTCTAATCACAGGAGATGTATTCTGAATAGGACAGCCCTCTATCATCTGCTAAGTCTCTTTAAGTCATCGTTTTCACTGTATCTGAAAAATTAATTCCTTTTCAGAAATATTCTCATCTCCTACTAAAAGAAAAAAAAAAAAGCTTTTTTGATGTAGAGTGACAGGATTATGAAGTGACCCTTCAGGTCAGAAGGAGACTTTTCCTTTTCTCATCAAGGAAATCAATTTCTAAGTCCAAGTCTCTTAAAATAATATATTCTTGTGGCACGCATACAGCTTTTTTTGATCTGCTATGAAAAGAATAAGAGGTAAAGAGGATCAGGGGTGGCGATGGAATATTATAATCTGCCACACTCACACATCAGCCTTTCACTAAGTAATTCCAGATAAATTGAGGATTTACATATTTAAGATTAAATGGGGAAAGAGTAGCGATGCATAAATAGAAGAATACAAAGATACAATTTAGGGAAGTTAACTCTTAAAAACTTAATGTTACTTGATGTTTGATACCCTTCTCCTGTCCCACCCCATCTTTTTTAAAGCACATAATGTTTATTAGGAAATAGCCAGGATAATCTCTTTTAGATCAACTGAGCACAAACACAGATGCCTTAGGGTTTCTCTCCTCCACCCCTCCCACCTTCACTACTGAAAAAATACCAATTACCATGACAAGAAACAGTTAAATGCCTACAAAGACACATACACACAGCAGATGGAAAACAGGAGGAAACCAGCTGGAAGTGTGTTTCCCTTAGAACTGTTTTTAACAGCCTGTGCACAAATAATGTCTCACTAATACGCAGATAAAAATAAAACATAAATATTTAAAAGGTGACTGGTCAAAGCAACAAGATGGTATTCAATATGGGAACTTTCCCTTTTCTGTTACCTTTGTTGTGCATACTCCAGGTAACGGTTCAGAGATGTCCCGAACCAGGTCTGTTACTCAGGGAAAGTAACTTTAACATGAAAGCTCTGGTAATGGCAGTAACCTTTTGGTACTGTTCTTTGTAAGGCACACGTGCTTGCCTTGTTATTTCATTACTCACCTGTTCAGCCTTTGCTTTTATGTTGAGCTTCCTGTGCTGAGCGCTTCCCAAGGCAGCCTCCTGGTGCTGCCTGCCCCAGCTGAGCTCCAGGAGCACTTGTTCAAACCAGTGCAAGACAGGGAGGCCGATACTTTAGCCGTGACTTCTGCTCTTGGGTGCTCAACCAGAAGCATTTTAAAGGAACTTGTTTTCCAGAAAATACTAAGCACTTACTTCCTGATAACCAGGATATTTTTAAAATGTCCCACATCTTAATCTGGGATCCCCATAATCCATATTTACCAGCAAACATCTTGGTCTGACCCCTCAAAAATGCGCACAATATCCACACTTCCTATCGCTGTTGCCATTAGGGAGAGCAAGATCAGTGAAGATGAAGAGAGATGGAAATGCTCACGTCCTTTTCTCACTGAGCAATGCAATGCAAGAGAGGGCAGAAGAAAGCACAGATCTCACTTGCAAGAAATGAGGGACTTGTGACACTACAACCAGGGCAAAGGCAGCTAGCAGCAGGGGACAGTGGGGATGGGAAGACTACAGCTCTTCCCTAGTATTCCCCAAGCCAAGAGCATTTGTCATATATCCTGCTTGACCTGTCTTTGATCTTAACAACTTTATTGTCAGCTGCAACAGGCTTAGGCAGGTTGGCTGTTGCTTATTTAGATCCCTTCCTTTGCTGTCCTTTCTTCACTGGGCCCCATTAGGCAGCCCTGTTGCACGCACGAGGAATTCAGCAAAGCAGATCTTTAGCTGGTGTTAATTGGTCTAAGTCCATTTACTTCAAAGAAACTACCTTCCAGTACCCAGAAATTTGGCCCTGTTTCACTTCTCTGTATTATGTGGTCTCTTGGTGGAGGAATAGATGCATTTCCTCTGCTCCGGGTCTGAGGTTTTAAGTCATTCCACAAATTTCTGAGAATCTAAGAAATATGAATTCTTTGGAACAAATAAATCCCGGTCATGATGACTTAGACCAGTAAAAGAAATTGGAAGCTCCAGAACATTATGCAGAAAAGTAAGAGTAACCCAAAGCCCAAAAGGACTAGAAAATCCTCTCGCAAGACATCAAGACAACAGGGGAAGACAGGTGAATACATTAGCATCTGGAGGAATCTTGGCCTGAATGACATGAGAACACCGAGAACGCTCTCTATCAACTGGTTAAACAACTAATCAAGAGTGAGCTGGCCTGAATAAGGACTTAATGATTCAGATCAGTAAAAGATGGATGCACATAGTCTGATAATTCAAGGTGAAACACAGGGATTTTATTTTACTTAATTTTTTTGATTAATTATTTTTTTACAGCTTTTTTTTTTTTTTTTTTTTTTTTGCTTCAGCACTGATAGAAGCCAGTGAGCCCTGGCCCATACCACTCTAGTTAGGTACAGTCTTGGTCAGGTTATAGGGGTCAGCTGCAGCATAGGCTGTAAAGGCTGGGAGGCAAGGGAGGAGGGTAAGTACCTGGTGGCCTTTGAGGCAAAGATGGGGAGATAGTGGTCTTACTCGAGTGGTGTCACAAGGGGGTCAGCAGCTAAGGATCAGCTCTTCTCAGGAGCTTTTCCTGGTAAAATTCTGGCAGCATATTGCTTGGCTTTACCGCAATGTTAAACTTCATTTTAGAGTTGTTGGGTTTTAGTGCTTAATTTCCTTGTTAAAAGTCTACAGAAAAAGAAAGATCTGTTTCCTATGATGTTTCTTTCCCCCCGTGAATGAACTATACTTTTGTCTGTTTTTATTTTTGTACTGCCATATTTATACCTAACACCTTCAAACACATATTATTTTAGAGATCTGATACCATCTAGTGTTATTGCTGGCTTTTCACATCTTACAGTTATCAAGTAACTGCAGTCAGCAACATGTCAGAGTTCATCACTGCATCACATCAGTAGTAAAATAAAACCTGCTTCCCACCCAGTATCTATATTTACACACCCCACAGGTGGGTGGTGAAATTTACAGTTCATCTAGGAAATTTACTCTCCTTTAATCTCTGGAAATTAGTTTATCTCTGTGTATACTTATCATTGTCACCTAGAGCCTCACCAGTGATTTGTTTTGGTTCCTGTAGCAAATAGGCCAGGATTATTAATAACAAACAAGTATTTATAAGCAGCCTACCTACAATCTTGGGCACACAAAGGTCAAGGGTGCATTTACTTTGAAGCGACCACTATTTCAGCCTGTTGTCCAGTGAATTAGATGAGATTTTAATTTGCAATCAGTAGTGACTGGTGCAAAGTCTTTTGAAATATTCATAGTTACTAAAAGCTGGTGCTGTGTAGGGGGGAGATGCTTGTTTTATTGCATACTAAAAGAGGACAAGATCAACAAGAAGAGCCAGTCTGCTGGACAAAACAATGTGTTCATCCATTTGGCCGCAATGAGCTTTAAAACACAATGCACTGCTGAACTGAAAATATGCAGAAAAACAGTAAATTCAGAAAGGTAAAAAAGAGAGAAAGGAACAGTGTGGTTAGTATTATAAAAGGTGGTGGATTAGTATCCATGGAGATTCCTTTCTTTTCTTTATTCACCCAATATCTACTGGACGATTGGTGATTTCTCTACAACATCCAAACACTGCCTTAATTTGGACAGACAGCAAACACCTCTGTAGCTAAAAGGATAATTTGGACTCCATGTGCCTCAGCTCAAGGCCTCTCTCTTTATGTAATTGGGATGGATGTCAGTTATGACACTAATATCTTCAGCAAGGCCACTTTGCTTACTTTGGCAGTAGACTGGTGGCCATCAATGCTTTTAAGTCACTCAGCAACCTAGAAACAGTGATCTACAGGAGGTTCATATTTGTTGCTACTCCTTGCAAGCAATTTAGTATCTAAAAAGGAAATTATTCTTTAAGGATTAAGTGCTTCATTGGAATCAGAGGAAAGGGAGTTCATTATTGCACAGCTTTGTGTAACATAAAATTAGTGTATTTTTCAGTGTTGTGATTCAGTCACTTACGACTGCTGGCAGTGGGTACTAAGTCCTTTTACGTGATAAAGGTGTAGTTTTCTGTGATATTTACACATGGTAAATTTCTGGGACTAGGAGACTGATACCTGTCTTTTAGGAGCACTCTTCTATGCACCCCTTTTTGCTCTACAGGCCATAAGAAGAGAACAGTTTGGAGGAAAAAAAAATTGTGCCTGTAGTAAGAAGGTAAAAAACAAAGGAAAGAAGGAGAAGGCCTATCTAGAGAGGACTGCCTCTGAAAAATGAGATGTTGGAGTGTTAATTAATTAATTGGAGAAACAATACAACAAGTAGAAAGAGTTGCCTCTTGCCTCTTTTGCGTTGAAGATGTATAAAACAACCACTAGAGTCCGCACATTTCATATGTCACTGTCCACACCTAGAACAAAAGTGTGCTGAACCCTGGTTTAGCTGAAGTACGACAGCTACAGTGCATCTGCCCAAAGTAGACCTGGCCACAACCCTCAGAAATCGCTGCAGTTAATCAACAGCTTGACCAAAATTCAGATGTGGTTGGGAGAACAAGCATAATGGAGAACTTCAACTAAAACAATAACTTAAACTAAAAACAAACTACTAGTTTTAGGGAGTTCAGCTCTGTGGAGCTCTGAAGAGGCTGGAGCCAGCAGGCAGGCTGCTCCCAGTCAGAGGTTTTTAGATAAACCTGTATCTACTGCAAAGCCTATGCCCTGCCTTGTAGGCCCCATCCAGAGCACGAGATCAGGCACTGGTACTACAGGTATCTGTAACTTGAGGGATCTGTCAGGGTCTACTCAAGCCAGTTTTACTACCATAACATAGTGGTTACAAGGGTAAGAAAATATCAGTAATGGAGAGGGACAGTCACAGCCGCAGAGCCAACTGCTAATGAGAAGTACCAATGCATGTCCCTATGCTTATCATGTAGGAATTGAGTAACACCAGTATGTATGATACGATTCCAAATGTATTTAGTCTTCCCATTCCTCAGGTTAATTTTCTTCTAGTTTTCTCTCATTGTAGTTAAGACCTTTTTGACTCTGTGTTGCGAATATCTCTTTGGTTGTTCTCATTGTCTTTCTGCCCATGCATGTGCAACAGTTCTTTTGGAAAGTTGTCAAGAGGCAGACTATCTGAAAATAATATGCTGGGTTTTTTTCCTACATTAACATTTTTCAACTGCTAAGAACTGGCTTGGATATCATCCTTTTTTCATTTTTCATGAAAAAATGTTGACAACTCTTATTTTGAAACAGTCTTATCAAAGATAAAAAGAGAAAAAAAATGCAGCTGTTTCAAATTCTTTGAAGCAAAACTGACTAAAATATCTCATATTTTTTATTCTACTTAGATGTTCCATTTTCATCTATATGACAAGACTTGAAGCAACCCCTCTCTTTTGACCTGGCATTAGAATTTTTTAGGTGACATCTGTTCTAACTGAAGTCTTAAGGAATTCCAAACCACAAAATCCCCTTGTGTGAACACAGGACTTCAATGTCACTGGCACATACAGCAAACAAGATATTTATAACAGTTTTTTGACAACAATGGTTCGGTCTACCTCAGCTAGTATCAAAAAGTCAACAACATATGCCCATTTTCTTCACTCTTATAACACACGTGGGATTTTCAGCCACAAGTACTTTCTGTGTTTAAATTAAACATATGATATAGCTATAAACTGAAATGCTTTCCCTGTGAAAGGTTCCCTGGTAGACTGCAGTAATTATTTGCTTTTATGTAGTTTCAGAAGGTATGTAAAAGCCTCTCAGTTTGACACTGATACAACTTGAGTGCCTTTCTTTTTAACACAGAGAGTTCTTAAAGTATCCTTATTTTTACTACTGCTACTATATTAGCAACTGAAATGTGAATATCCTTTGAGATCCGTCACGTCATCTATAGTTATCTGAAATGCTGCTTTTAATTCATTATACACAGAAATAAATATACAAATCCAGTCTGACAGTCTTATTTTCTATGACAGTTCTCAGTCACTTGGGAGATGTGTGTCACCAAACTGTATTTATAATAAATGTATACTAAAAGCCTGTCCTTGCATGAGTACTTGGATTAGAAAACATGTTTCCTGAATGCATCTACAAGCGCACAGTCCAACTCATATTCCTTGTCCTAATACAGATCTAATAAAACTGTTCACAAAATTCTTAAGGGTTTGCTGCCTTTCAATTTCTCCCCCTCAGGTGCTCACTTCCCAGGGGACTGGTTGTTTTAAAAACAAATCTAGCGACTAGTCTTGTTTTTCCTAGAAAATCTCCAGATAAGCACAAGGTGAAATCACTTTTTTTTTTCATCAAAGCTATTTCTTTATATCTTTGACATTGTTTTTATTCTTTTAAATTAAAGGAGGAATCTGTAAATCTCTGAAACTGCAAAGGACTGAATTGCAGCTCTGCCTGAGAAAGGCTGTGGTTTACAGCAAAGCTTATAGCTCTGGAGATGAACACACGGGCTCCCAGCTCACGCAGAACATAATGGGCTTTCCAACCCAGTGCCTTAATGGCTCGTTTTTCTGTGCATAGGTGTGGCCACACTAATGCTCTGGAACAGTCTGGTAATGTTAAGTCATACATTGTGTGGACAGGGTTGAGGGAGGAAAAGGGAAAATTTGCCATTTTCCACCACTTACCACCATTTCCAAATTTAGAAGTGAAGCGAGTTCTATGGAAAAAAGGCATTACCTACCACAACACACCTGTGCTCTCTTCTGACGGCCATCAGACCATCACTTATACAGCAACGTGACTGTTATAAGATTAGCAGTGACAGAGCTGAATTACCCAGATACTCAGCAGGGGGATCTTCTGGGCTGTTGTGGTGCATTTAGAAAGACCTGCTTTAAATTAGTGTAAGTCACCCACAGCACTCCTGGCCAGAGGCACAGTGCTTTGCAGAATTGATGCAGACCCCTTCTTTCTATAAGGTAAGAAGTACATTTGCACGTGCTGACAGAACCTCTGTGAAAGCCTAGAGTTGCTCAGGGTTTCTTAACATGCTTGCATAATTGTGGTTTTTCAGACCAAAGTGGAAGGTAAACTTCATTCATGCCTGACCTGCTGGCCTTCACAGCTGGAGCGTGTTGGGAATCACTTCTGGCACGGAAAAGGTTAATTGTCTCCTGCTGTGAGGTAGGAGTCTAGAAAAGGATACCACATTTGGTGGGAATTACAGTAAATGAGGTTTTCTTTATAGCACTGCTCATTCTCAACATGTTGAAAGGGCATTAGTTCACAGTCACTTTCTCTGGAATTATCAAATCTGCTCAGGAAGCCTTCATTAGGATATTAAACAAGACTTAATAAGTGAAAGTGATTTGCATCGCTGATAATCGTGTGCATTAATCAAGCAAGCTTCTGTCTCTCCCTCTGCAATATGTTTCATGTTCCATTGTAAAGCCTCTTTAATTCTGTAGGGCTTCTTAAAAAGGAAACGTTACATTTAGAAAGCCATTTTAAAAATGATTTACTTAGCAAAGATCACTATAAATAATGTTCGACTCACTCCTCAGCTTTAACCATCAATATAATTAATACTGAGGAGTTTGTACCAGGGATATGGACCAGATGTGTTCCCATTTATCAGATATAGATTGCACTTACTCTAATAAATGTGTTTTCATTCTGAGTAACTTTTGAAACCAAATAACTACAAGGTGGTACTTTAATCTGAAGTCACAATTTTAGGCTAAAGTATTTATTTTTCATGCTGTATGCAAGCTTTCACTATATCATTCCACACGCCACAGTCACACCCACAGTTCTTAATGAAATTGTGTGGCAAATATCCCCTGCTGCTCAGTAATTCCAAGGTAACTTTGGATGATCTCTGACGGGGTGATGCCTATCACGCCGACACTTCTGATGACCACAGCCAACTATCACGGTATAATTCGTACCTTGCACTTCTCCAGCATCTTCCTTCTCAGGATCTCACAGTGAGTGTAAATAGGTTTAATTTTCAGAATACACCACAAGACAAATCTTTTGCACGCTGACAAATTCAGGGGATGTGTCTTAGCCTATAGGAGCAAACCTTTCAGAAAACAGAATGAGACCCTTAAAAAGCAAAAGTGTTACGCTGCTGCTGTCACTGCTGGCCCCCTCTGCATCAGTGTTGGCCACCCCCTCTAGTACAAGTCCACAAACACCAGGAGGCCCCTGCACACAAGTGCCACCTGGTTACTCCACAGCCAAGGGAATATTTTTGACATGAAAATTAGCATTGATATCATTGTTCCTCACCAAATGTCTCACCAAGAATGGCTTTAAGGAAAATCTTCTAACAAGAATCAGCAGCCACTGTGAATAATGCAGCAGAATGAAAGCACAGATATTACTTATAGTGCAGCAATCAGGATGGACTGTGGCTGTGGTCTGTAAATCTACAACACTGACCATCGCTAGTCTAAGTAAGGAATAATGTTGGTGTCAGGATGAAGAAAAGAACTATGGCACCTGAACTTGCTTGCCCACAGGAGTGACCTCTGATCCACAAAAATGAGATGGTGGCAGGAGGTGCTTATACATCTGTGTAGGTGGCTAGATCAGAATGTAAAAACTAACTGGGATCCCGTTAGGCTACTTGTGATACGTCTATCCTGTTCCTGGAGAAAAATGGGGGGTGAAAATTACTTCAGTGGGTGGGAGTGCAAGGTCCTCTTTTTCAGCAGGTCTGATGACTTCCAGTCCCCAGAAGAAGCAGACAGTGTTTCTCAGTACTTGCTGTATGTACTTCTTGTAGTTGTCCTTACTGCATTTTGTGCCATTTATGTTTTCCTGAGACCTGACAGCATCCTTTAAGAAACCATCACTAAGATTAAGACCATGAGAGTATTTACTGCTTTCAAAAAAATCTGTTTGCTGGAGAACTTGTTTGCATTTACTCAGGCTGAGCACATTGCTTAAATGGAGCTAAAAAGATGATGTTTCTGTAAAGTTGTGGAGACTCAATTCATTCTAATGGCCTGAAAAATGAATTATTTGCCCTGCTTCATGGATCGGTAAGCTGCTATAGCTCAGATGGTACCATTTATCTGAAGAGAGAAAGGTGTTATTCCCTTCTTACTGATGATTTCCTGTTATTTGTGTCCATATACGTGTTCATGTTTGGTGTTTTCCAGATAGCAGGTGCTAAGCTGCATAGGTCTAGCTGGCCAGTTTTCTTTGTTTTCTAGAATATATTTGAGGAGATCATCATTCTGTAGCTCTTTTCTGTTTTCAATATCAAGTTTTATGGTTGGGCCATTCATGTGAGTGAGAGGCTGTGCCTCTAAGCTTTGAAATCAGCTATGTGGGTTCACTCTGATGATAACCAAATGGGAAAAATATTTCAGTGTCCACTAATAAGAGCACAAATGCAACCATATTTTTTTCCTAACTGCTGCATAGAAGTTTTAAGTTTTCAAAACAGGAGCATGAAGTTTAAGCTCCCAAATCAAAGCTTTGATGTTTAAATGGATTTGGCCATTTATTTTTCCAGTATGTCGGGAGTTGCACTGGGGTCAGCGCAGCAGGCTTGCCTGAGCATGGTCCATTACCCTCTGCAGTAGCAGCAAACATGGAACAAAGGGACCCCTTCATTATCACACACAAGGAAAACCCTGGCAGAAGCTGAAAGAAAGTAATGAGTATATCTACAGTGAACAAATATAGTGGCAGACAAAGATACCCAAACTAGCTCTAATTGGCAAAATGCTGTTTCTCTACATAGCATTGCACCATGCCACGTAAACATAGCCTAAACCTGTGTTTAGGGTGGTATGTTCCCAAAAATCCTGGGCAAAGTTAGCTTATAGGGTCAAGACTCCCTCCATTTAGCTCCGACAACTGGAAGATATAAGCTAATGCTGATGATATCCCTCTCTTCTGAATTATTGTTGCCAACTGTATCAGTCTTAAAGCCCCTGCTCCTGGGATCATATGATTTGCTGAGAATCTCTACTCTCATTTAATAATAAAAAGGTAATTTCCATCAATGATGCAGAGGGAAGCTTGGAAGCATGACCAGAATATGTCCTAAAACCTCTCCTCTCCTGCCAAAACATCCCTCAGAGGCAATAAAAGGAGCCTAAAAGGTATTATTTTTAATCTTCCAATATTTAAGCCAATGACATAATTTTCTGTGCTGCAGAATCTTATGATTTTTGAGCACTCAGAAGTATTAATAATGCAGCCTAAAACAGATATTTGTGAAAAGACGGCCCTAAATAGCATAGCCTCGAGTGCCTTCAGAATAGCACGGCAGGGCTGGGAAGGGAAAGAGGGGGAATGGACACATTCTGCACCAGTGCTACTAAATAAAACAGGCCCTGGATGCTTCCCTGTTCAGAGGCCAAATGGAACAAAATGGCTGGTGCCCATCTACATAAATTTGCCTTCACCCAAACAGGGCAGCTGCCCTCGGATTGCCCACGAGGACTGGTAATGCAGGGGAACTGCGGCATTGCCTGGAGAGTGCTGGTGAGTGAAAGCTAACAGTGTGCCAAGAAGCCTGCTGATGGTTGAACAATATAGATAGTCACGTACTGCAGCTCCAGCCTGTGCCCAGCCCCATTGTATTTACTACTATAAGCCCCTGGTGTAGTAAGAAGGGAACGCTGCAGAGCTACAGGCTCAGGTAGCTGGGCAGTGGGGCACACAGAGTGAGCATCAGTCTGGTGGGAAAGGAAAAGCACCAGGAACTGGAAGGCAGAAAAATGTGCAAGGCTCTTAACACTAAGCTGGAATGATTTTCTAAACCAAAAAGCATGTGTCCCTTTCTTCTCACTATAAAACATTACTACATAGCTTGTTTCCCACCACTTCACTGTCTCAGTGTTTGTAGAAGTTCCCTGATAAATATAAGCCTTGCTAATCCAGACTGACATATTACCCAGAAAGAATTTCATACCAAATTTTAATTTGTTCTTCTTTACACATCATATTCAAAACTCAGGCAAGATGATAACAGCCAACTACTTTCAGGAAAAAACAAACAAAATAAAAAACCCAAACCTCACAAACACAAAAGACCTCATCTATAACAAGATTGTTGATTTATGCTTAATTGGAGCAATTGTTATTATAAAAGGCATTTCTGAATGATTTCTCAGACTGCTAAAATTCATGAGTAATATTGCTGTCAAACATGATTCTGTATGATTCTATAATGGAGAAGACTGTCCAAAGAAAGGCTCTGACTCTATCTCCATTGCCTCTGACTTAGGTGAGTATTTCACTCCCCCCTCAAAAAAAATTGCACATTAGAGACAAATACTTACTCAAATTTGGATGAAAATTTGGAGGGCTCATCTCATGGCCTCAGGCCAACTCTAGGAAAATGTTTTTATAACGATGGGGCACAAGTACAGAAGGATTTAGTCAGAAACATCTTTATTTGGTGGAAAACGTGAAGCAGAAAACTCTGGCCTTTGAGGCACAGGAGGAAGCAAGAAAGTTGCTTGAGCTAACATAATCAAAGCAACCAGACTCTGCCAGAAGCCTTGGACATCGCCTGTTTTTCACTGTGCAGGCCAGAAGGTCAGATATAAATTGCAATAATTGCTTTCAGAAATGAGAGCAAGCGTTCAGCAGTAGTGACATGGACTTCTCATAGAACAGGAGTCTGATTCTGGTTATCATGATGTAGAAATAACGATAAGAGGAAACCCTTTCAAGGTTTTGTGCAAGCATCACCACGGATTCCCCCATCCACCAGCTTTCTCACTGTTGTGTATCGACTGATTGCTCATTCCTGTTTGGTGGCCCACTTGCAGTGGGATCCTCTCCCACAAACTGACTGCTCTAGAAACCTCACTCCTCTCCCCAGAGGCACCTTCTGAAACCTGCAGCAGACAATAGCTCACTGGTAATTTCTATAATGATGTGCCAGTGGTACTAAGATACTTGCCTTCTTGCTGGAAGCACTTGGATAACCTGTCAGTGTCTGTTATGTTACTATGTCATATCATATTCTTTGTGACACTGCCTACAGGGCTGCATACATGGAGTTTCATGAACCCCTTTCCAGTGGTCATAAGCAAGAGATTGGAGCAATAATATTTTTTACAACTTTTGAGGTAATACAAACCATTTTTGGATTTAAAATAATAAAACTGACCTTGAAAAAGGACTTTCCTGTTGGCCTGATGTGTGGTCCATCATGCAAAGGACAAGAAACGTGCCTGCTGTCCTTCATGGCGAACTATCACAAGGATCCAGCAACCACATACAACTGGATTCTGGCACAGTGATCAACTCATTTGTACTCATCTTTCCTGTCATTTGCCTTGTGATCTGCTTAGCAATGTCCTCTTGGTGAACCTGACATTACATCCTAAATCTACAGGTCTTAGGCTTTTGCAGCAGTATTACTGTGCTTACATGCTGCAAACTGAGCACTGGTGGTGAAAAGTACTCAGGTAGGAGAAAACCGCAATATACACAAGCACACAACTGAAGTAACTTAATAGCAATTAATAGCGATGAAACTTCGTAAAAGCAGTAAATTGAAGAAATTGTAATCAATTTTTCCAAGTAGGCAATGTTTTGGATTCGCAGTTCACTAGAACAATAGCGTCTGCATCTTTCTTCCTGTTGGAAATGGACAGAGAGGAAGAGAGGATGAGAACGGAAGGAAGGACAACTGATGCTGTTGGCTTTCTATTTTGATATATATGGATGATAGATCTCGTTCAAGGAAATCTCAAATACCAGTAAGGATCAGACAGAAATGACCAAGACCGTGGGAAAACAGAGTCTGAACTGCTTTCATACCCAACATAAAAAATCTGTAAAAAACCTTTAGTGAATTTATATTAGTTTAACCACATTTGTAAGAAAACTAATCATTATTACATTTTTAAAGGTGTGAGGATGACCTAAAATACATTAGGGCTGAAAAATGTCTGTAACAGTGACAGGGCCAAAGATGGAACCAAGAGGCTACAAATCCCAAATCCTTGCTCTGACAAATACTTAATACTTCCCCTCAAATGTGAAGAAGACCAATTTTCCTTGGTTGCATTACCCTTCTGGGCTACATAGCCTCTTAGTGGCCAAGAAATGAGTTGTTCAAGCTCCAAGCAAATTAACAGCATTCAGGATGGCACATGCTAGTGAAAAGTGTAGATTGTATATACATTTCTCTGTGATGCCCTCCACCTCCAAGGACAAATGCTCATTTCAAAACTGATTTTATTACAAAAACAACAGAGAAGATTTTTCTTAAATGAAGTTGTAAAATGATTTTTACCACATCCTTCCGCGTCTCCTTTTCTATGGATCAGAACGACAGGAACCAGATGCTAAGCCAGAAAGGACATTGTTCCACCTGCAACATCTGGCTCTTTGGCAAGCCATACGGGAAGCTTCAAAGTTGCACCTCTGCCTTTCACATGGTAAGGCTGCTGGTCGATAGCTTTATCTTCCTGCATGTAATTTTCCTTTGATTCACCTATAATTCTGAGGAACCGATGCATTTGTATCCATTTTGAATAAGGTTCTGTGCAAATGCCACATTTGATCTCTAGGCAGATCCTTTTATTTCCTTTTATATGTTCTCTGCTTTAATTCATGCACTAGCTTTACTGCTGCTCAGCTATTTCGCGGCTGATACTTGCACACACACCACAGCCTTTTTTCCCTACATGAAGTTAAATATCCAGGCTCTCAGCCATGCAAAACGAAGTCAAAATTAAAATACTTTTCTTAGTATTTCTCCTTGCTGCAGTGAGGAATTTTTAGAGGCAAGGTAGCCTCCTGTTGCTTACTAACATTCCTGAATCACTATTTTCCTCTACTCCTCAGTCCTCTTCTATCAGATTTCTTTCCACCTCTCTGTTTCTTGTAAGCATTAAATCAAGTAAGTTAAACATTAAAGTAACTTTGACATGAACCAGAAAAAGCAAGAAGGCTGTAAGTTAAGACTGGGCACCACACTCCTCAGAACTAGCTGGTCTAGTGAGGTATCAATGAATTTCAGCTGTTTCCAAGCTCTTTGATGTCTAAGTAGCAAAAAGCCCTTGTCCATGCAAAACAGTGAGATAGTTCTGATAGCGGAGAACTACACAAACCATGTATAGCACAACAGTGCTCTGACTGGGCTCTCTAGAGGGTGCTGTGAAACACTGTTAATTAATAGGAGAGAAGTAATAATTCATTAGCATTCATTCATTTCAGATTTAAATCCTGATTAGAAATATATCTTGCCCTACAGCTATCACTATCTTTTTTATTCTGTGCTGGAATCTGTAACACACAACGTCGTTTCCCCTTTACTCTGCTATTCTCATCCTCTGCCTGCATTTCCATCAGTCTGAGATCCATTTTCCTAACTAAATACAGCATTCCTGCTCTGAGGTAGGTAACATACAGACCAACTTAATATGGGATAAGGTGTGGCCTAAGAAAATTACTTTTTCTTAAAGGGCATTTTTTTTTCAGGTTCTCTACCTGGAGCCAACCACTACCCAGCAGCTACTTCAAAACAACACAACCCATGACAGCGGGGCAAGACATTAGTTCACAGAAAGCAATTAGCCCTTTCCAGGAAGCGGCCCAGAAGTACTCACATCATCTATTTGCTTTAAACACACTGTGTAAGGCTCAGGTTCTTGGTGGCTGAACACAGACGTGCTTCTTAGCAAGCAAATCCCGAGGAAGAGAGACTTGCAGATTCGCCTATGTCCTAAGTACCAAGCTCAAGGAAACCTACAGACAAGGTAATAAAATCAGTGGAGCTGGAATCACTGAGGATTGCACCAGTATAACTGGCAGAAATGTATGACCCACTGCATTCCAGCTGCATGAAAATCAGAAGGAGTAAAGGACACCTACTTCTGAATTTAATTTTCTTTGAAAATGCAGGCAGAAAAGGGCTCAAAACTTTTTGCCCCTCTGAATTTTAGGTAAAAGCTGTGTTTTATTCATCCGTCAGCAATTTAGAAACATAGAATCATTAGGGCTAGAAAAGACCTCCAAGATCATCTAGTCCAACCATCCACCTACCACCAAGATTGCCCACTAAACCACATCCCTTGAACGATGTACCTTGAACACCTCCAGGGACAGTGACGCCACCACCTCCCTGGGCAGCCTGTTCCAGTGCCTGGCCACTCTCTCAGAGAAGCTTTTCCTAATATCCAACCTGAACCTCCCCTGGTGCAACTTGAGGCCATTCCCTCCAGTCCTATCGCTAGCTACCTGGGAGAAGGGGCCGACCCCCACCTCACCACAACCTCCTTTCAGGTAGCTGTATAGTGCAATACGGTCTCCCCTGAGCCTCCTCTTCTCCAAACTGAACAATCCCAGCNGCCTCAACCCATTGGCCTCAGCCCAGCGATCCAGCCTGTCCAGATCCCTCTGTAGGGCCTTCCTACCCTCAGGCAGATCAACACTACCTCCCAACTTGGTGTCACCTGCAAACTTACTGAGGGTTCACTCAATTCCCTCATCCAGATCATCAATAAAGATGTTAAACAGGGTGGGCCTCAGCACCAACTCCTGGGGAACACCACTTGTGACCAGATGCCAGCTGGATGTAACTCCAATCACCACCACGCTTTGGGCCGAGCCTTCCAGCCATTTTTTTACCCAGCAAAATGTGAACCTGTCCACACCATGGGCTTCAGTTTGTTAAGATTGCAGATTTCCAAGTGTGGCTATTACATTCTGTGACAAAGGAAGTGCAACCAGGGTTAAGACCCAGTTATCATAGGTACTGTATGAACACTAGCTAAGAGACTGTCTCTCATCCAAAGGGCTAGCAACAAAAATAAAGAAGACATACAGAAAATGGCAATGGAAAGACAAGCATATACGTGAAGTGACTTCATGAGGTCACATAGCAGAGCTAATACTAGAATGCAACTCTATTCTTGCATTAAGTATCCACTAGAAGAGGCCACAGACATCTTTTAGTGTTTCCAGGCAGAACCCCAGTATCTTTTACTCTTCACTGAATGCCTTCAGTTGGCCTTTTCTTAAAAAAGAAAAAAAAAGAAAAAAAAAACACAAAAAACCAGAACAGTCCTTGGTCTGTACTGCTCAATATTGCCACAGTGGTTTACAATTATAAACAGCAGTGAGTTTGAGCCCATCTATTACTTTTTTTTCACCCATCTTGCACATCTGTGCTGCTGGCAGTATAGAAATACCAGTACATGCTTCTCGGTTGCAATCTCAGGATATTTTAATATCTCCACTCAAACTCTTCTATCTTGACGTTTTTTTCTTCTGTCCCCCGGCCCTTCCTACATTTCCTATCATTTTCATAGGATTTCTTTCTATGTAGCCCTATGAGAATTCCCTCAACTGTTTCCTGGAGTGCCTCAAAAATCGGTGGTGGTTCGCCTTCTCTTCAGCCATCTTGTTTATGAAGGCAGTGACACTGTTCTTTCATAAACCACCATTAATATTTCTTCTGTCTCTGTAGTCTTTCCCAGGAAAAATGGAATGACATAAGGAGTCTCAGCGTTGTAAGGGAATTCTCCCTATTTCTGTAGTGTGCTTACATCAGGCAGGCTTGCACATGCATGCCCACATACACATATTTTTGCAGAAAATGGAGTCCATCTAGTAGATGGAGATCAAAACGGCTACACTGCCCTGTCACACATCTACCAAATACCCAGGAGAAAAACTTGGCATTAACCTTCAATAAATGAATGGATTATATTGCAAACAATAAGATGGCTAAATATAGGCACAGTCTATGAATTAAACATTGCCTAACTTTACATGACGCTAATTTATTTTGGCATATCTTGATGATTGTGCTGTGGCTGTGTCCTTCTGAATGCTTTTTAATTGTACAGTGGTTGTCCTTTACTATCCAGCTGCTGGCTACAGTAACATATACAGTAATCCATGTCAACACTACATATGCAACTGCACGTGCAGAGCAGACATGGACGTGGATTGCGCTTTGTGTGGTACAGGTGGACAGACGTACCCACGTGCTCATTAATTTCAATAAAAATATAGTAAAACTTAGTCTACTGGACTGATGAGACATACTGTCAGTAGAGTAACTCTGTGTATAACAGGTGCGAAACTGAAGTTTTATTTGCATTTCCTAGCAATAAAGCATTAGCATTCCCTGTACAGAGAAATGCTATCTTGTTCTCAGATATAAATCTCTATATTTGGCCTTCTGTAAAAACCATAGGCCTCAGCCAGGATAAAAGCAGCATTTATTCCGTTCTGCACAACAGAAAAAGAGTAAGCAACTGCTCCAAAGGCAGTCTGACCCAGAAAAGAAATGGCAACAGGTAGAAAGCAGATGCAGAGAGGGCAGTTGTCATCCCTACGTATACATGTCTAGGGTGCACATTCACCCAGATGATGCTTGGCTTTACGATCACCTTGGTATGTACATGGCATAAGCAGTGGTAGCACAGCCAGCACTGTATGGCATGTGACTTTGTCCCCACGTGTTCATTTCAAATACAGGTGCACTATAAGCTCCATGCTTCTTTAAGCCAGAAAGGCTGTTTGATCCACAAACATGCTTTTTACTCTTTTACTATTCTTAGAAGCCCGTGTGTGCCTCAGAACTAATTCTTGAGTGGGACTTTCAAATGCTCCAAGGGTGCCTGTTCCCCCCTCTATTCCCAGAGCCTTACCAACCTGTTCTTGTCCAGGTTAGAAAATGAACCTAAAGAAAATGTGCCAACACTTTTGCACCATTGTGCACATCACAGATATGAAGCCGACTGATCTGCTAAGACACAAAAATTCAGCATTTCCTGCCTTCTTTGTGTTCTAAATGGACAATCACTTGGAAGGAAGCTGCAAAACCAAGCAAAGAAAATCTTTGTACCATTGGTCACAAAGGACAGGAGCACCCAAGCCGTAGCAGCCTAGGAAACGGCCCAAAGCAGACACAACGTACTCTCATTTACTGTGCCTCTCCCTAAATACATTTATGCAAACCCTGCTCAAGTTTCTCAGGCACCAGTATCAATGGGTTGAGTCATGTAAATCAGGGCTGGAGAGGGCTTTGGCCCTTCTGTTGAAATTTGTCTTTGGCGCTATCGTTATTACCATGTTTTTCTTGTTATTTTCTTTCCAACTCCAAACATGGAATATTTTTTCACTTTAGATCTGCAGATAAGAAGATTAGCTAGCTTTGGAACATGAAAATGTGTTTCAGAGCAAGTGGCAAACACCATCTCAAATATGCAGCCCTGAAAGATGTGCTCGGTAAACGCATCTGATTTTTTTTGAATAAAGAGCTGAGCTTCCTATTGCTCTCTCTAGTGTAAGGCTCATTGTGGAAGCCACTTTCACCACTTCACCCCCATGTTTACCAAACGCATCTACTGAAAGCTCAGAGAAATAAAAAAATGCCAAAGTGTATAAAATAATAAATATTGGAAATTGTATGTTTAATTCATGCAGCAAATTACTGGAGATTACATGTACAAGTAGCCTGCAATGTCCTTAAAAATATTCTTTAACTGAGGAAAAGTTTTCTGACCTTTGGAGGAAATGCTTGCTTCTAGCTATGACTAAAAAGAGATTTCCTTCTTTCTCTGTTGTGTTAAGAATCTTTTCTTCTTATAAAGAAGGCACCACAGTGGTTTATAACTGTCATAAAAGCCTGCAATCCTTTTGAGGTTAAGCTACTCAGCTATTCAACTTTTACTACAGAAACTTTGAAATTCAAAAAGAAAAAATAATGTAAGTTTTTGAAGGACATGTGTTGCTGTAGGTGATCCTGTTAATTAAAAGTGATTGCCTGCTAGGAAATCATACTTTAAAAAGTTTCATGAATTTATTAGAACCCTGAAGGTATCTTTGTATGCACAGGGCTTTACATGCCATTTATGCAATTTTGTTTCAGATCTGTTTAAAGCTTCACCGATGCTCCCAGAGCAGGGAACAGCACTGCCAGCATTTGTATGTATTTTGGCTAATTGAATTATGTGAAAATACATACTAATGAAGCTTTACCAGTGATGTTTGCTGAGGATAGTTTAAGTCTCATTTTCTTCTATATTAGCAGTATCTTTCTGCTGTAGATTTACTTTTTTGAAAAGCACAGATTCCTACAGCTTTTTGTGGAGAAACTAAGTCCCAATTTTTTTGGTAGTGCTATTCAGAAAGTAGCTATGCGAAATGTATATGCTAGTACATGTGAATATATATATGTATATATATAGCCTTTAATAGGGATGAAAAGAAGACAATAAACTGTTGTTTGATATTAAAATATACAGGTTCGTTACTAAGAAGGAACGATTTAAAATGCAAAACTAATGAACATCTACAGTAACAATTTATTTTCCTGTTACTAGATTTACAGATTGTATTTTAATTGGTCATTACTTAATTATCCATTTCTGCACAAATCCATCTGGCAGTATTCTTACATAGACTTTTCCTCAGCAATGCCTTGCTACCCCTTGACAATGGTGTTTGAGGAATAAATGATTGAAACAGAACAGTTGTTTGTTGTGTGTGTTTTTTTAACTTGAACCAAGGGGAATATCAAAGCTGAGGTATATGAATCTCTTTGCACTTGAGATGGGCTGGGATCCAAATCCCCACACTCACCAGCTAACTGCAGGTATCTTGAGTTTTCCCTACTTCACAAAAGCAATCAGCTAATTGCCTAATAAAAATTGCAACCGAGTATTTGCTGCTCAAATTTTCTTTTTCAGGTCACAGACATTAGAAAACTCCTTTTCTATCATGTTGTCTTTGTACTTTATAGCATATTGCATAAACTACCCCAACGTGTAGGCAGCACCCTACCTTGGTATAATATCAAATATTGAAATGTTAAAAGGAAAAAAAATCCTCTGCATCTCTTACCAGCCGAGAGAAAAAGAGCTGAGGGAAAGTAAAAGGAGATTTATGAAAGTTCACCATATACTTTGATGTATGTGCGGGCAGGTACTTTTGCACATGCTTTGGAATATGTTGTCTGTTACGGAGAATTTTATACTCCTTGGGCTTGGCTTGGAATGATCAGTGCTGGGGAGCTCCTGAGACTTGACTGGACACTCAGCAGTAGCATGAGCGTTCATCTGGAGCCACTGTCCTCTCTTCTGCCAATTCCAGATTGATATCATTTTAAATAATGTCCAGCTATAAACAATATGCATGATTTCAGAAAAAAAAAATATATATGATACTAACATCACAGAGGAAACTATCATTTGGTATAATTTAATACTCCTTTTAACTCTAGAATTCTCTTAAGTTACTGTTCTTTGTTTTGTAAAAACTGGAGTTCCATTTTTTCAAGCTGGGCTTCCCAGACTATTCATGGAACTTAATGGCAGCACCTTTGAGAAGTTACCTTTTTAGAGTGTGCATGTGTGTGTATGCATGTGCATGCGCTTCAGAGTCATACTTACACGCTTGAGAGTTCTGACTATATTTTAAGAGTTTAAAGTCAGAGACTGCATTGATCTGATATATCTACCAGCTGCAGCCTGAGCAGTTTGCTATGAAATGCATGAATAAGAGATGGATGCATTTGTGAATAACAAAACCAAGACTTAATACTTTAGTGCAGAATATAAAGTACAGTAAGAAAAGCAAATATGCGATTTTTCTCAGTATCCCGCTAATATTGGTACTGTCGATCTAGACTGTAATGTCTTGAAGGATTAAATAAACGTGTCAGTTCATCTGAATGACTGAGTGAATAATGTATTAACGTGCATTTGATGTGCACATTTACGAATATGTATCTGCCAAGCCCAGTGAAAACATCTCTTTTACAGAGATTTTCCTTTTTTTCAGAAATGATACCTCTTGAGGCATTAGAAACAAACAGGGCTTTTCCCTCAAGCTCTCATAGTCCCTCCTCACCCTCCAAAGTAATCAGACAAACATTGTTGACATGTCAGTGAATTCATCTTTAAATAATTTCTAACTTCCATCACTAAAATAGCGAGGTGTTTCAGAAAACTTAAATGAAAGAAGCCTGCAGGTTAAGGAGAAGATTTTGTTCAGTCACACAAGATGTACATAACGTGAAAGAAAGCATCTGAAAAGACCCCGAGCCTTTTGAAAAATCTGTAACTTCTGATCAGAAAATAAGCATATTTTGCATTTGTCCTATTTATCTGTCACGTCTCTGTGCTCAGTGCTTGTATCTTAAAACTGTTTCTGCAGCAGGAACCATGGCCAGTTCCACTACAAGTTCTCTGCCACCAGTATGCACTCAAATACTCACCAGCTGTTTTGCTCTGAAAAGAAAGAAAAAAAGACAACCTGGTGTTGTTACCAAATGCCAAGACCCTAGTTGAGATGCAGACGATGTCTCCAGGCTCCCATTATGTTGCTTCAGCCCTGAGCTCTGAAGAGTATCGATAAGGGACACAAAATAAAACAGGGAAATCAAGAGACGCTGAGTAATAGACCTTTGAATCTTTGTTATTGTTAGATTTACAAATAACACAAACTGGTTTGGGTAGGGAAGAGAAATCACTTTGTAATTCAGCATTGGCCTTGATACAATATCATTCATTTCTCATACAAGGAAAAAAAGCATATTTGAACATGGAAAGTCATCCCAATACAATGAAAGTGAATAAATCTTGTCTTCTATATTAAAGGGTCCGCCCCTCCAAACCCATGTAAAAGGGTTAGCAGTGTTCATGCCAAAGTAAAATTTCTCCACCTGTATGCATAGCGTGTTATGTGTACGTTGAAAGAGAATAGTTTTATGTCCTGAGCATGAGTGTTTTCCATCCTGTAAGTTCCTTTTTCCTTTGCATCAAGTGTTTTCAACTGTCTTTATATTTTGCTTGCAGCCAGTGAAAACTTATACTTTTGAACCCAGGTAAAGATTTTCATAGAAATTCTGGATTTTGAACAGAAACTCAAGAAGCTGAAAGCCTATTTGATGTGCATGCCAGCGTGCATGCAAATGTTCTGCTTTCTAGAAAGAATGTATAGTTACTTGCTCTAAAAAAGTCATCAAAACAAAACAAAGCAAATCAGCAAAGCATACCATGCTTTATCAAAACGCAAAAAGATTTCATCCCAAAGGCTTAAAATTGAAACCCTTTTGTGGAAGAGACGCCTGGCACTCCTCCAGCTGCAGGGCTTGGCAATCTCTGTCCCTGGGTACTGTCTGTCTCAGAGGCATGTCTGGGATTGCTGTGCCTTTTCCTAAGTCCTTCCTACATCGCTGCTCATTCGCTCATTCCAACAAAACTGTGGTAGCATGGTGGTCCCACCTCCCTGTCCCACTGCTGCTAGCTGCTGTTGTCCCCAGAGCAACAGGCTTCAGAACGCAACATAACTGCAATAATCACGCAGTGAGTTTAGGGCAATTGTTTTAGATGGGCTGTAGACTTGGACATATCTGCGTTGTATAGTTCAGATCAAATTTTCAGTATCTCTGTATGATAATGAAAGCTAAAAACAAGGCATTTAAGGAAAAGCTGTGGTTTTGCCATCGTTGCATGATTCTGTAAATACATGGGCTTATTGTGCCACTATTGAACCTGGAGCTCAGTCTTCCAAACACATCCTTGGCTTCAGGTAGGGTTTTTATCTGCCTGCTTTCCAATCACACTGCCCGGTTTGGCCCGCACATAGACTGATCTGTGCCTGCACAGCAGCCCTTTGTCTGAAGTGACTTGGGTTTTGTATTTCCAAGGTAGCAACCCTAGATGGAACAATAAATACTCTTTTCTGGCAATGTTTTTCTCCTTGAGATGGCAGCTTGCAGCCCGTTATTTTTAAGGTAGTCCACTGAAGCAGGATACTGCTTTGAGGCAAAGTCACAAGGAAGCCAGTGGTCTCTATGTGGTCTCTGGGTAAAATGCCACAATTTCCCACCAGGCGGGTATTACAGTAAAGACTTAATCCTTTCCCAAAAGATTCGTTTCTTGAGCCTCAGTTCCAACCAGTAAAGTAAAGGATGGGTCATCCAGAATAAAAAAAAAGAAAACAGACATGGCTCTTTGCAGCTTGCAGTCCTGATATAACGGCCTCCCCAGCCTCCGGGGGATCAGGTAACAATGGGGTTTGATAATGCTGCCGGAGTTTATTTGAGGGATGTTGACAAGCCTAATTGCTTGGCAGCTCTGAGCAGCTGTAGGGCCCCTGGCTGGTCTAGGGGGGGGAATTAACTCTTGGCTTGCCTGTGGGGTTCCTGTACAGCTGAAACATGGCATGAGGGAAGGTACTGTGGCACTGAGCTGTGAGAAATGCTCCTTGAAAGCATGCGAGCCCAAAACATGGGAAGTGGCTAAGAAAGATACTGAGAGGGTGTAATGGTACTAGAAGAATGAATAATGGCTTTTAAATGGATAGCAGGTCTAGAAGTGGGCTTTCTGCATGAGTTCTCTGCATATGTGAAGTAATGTGCAGCACTGCCAGCTCTTGCCATAGAAGGTTTTATTCCTGTGCTACCCAGATAGCTAGCTGCCCGAAAAGAAAGGCCAACCAAGGCAAAAATGCCATCACAATTCATTTATCTGACAGTGAGTCAACTTCCATCAGCAGTCTCCCCAGGATTTGCTTCTACTTCTCACTGAATTTCAATTTTTAAAACAAATGGAAAAAATATATTTAGTATTGTACTGAGAAATGACAATGAATGGGGAAACGTATCCCAACACCAGCATTGCTGATTCTGATATAAAACTTTGCAGATGTTAGAATCTGCATCATTTCCACTTTGTGTTTCATCCTAGTGGAAATGGGTCATTTGCAAGTCTAACAGCAGGGATATAGCTGTAACATGGCAGGGTAAAGTTGCTGTGGGAGTTTCAACTGTGTATTTCTGGATTATTTTAGTGAAAGCAAAGTCTTCATTTTGCATTACAGCAGTGGTTTTGCAAATAATATAGTTATCTGTAGCTTTCTGTTGTGGAAAATAAAACACACGATCCTACAATAGTTTTGGAACACAAAAAAACTGCAATTTTCATTATACAGGGACTGTTTAATGCAGAGATCCCTGAATCACGTCTTAAAATTTTTGGTTAGTACTTGGCATTTCACCATTTCATGGCTTGTGATAGCAGAAGTCTGAACAGCTATAAATTCAGTGAAAACCAAGAAACCTACAATTCTTCACCATTGCTGCCAAAAGGTCTGCATGGTGCTAGCCACAATGTCTTGCTTTCTCAATGCTGTGCCAGTTGGGAAACAATTTTTAAAATTTGGCACACAAAGGCAGTTCTAAGTCAGCCCACTTAGCACAGCTATGCCAGGCCCAAAGGATTACTAGGATTACTATCTCTCCGAGAGACCCCAGCTGTGGCAAACAATGTTATGACTTCTCCCTGTTGTGTACACGTGCTATCTACTTTTCTACCTGGCCAACAACTTGTGTGTCTTCTTCTGGTAAGCATCAAAAGGAAATATATTCCTTTCCTTATCTACAGATCTCTTATTTTCCTTGACCTTTCTCTTATTTTCCTTGACTTTATCCTTATTGTAGCATTTAGGATACTGTTTTGGACCCATTACTTCAAATTTTCTTCATGAAATCAGGAGTTTCAAATCTGCATCATATGTAAGTTCTGTATATCAGAAAGATTTTCGTTTACATCTTTTTACTGATACTGGGCCTGCGGTGCAGAGGTTTTCTATCTATGAGCTGTGAACCCCAGGGGATCTGTGAGCTATTTCTAAGGAATGCCTAAAAAAAGCAAGTTTGTTGCAAGTAGTTAGATTATCTTTGCAAGCGCCTAAACGTTCACTGCAAAAATTTCCAAGAGTTACAAATCACAAAAGGTTGAGAGCTACTGCCTTAGTGTATTCTTTCTGGGAAAGTCATTCAGATATGCTTGCCCAAAAGATGACTCCCTGTGCTCCGAGAACACTGAAAGCTTCCTTTGCACAACTCATGTGATTTCTTTGTGTTTGTCATTTGGCTTGGATCAGTGAATCCCACACAGTGCATCATTTCTGATAGGAATGGCCAGAAGTGCTTATATATCAATCCACACCGTCTGCTATTCAGGGAATATTTTGGCCAGACCTTTGGATTTTTTCATTTGTGATTTGCAATGCTGACTTCTATTTTCTTGGCAGTGGATAAACTCTGAATATGACAGAGCTATTTTTAGCTGTACATCAACATATTAAAAACAAAGAAATCATTTCCAGTACCTATGTACAAGCTAATATATAGGAGAAGATAAAATTTCAGATAGCTAGTAAACTCAAGTTGCTTTTACAGTCTTTCATGGCTGACAAACTAGCTGCTTGTTTTGCAGTGAGGAAAGTAAAAAATACCTTCCTATCTGTTTTAAATTGTCTGTCCTTTCACCACTTCTGTGAGACAAGAACACTTCATCTTTGTTTACTAGGTGTCTTGTCCTCTTAAAGTGCTGAGAGGATTGATAAAAGCTAATCAGTTCCAGCATTTAAGATACAGCAAATGACACAATTACCATCTGTGTATTAATGTACATCAAGGTGATAGATTTTATTTTCTTCCAGCTCAGTGAAAAAGAGCACAGTAAGGTAAAAGGGACATCGGATTCCCAATGAGTACTTTCTCCTGCATTGATATTTTTCTTTGACCTGTGATGGTTTTGCTTTTGATTAATTTTTTTGAATGCAGCTCTTAATTACAAGCAATCCTACAACACAAGCTACCCAAGATAGAAATTATGCGAAGATAGGGGAGGGCCGCAAAACACAATCCTCCAGCAATGTCCATGTGATTGCTAGCATATAGTAAAAGCATACAGTACTACATAACACTCTTAGGATGCAGATACGTAGTGCCCATTAATAGTAATGCCTCTTTACTGCTATTCCCTGTGACCATTAAGAGTCTTGTTTCTAAGTGGCATGTTAAAAACAAATAACTACATGAAACATTTACAGGTAAATATTTGGAGGCAAAACTAATTTGGAACACTAGAGATTGGCTCAAAGTTACCTGAACACATCTGTGGAAAGAGTACACGTGGCCTTTTCTCCATAGGTGGCTCAGAGGCAGTTATTTACAGTTCTTCCTGTCAATAGACCCATCTAGAAGACAGGGATGGTCACAGTAACTCCTGCAACAGCCAAGGATGACTCTAGCTTTCATTTGCTGATGCTTATGAAGTACCTTAAAAGCACAGAAGAACTGGAATTTTATTCTGTCATTAACTCACCCATTGGCCGTGAGCAAGTTATTCATATTCCTTGTCTTTTCAGCAAACTGCCCGGACACAAGGGCCTCAGAGGGAGGCCCTGGCCACAGTCACTGTGTGAGAGCATAGACTTCTTCCACAACAGGGAGTCCCTTATAATTTCCCTCTGCAAATCTGGGGAAAAGGACAGTGTGAGGGGACATGGCAAGGCCAGACAACCCCACAGCCTGTCTGCAGTCTCCCCATTCCCTGGCTCTGCCAGGGCAGTGTGAAAAGCTGCCCACGCACTTCAGCCTAAGGAGCATGCTCCAAACAACACACCATTGGCCTCCGCTTGGTTGATGTGCCCCTTTGCATCCCCCCCACCTCCACCACTTGCCTTCACTACATACATTGGGTCCTGCGTGCACCACTGAACTAAGAGCCTTTCCATAAAAACAGAGCAAAATGGGGAATGTTGCCAACAAAGGGCACTGTGCTCCCTCATGCTGTCAGTACATGCAGCAGTGCATGCTTGGGACTGCTGTGGCATGGGGGCCGCCGAGGGCTCTACCAGAAAAATATACTCTGCCCTGCTCGGCAGCCCTCTGAAATAATTCATACCGTAGCCAGTAGATGTCAGCAAGCGATAATAAAATCAGGCCGAGCCTCACCGTGCTGCCAGTTAGGAGCTGGCTGCCCCCGGTGCGTGTGGAGGCCTTGGGGTGCCCCCCAGGGAGCAGGTCTCCCCTGAGCCTGCACATGGACGCCCAAGGAGAAAGGTACCATTTCCAGTGGTAAAACGGCTTCTCAGTGGTTTGGATGCAGTAATCTCCATGTAAAGGCACTTTTGTTCTTGCAGCATGCTTTTATATAGGTTTAGCCTTTAATATAGCTGCAGGCAGAAGTGGAAATAGAATTGTGTTCAACTGAGTAATATACTGGGCTTTTGCAAAACATCAAGTATGTCTGCCAACACGTTTCAGAAACAGTACTTAACATAAGCAGAAAATTTCATATTTGAACTTTGTATCTACAGCTGGATAGAAGAATTGTTTATTCCTTACTGTGGGTTTTGTGCCCCAGGCAGTAAATGTGAGTAGGATCACAGGCCATCATCCTGGCAGACATTTGCTGATGGCTAACTGTGTTCTGGCCTCACTAGCAGCAGTAAGGGTGAGGTAGCAAATTTTAATTCTGTATTTGTTGCACTTCTGGAAGCACAACTCATCCCATCATCAAGGAAAGTGAAGCCCTGTGAGGATCAAGAAGGCATGCGGAAAATTACAGTACATTTGCTAGGATTTTGAAGGCAAGCCTCACAACTAAGCTTTGAGTAATCTGTGCTTGCACTGAGCTCTGCGGGAGTTCAGGAAAACAGAAAATCCAGTGTCCTGGAGCTTGCAGCTAAGGGAACCCCTGAGTGAGGGCATCCTGGGGGCAGTGGGTTATCCTGGTACAAAAATGGAGGAGAGGCCTAACACGCAACTCTTGGAAAAGGTTTCAACCCCAGTTTAAAGCACATATTTTCCCTGCATCCCACTTCAAATATAATTTATTAAAAAGCAGGGAGGCTGGAAGTGTAGCATGCTAGTTGAGTATATGGAATCAGTGCCCTAGACACAGGCTAGCTGGGAACTACAGGAAAACTGAGGTTATAATCTCCTAGCATTGCTGATTTAGCTTGATAGAGGAGATAATGGATGTCTCAGGTGTATCTCTTGAGGAATTTCTGAGGGCAGTGCATATTGTAGCTTATTGTGCCTTGAAGATGCATAACAAGTGTGTGCTGTGGATCGTGATGTCTCATGAGACTTTTCTCCAGACTTTCTAAAGACATAGCTCTCGAAGATTATGAAGAGATGAATTCAGTAACTTTGATTGCAAGATTCTGACTGCTACAAGGGCTGAAAGTCCTATATTTTCATATATATATATCATATATATTTTTTCATTTTCCTTGGTAATTAGTACCTCCAGTGACTGAGCTTCATATGAGGGTTTGGCCTTACAACTTTAAAATTACCTAACTGGTTTTCTTCAAATTGAGTTTGCTTTTCAACTATCCACAAAGAAATCTTTCTCGTGTAGCTCAACACTCTGATTCCACCAAGACTGTGTGTATAAGCTGGATAACTTACAATTTTTCGCTCCAGTTTGAAACTTCTCATTTTAGGTGGTTTGGAATTATCTGAGCCTGAAAATGTGGATTGGAACTTATGCAGAAAAATGGTATTTTTCATATGAATATGCCAAAGGCTTTGCCAGTTCCACCCCTGCTGTCCAAACTGTCAGCAACCACAGAAAATATCAGCCCCAGAGGAATTGCTCTTTGACATTTATGGGCTACTAAAGTGAAGTAAGACCCAAACCTTCTGCCCTGCCCCTCTCAGGGAATTGTCCAGGCCCAAGGCACTCAATCTGTGCTTAAACAGATGAAAAACGTTTACGTGGATGAAAATAAGGATATTGTAATTCATTGCTGCAAATTCTAGATGATGTCAGAAAGTTGTGGGAAATTCCCTACTGTAAAACAATGTGTGGAAAGAATACAGTGAAAATGGGCAATGTGGCCAAAGGGGCTGAAGGTCACGTCATTGCACTGGTTTTAAGTCCATGCGGATCGACAACAGAGCCCAAAACACAGGCAGGGTTAAGAAGCTCCAGAAAGGTCTAGGATTTCTGGTGGAAAGTACATTAAAGCATTGTGGAATAAAATTTAAAAAATTAAAGTTGAAAATCAATAAGAATAGGTTTAAAGACCAACCCACGGTATTTATTCAACCTTTTGTTTTTTTGGTAGTAAATTCTAGATTTTGTGGGAAATTGGGATAGCCTGTAATTCAGGTTCCCATATGCCAATAGTGCACTAACAGAAAGTAACTCAAAGTCTCAAAACGTCACTGGCAGTAACATTTACCTCAATAAAACAAGGCAGAGCAGGTTCCCACACCCGCTGTTACATAACCTGATATTTTCTTTTATGCTAAATTACTATTGTTACAGTAACCCCAAGAAAACACAAAGCCAAGGTTGTTTGCACAGCTGCAGATGCGTTTGTTGTTGTAGAGCCTCTCCTGAGCCTGCAGGGCCCTGCAGTGGATGCAGGTGCCCGGGGGGCTGCAGGGCCACAAGGACTCCCTGTCGACTGGCACCACCAGTTGCACAGACCCCTTCGCCCTTTGCCCCTTGCCATGATCTGAAAGGCAAAATCATACTTCCGTATGATGCTGGCCTATTTATGACAAAAGCTAGCAGGAGGCTAACTGGTTTACTAGCGTCAGTGTGAGGTTTTCTATAGGTTTTCCACAGAAGTTATACCCAGTTCTTAGGTCCTTCCTCACCCATCCAGCTTATTTGCTGTAAACCTAAGCATGCACTTGCAGGATTGAAACAGGTGTTGTGATTGCTTTTAAATGTGCACTTAAGTGATTTGTGGGACAGAGGCCTGGAAAACCCCCAGTTTCTCCTCAGTGTGAAGGAAGAATGCAAAAACGACATGAGCAGTTAGTCAGGGAGTTTAGATAATTACCTTCCCCTCTCTGAAACAAAAGTCAGGGAGGAGGAAAGTGAAAAAAAAAAAAAAGTAAAAGAAAAAGAAAAAAGAAGGAAAGAAAAACAAACCCAAAACTGCCTTCTAGCACTTCATTTTTACCAAAAATGTCCCCAGTTTCCACAAGAGTTTAATCTGTTTTCCAGCATCCAACGCAATAATAACCTTTCTCAAAACACCAGCACAGATGCACCATCAGACACGATGTTCTGACAAAGCAGGAAACAACTTTTGCAGTTCAGCAGGAAGAAGGTCAGATCATCTTGCCCCTCTTTCTGCTGGGAAAACTCAATGCCTCTATAAGAACTCTGCTTGGATGTGAAAATATTCCTTGTCCCATGGCTGCTATTTTAGCATGTGGAGATGGGCTTACCTCAACCAGCAAAGCTGAGCCCATTGAACACACGGCATCACACTGCAGAACACCTACTGTATTCTTTCTACACACTACATCCTTAGCAATCTCTCTTTCTTTTGACTTAAATGTCATGTTCTTCCTTCTTTAATTAAAGATATAACCCCAAACTATCAGTTATTTCTCTAGTTTCCATTTTTCTTAGAAGTGAGGTTTTTGACAACAGGAGGAAGAGCAGCACTGCTCTCCAAAAGCAGTCTGCATTGTAAAATTGTTTCTAACTTCCATTCTCTGTTCACACTATTTAGGTCTTTCACTGCTATGTTCTTTGTGCTGCCAGACTTCTACTTTGATGACTGAATTAACACCAATGGAAAGTTTTCAGCTGTTCAATGGTACATCTCAGCTGTTGATGCACAGACGTCCATTATGTCCAAAAAAGCAGTCATTTTGGCAATGTCTCTTCACCTGTGGAAAAGGTTTCCCAAGGTTTTCTTCAAATTCTTCCAAGGAGTCCCAGAAATCCTTTGTCATTTCTGTCATTGTTACCTCCCTCTGACCACACTGAGGTCATTCTGAGCCTGAACGTCTGTTCAGGAAGGGTGAGCACACTTCCTTCAAGAATCCAAATGCACTCTTCACGTACTGACAGAAAATGACTCAGTGTGCCTCAAGGCATGAAGTATTTTATGACTGAAAGAAAATTTTAGTGAGAACACTCTGGAGACATGAAAAGGAAGAGGCCACCATGGATGCAGTCTTGTCTTCCATCAGTCACTAAACGCTGCATCATTAAAGATCTGCTATTTCCCTGCATGTATGCCTCACTTGGGTGCACACAAATGGATGAAGTATTAGGGTGGCTATTTCAGTCTTGACACTGTGCAATCCTCTTAAATCTTGCCTGTGCTAAGCAGCAATCCAAATATCATTTTGGCTATATTTTAGGAGGTACTACAGGTTCAACGTATATATTTGTGCATAAAACAGTAAGAAAAATTGTTCTTTGAGATACCTGGGTTCCCCAGTGCAAGGGAGTGCTTGAGGAAACCTGATATTTAGCAGGAGGAGGAGATTTCTAAAGAGCTGGCAATGTGGCAAGACCAAAGTGGGATCAAATGGTAACGACAATGACACTCTGACACATTGAGGCTTATGTTATAAGCCTGAGATAAACTGGAATTTACCTAAAGGTCTGAATAAAACCCACATAACTCTTACAGCACAGCTGTCTGTACTCTGTCTTTATCTCATGTCAAGCCTAGAAGGTTCCGTGATCCCAGCGTAGCTATTTTATCTGGATTTCTGAAAAATTATTGTTTATAATATTTTTATAACACATTAACATTTATAATTTTGAAGGAAGGACAAATTTTCAATGGTTGTATTAGTTGCAGGAGCTCAGACAACTTTAAAATGATCAAAGTTGGAGAGAACTGTAAGTTGCTACGTCAGGCCATTACTGTGCAGCTCTCTAAAGGTTACAAGTTAAGTAGAACACATCCAGAAAAATAGAAAAATATGGATTACAAACCCGTTCTTGTAGAGAACACTCTAAGCTTCTACAAATTTCATTAAGGGCTTGATTGTGATATTCTTTCCCATGTCAAGTGACATCTTAATACTTCATTCCAATGGGATAACTCAAAGAATCAGGTACTACTCAACTTGAGAAAGGTTTCACAATCTAACCTTAAAAGCTGAGTGCTCTTAACACACAATAGCACCAGACTCATTGTGGAGAAAATTAATGTTAGACTTTTGAGGTGAATAATATCCATTGTTTTGCATAAATGATATTTTCTACCAAAAATCATCTGAGAAATTGCTTAACTTGTATGCTAAATCCTCCTGGGGGAGGGGAGAATAGCTCCAGTTTCACTGCCTAAGTGTCTGTTCCATTTAAAGGATATTAGCTAGCCAAATGAAAAATGCATGAATCAATCAGCAACAAGGACCTTGATCTCTGAATGAGACAATGCTGAGCTTTGAGATTTATGGTCTTGCTTCCAGAATTCCATTATTTGGAGGAACAACAACAATAACAATGGGAGATGACATCAGAATAGCGAGTGTTCTTCTTTTCCCTTCTTTTCCTGTTGATCACAAGATGCTGACTTCTGTGTCATTCACCCCTGTCAAATGAGTAAATGTTCAGTGCTTTAAAACATTACCACATGCATGCCCAGTTCAAAATAAAATGAGAACGCCTTGAACGGAAAGGCATTGTTGCTGCTTGCATTTTGCACTGATAATTAGTTTATACACAAAGCAATTACCTATTGTTTACTTTTCTCCTGTATTGGTTCTGCAGGCAGTACTCCTTTTGATTTTTACACAAAGAAAATGTATTGTTGGGAGCCATGCTGCACTGATACTGAGTAGACAAGGGCTTCTTTCTAACTGCTTGTGATTCTTGTTTACTATTTCCATGAACAACTGCAGAAAATGTAACAGAGTTCCTCTTTCAGTTTATAGTTCTTACAGCGGGCAAAGTTCCTTCAGACAATATCTGCCCACCAAGACCTGCCTGGCAGGCTTAAACTCTTCTGCCACAGTGCCTGGAATATCACCAGAACTCTGATTACATGTATATAGACAGACAGATAGAGGTGGATGTAGAAAGAGTTGATGGAAATACTAAGTGTGGTAAGTTCAATAGATAATTAGATAATAGACAATTAATAGATAATTAGATAAATAGATAATTAAAATAATAAACAATAATTAATAAATAAAATAAAATGAAATAATAAGAATAATTAAAATAATGAAATAGATCATTAGCAGCCACATATATAACAGTAGTTCTAACATTCCTTTTAGTATGCAACTATACCTATGAATTTCTGGTAGGAGAAATAGGCAAAAGTATTTCATTGTGAAAACGTGCCTACATCTGAAAATGACAGGAAAGATCAGATGTAAATCTAGCCCAGAAAATCTCTCCAGACTAGGGGATATTTGGATTTAGGGTTTTTTCAGTGCCTTATCTTGCACGAATGGCTCCTCTCTGGGGCTGTATCCCTTCTGCAAGCATCACCACGTAACTCAGCTGGTGAGGCAGGAAGGAAGGATAAAGGATATATCAGAGAAGGTGATATGCTCTCCAGTTTTATGCCCTTACTTCAGCAAGTACAGGTTATCCAAACCTTTGATATAAGCTTGAGAGTCTTCAAGATAAACAGCTAAACCCCTTTCACTTGTGACATAGTCCTCATTTGGGATGACAGTGAGTTTAGCAAATAATAGATTGTTAGCGGAGTGTAGCAAGAACTGTATCACTTGAAACCTCCCCACCTTTCAGGAGTGACTCAGTTATTGGTTATCTGCAATGAAAATGGCACCCAGAGTGAAGCCACAGCTCTGTGTATCAATGGTGTATAGAAAAAATAAATACCAAACTGTAAGAACAGCGTCCTCGTTGGCATAAAGTCTCTTCTCAGCACCTTTCTACAAGCTCTTATAAATAAATCTGCACAGAATGCAACTCATTTATTCTATAAGCATAAAAACATCCCCAGAGAAGCTGGTATATATGCTTGCTAACAGAGCATGCAGTTTCCTTCTTTGGATGCCAAGTCCAGTAATGGGAGCAAAAAATACGTATAGCATTTAGACCCAAGAAAAATGCAGTAATTGACCTCTTAATAAATCTGTTACTTCTATGCTACTAGTTTAAATGTTGTGAAACATGTCAAAGGGCTAATGACTAACTTGTTGTAGCAGTGCTGCTTGTAGCAATGAATGTATAGCGAGGTACTGCTCCATCTGCTTGGTGTTCTTAGGAGAAAATACAGTGTGCCACAGAGGGCACATAGCTTACTACACAGCTTGTGGGAAGAAATCCATGTCTCCTGGCAGGAACCAAGGCGGGTTTCTCCCAAATCATATATTTTATATATTTTAATCCCCTTTCAGTCTGAATATTTATTAAATATTACATTTGTATTTTGAATCTTTCTTTCCTAGAAAAAACTTTTGTTACTTTGTCAGGCTAACATATGTCATGTTTTACAGAACATATGTTTTACAGAACGTATGATGAAGACCCCTAGACAGACCCATTTTGCATCAATACTTCTGGCCTGATGCGAAAGCCAATGGAGTCACTATGAGTTTCTTTCTGGTTTTGGTGAGTTTAGGATCAGACCATTTAAAACACAGCTGTTGGCTCATGGGAAATTCTGAAAATATGCCAGATAAGAAACTATTTTGCTTGGAAGAAACATTAAATCTAATAATAAAAGACAGTCATACATTGTCAATTTTGTATACTTTGTATAAATTATTATTTATTAGCATTACTGGAGATGCTTGCTTAACAAGAAGTTCACGTTTTCGGAGTTCACCTGCTCCTGCTGTTTATAGGAGCAGCTTGCTGAGACCAGCAGTCCTCCAGCTTTTCAGGTCATTTATTTCAGACAAGTCAACCTTTCCCTGTCTGGCTACCACTGCTGTCTTGAGTGATGTGGCCATACAGAAGACACTTCAATGTAGGACATCACGGCATTGTCTGGTGGTGCTTAGCTGATAACTCAATGCCATTTCTAGGAAAAGCAACTTCTGAACTTTCAGAAAACTCAGAGTATATCAGACTGACAGATAAACCCACCAGTGCATCTCATATGTACTCAAGTGCATCATGTTTTGTAGAAAGGTTGTACGGAGAGCAGAATGGACTGCACACGAGCTCGCAAAGAATCTGTAATCTTAAAGAAAAAGATATGCATGCTTTGTGGCCTTGAAGAATTAGCAGCTTTGTACAGCTTTGGGAAGAAAAACGCAACTCAGGGAAAGGCAAACAGTAAAGGCAAGCAGGATCTACTGTTGTCATTTTGCAGAAAATTCTACCTTTTCTAATGTGTTTTTCCTTTTCTAAAACAGAATAAAATTTCTTCCCAAGTTTTCCTTGAAAGGAAATGCTAACAGAAAATAAGTATTTAAGATCTACCTAAGTGCTTTGCTTTGAGTCTGAAAATTTGAAAACATCTGAATTAAAATATATTTTGAAATGAAAATCAAAATGTAACATTTTTATTTCAATCAGGTATTTTTTATAGGTTTTTCTGTAATCAGCTTGCAATGAGTTAACGATTTCCATGTGCAGTTCTACGTTTATTTCCGAAAATTTCCAGACAGACATGGAAAATGACAGGGAACAGTTACCGTGGAGCTTTTAAAATACGCCCCACTGCAGCAGGTAGCCACACATACAATAAATATTCGCCAGTGTTGTTCTAACCTGGCCTCAACATGAAGTTTCTTTGCTTGCCTTCATTCCTCCAAACATTCTTCCCCACAAGTTATCTGAAGGAAGGGTCCATATGCTCCTGTTGATGATTCTCTTTTATTTATCAATAGCTTCCTACTGCAAAAAAATGATAATGTGACTTCAATGGACCCCTGTGAATGGAGAAATCTGGAGATCTAAAGTTAGTTTTCCCATTTTAGCAGCATATTGTACTGACTTATGATGGCTTTTCTTTTAGCTAAGAGCATCACCCAGTTTCCAGCATGGTTACAGCTGCAGGAGAAGACTGGCAGCTAACATGGTAATGAGTCAGTATCTATTGAGATTCGCTCATTACTATTAATTTCACTGTTGCTTCCAACTGATTCAGGAGCTACTTATGGAAATTCTTCTTCTTCTGTCTTACTGAAATCCAGCCCTGTTGCTGTCAAACCTGCCAACAGGCGCAGCAATGCTACTGTGATAAAATAAGTCCAATTCTATCCCAATCTTGCTTTCCTCGGGAAGAACAGAACTCATTAAATAATTATCAGCTGTGACAAGAAAGTAGCTGGCCAAACACTTGCTGCTAATCTAGGCATGACAGCAGGACTATACCTTTCAAAGCAGTAATTAGCTAGATGAACAACAACATAAGTAGCAGACAATGACATGGAAAGGACTGTCTCTAAAGGACAGATTCATTATACGTAGGGTTTAGTGTTTGTGTGACTTATGAATGTTATTTTGCAGTATACAGTTACACTTCTCTTCTGCTGCCTTTCTCTTTGTTTTCTACACCGTTTATGCAAGGGTACAGGGAGAAAATCTGGAGCTGAAGCGATGAGAGAACAGGTGACAGAAGCTCTGCAAGATCTTCCTTACATTCATGAAACAAGGGTGGCACCCGGCAGCACAACGCCATCAGCAGGCACCCCATGTGTGGGAATAAGGAATTTGGTACAGGCACCCTGCCCTCGTTTTATCCTTGATATTTCAAAATGATGCTCCAGTAGTGTTTGTAGACTGAGTGTATTAATCCTTACAAACTTCTCTTTACCAACAGTGCCGATTCTCAGTTGATGTAAGTTGGAGTAAAGCTATCGAAGCCTGTGCAATAACATGGATTTATTCATGGCATACGCTGACTGAGCAGCCAGCCGCGGTCCCACTAGCTAAAAAAACCCAAAAGTCAAAACTGCCTCCATTGAACGGAGGAGGGATGACTACAATCCCACCTAGAGCCGATGCTGGAACTACATGCAGCCAAATTTGTTTTCAACCGGACCGTTCAAGTGCTTTAAGTTAAGCACACACATAAGTATTTGCAGAATTAAAGCCCTCATTTGCAATGATAGAGTAAATCCAAATGGAGATGGATTAGCTGGCAGGGGGCAGGTGAGGTGGTCAAAGGCACATGCAGTTTATCATATGGCTCTGTAATTTACTACATGATTATCACAACTACATATTTGGTGTGGGGATATAGATATACATGCACACACGTATACACAGCGCCAAACTTTTTTGGCACAGGGGCCACACAGTCATTTCAAATTGAGACTCTGGGCTGCACTTGTTCCAGGACTGCTTGTCTGTTGCCAACACACTGAAGCGCCTCAGGCTTCAGTCTGATTCTTTGTTTGCTTGCCCATTAAAGTTCTTATCCCACACTCCCTTTTGGCAGAAAATTTTGTTATTTCTGCTTTATGCTGGCCTAGGCCCTTCTCTTGCCTCTGTTCCTATTAACCTATAGCAGTGACAGCCAGGAGCAAACTGAAGCAGCTGGTTGGAGACGCTACTATCAGACTGTGAAACAGCTGTTGTGCAGAGGGGCCACCCTGAAAAACTTCTATTACAGCACTGCTGGGCCATATTTTGGCCATTGCAGACAGGGAATTGGGGAAAGAAAGCACTTTCATTTGCAGATATTTAATTGCTGAAAAATGTAGGGGTGTGCGCGGCATCTTTATTGGATGTCACACAGAAGTAATGCTTTCCAGGTAGTTTTTTGGCACTTAGTGCCATTATCCTCTGACTGCCAGCATGCAGTGGCCCCATGTCACAACTCAGTGTGAAACTGATTTCCAATTTTTCTGTTTAAATTAATATTTACCAGTTGGTTATTTTTGGCAGACTTTTATTGATAGCATTGATTCAAAACAAATAGCCAGATTCAGTTCTTGGTTACAACAGTGTGACATCTGGAGTTAACTCCACTTTTACCAATGTAACCAAGAGCAGACACAATCCTTTTTCTGTCTTTTCATAATGTGACATTTGCTTTGACCTTACCTATAGATAAGAGCTGGACTGCAATTTTAACTTTGGAGAAGTTGGAATACAGCATTGAATACAGCTCTGAAATTTATTGATTGGGCACTTCTCTAAGATACTTAACAGTACCTGCATGTTAACCTTCAGGAAACTAGTCACTTCAGAATACCATTACATATGTGCAGAAATTGCCCTTACAAAAGCAGTAAAAATTAAACCTTTGCTATCAGCTAAAAGAACATTTCCTTGAGTACCTTTGTATCCATCATCAATCAGTTGGATTAATCACTTCACAATTATTTTAGCTATTTCTAAATGAAAGACGTAGCCAAATCATTGACGAGGGCATAGGACCTACATTTTAATTTGAATGGTTTCACAGCAAGTGAGATGCTCTGGGGTGTGGGGTGGACTAGTTCACCCCATGTCGATGTAGATGTACAGGAGTCCATGTTGCCTAGACAGAATCCATTCTGTTGGATGTCGGTCGACGCAAATCTTTCAGTTATGTCTATAGAAAACCTATACAATTGCATGGCAATGTCTATGTAATTGGCATGCAAGCCTAAGTACTCTTGCTTTCAACTTACATTAAGAGCCGTATTTTGAACTACATTCCTGTTTGTCATCTTAAGGATGGGGAATCACTGAAAGAACAAAGTCAGCCAACAAGGCTGCCAAGCTAATTTTGCTGTGACATTGATAAATATTCAGGCCAATGTCTTTCAAATGTTATTGTGAATCACCTTTCCCTCCTTCCTTCCCCTGCTTCAGTCATCTTGCTGGCTCAGAATATCCACCTTTGTCTCAGACCTCAGCTGTCTTCACTTTATTGCAGAGGATTGCTATTGTCTTTGTCTCTTTTATCCGCTTCACTGTGTCTCATTTTCCTAAAGTACCTGGCACCCACTTTTCCATAACACTGTTCCTTTGTTTCAGGAAAACATAATTTCAAGAGGCAGCAGAAATACAGTTCCAAAGGCCACCGGGTGACATCCTCTCTCACCTGATCTTTATTCATATCAGGGTTTAATGGCATTTTTTTTTCCATTTCTCAAGCACCCTGCAACTCCCTTCCTCCCTGACAGGAAGGCACATTTTATTTCTCATAAAAATGCTTTCCTACTGATCTTCTGTTCTTCAGAAGTTTCAGAGGCCCTTCTGTTGCATGTTGGTTTTCTCCTGTGGATTGACCGGTTGACCTGGTTCTGGTTTATTACTGTTTTGACACTTTTTCTCCTTCCTACATTAGGAGTTTACACCCTTTCGTCATTTCTAATCTCTGTTGTATTGCCTTCAGCAAACTCTGTTTTCAGTTTTATGGTAGGAACAATCGGTAAACTTCACTATCTGAATCAGTCAGCTTTCTAAAAGTAGTATTTTTAACATATGGCTAGTCTTATGTTTGTTTCACACATAATTTACCTGCCTAAAATCTCAGTGAAAAAAAAAAAAACAGAGGAGCTTCTCTCATTTCTACCAAGTCAGGGAAGGATGCTGTTATACCGTCCTTTGTGTACACTTTCTTAACTCCCTGATGCACTAAAAAAGGGGCCTCAGTCCATTGAAATAATACAAAACCTCAGTTGCTGATGGAAGTGATATGCAATTTTCTGTGTACATTTTACACCAGAATGTACAGTGCCTATTGTACATCCCCATTTAAAACTCAAACACAATGGCTCATGCAGCTGGATGGTGACCTGCCAATGAAGTTTAAGACAGCATAGACTTCCACATGAATCTGCAGATTAATGAGACAGAGAACTTTCTTCTTTTCTACCCATAAAAGGCTACTCGCACATTCAGAATGTGGTGCAGAATAAAACCAAAGTTCAGCTTTGGAGTAAAGAAGAAACACGCACAGGATACACCTTAGAAGCAGTCCAGACCTTATGGAAGACTCCTGTAGAATTTAACACAAAATGATGAGCTTTCTGCAGTTTTTTTTTTTTTTTGTACCATCCTATACCTCAGATACCTCTGCTATTAAATTCTATACAATGGCTCAAAAATATCATATAAAAGATGTAATGCTCCATAGGTTTTAGAGTAATTTCTGCAGTGTCCTGCTACATTTCTGTAGGACACCCCCTTGTTTCTATTCCAATTATGTTATCTGGAACTTTTCATAAAAGACCTATCTATCTTACAACAGACCCCTTCCCTTGCTCTCCATTTTCCTTGAAATTTAGCAAACTGCATATGGAGATGTACTTCACAATGCTCACCTCTTGCCATCCCATGATTTTAAGTGTGCTGCCATATCTGGTAAAGGTGTTACTGGTCTTTCAGCTAATCAGCTAGGTAAAATAGTAAGCAAACTGTCAAAAACAGACAATGTAAGTACCAACCGTCTTCTCATCTTAATTAGCTCATTGAAATAACACTAGCATGCAAAAGGGGGAAAAATTAGCTTTTAATCTTTTTTATTATAATTTTGAAGCAAAGCTCAAATTATAAATATTTACAGGAACCTTCATTTATGACTGCCCTCCCAGAAAACTCCATTGCAACATAGAGTTAGTTATGCAAATGACAATTCATCTCCTCAGATAAATAAAAAAAAATCTTTAGGAAGTGTTTGTCATATCATAATCCTACAATTCTGATGTAATTCATGGATGTATATGTCCCTCTGCAGCATCAGTTGTCTTTCGTGTTGATTTAAACAGTTTAGTGACAATGGACTACTTAATGTTTATAATGACAATGGACACAAAGACAGCAGGTACTTCAGGTCTGCCTAATCAGCTTTTAAGGTATTTTTGTTGTCTTCTTTTTTTTCCTCTCCTATCAGTCCAAATCCTCACAATTTGCTCCTACCCAACATCTATCTCAGCTCAGCAGTCTCAGGCAGCAGAGCTCTGCACAACCCTGTGCCTCCTGTTGCTCATCCTAAGGCTTGATGGGGAGCACTGAAGCAGAGGATTAAAATGATCCAATACCTTTATAACCAGAAAGTGGTAATTCACCACAGATAGTTCTAACTACTGTATAGCTAATAATCAGAGGGCAAGTTCGCTTAAAATGCATTGGAGCAATGGCGCCTAATTAACTACGTTACAACAACATCAAATTGACTAGTTCTGCTTGTCATGGTTACAGATTCACACGTGAAACTGCCTTCAAATACGTTGCTCAGAGCAAAGTGGCCTGCAAGAAATTCCATATGACCTCATGACAAGCAAAACAGATTACAGTGACAGAAGTACCACTGGCTACGAAACAGCTTAAAATATTTCATTGCTCTTTGTAAGGGAACTGTTAGGTCACAGCTTGAACAATGACTTGAGCACCTGGTGAAGGGGAGTGGTTGGCCTGGGGAGCACACGCAGACTGCTTATACCTGTGCTCCCCTGTGACCAGAAGGGGTGGGCCTGGGATGGGCCTGCTCCAGGCTTAGATAAGAGCCATGGTGCCAGAGGTCAGGAGTTTGGAAAGCAGCAGCAGCAGGACAAGAGAGAGCAGCAGTTGAAACAGAAGAAGCAGCACCACCACCAGGAAGGAGCTGAAAGGAGCAGGAAATGATGTGGAACAGAGCTCCCAGCTCTATGTGAGACAAATAGCATAGTCAGATGGAGAACTGGTGTAGCCGTAAGAGTTTGGGACGTTTTCTGTTACACTCTGTTAAAATACAAATAAGTTTGTGTTTAAAGCGGTAGTAACTGGAATGAGCAATCTGAACATCTGTGGAGTCTGAGTACACTGAGAAATACATGGGAGTTGTTGAACCAGTGAAGGTCCTACAGTCTACTGCTTCTTCATCCCTCTTCCAAGAATTTTATAGAGTCGCTATGTTTAAGTCTTAAAAAGAGGCAGGAAATTGAAGCATGAAGCAAACTTGGAGAGTTTATCTTATCAGTTTCAGCCAACTATTTTCAGTCACTGATTCTTGACACAAGGATTACACATGCCAGCTTCTGTGAATTGAAAAGAAGTGGCCCCAAGGAGGTTAGCTGAAGTCGAAATGTCTTTAGTATGACTCACAGGAAAAAACACAAGATACAGCCACCCTCCTTGAGAAGACTAACTTAATTTGTCAAGCAACTATTTTGTGTCAGTTTTGACTCACTAAGAGCTTACTTTGTTCATGAGGATACTTTTGATGGTGTCAAAGGAACTCTGAGTACGTTAAACACAATTCAATACCATCCAAAGAAACTGCCTTCTCAGGAAATATTTCATCAGATGTTATATAAAGGGAAAGTTCAAACTGTCAAAGTTTTTATGTGGGTAATGTATCCACTTAGTTTTATTATCAAATCTTTATTTCATTTCTGAGACTACAATGGTATCTTAAGTCTTTCATGAGTGCTTCAATTCATCTAGTTTCTGCATATTTTTGAGTATTTACTTTTCATTGTTAATACAACTCCCATGAGAAGCAGCTTTGAATTGACTCATTTTCTTTCTTTCCTTTAAGAAAGTTTTGTCTCTGTGGATTTTCTCTGAAGGTGTCTGGAACTGATGAGCTGTGATTTCACCACTGTTTCCAAGGCTGCTTTGAGCAGTTGACTCCCATCCATGCTGCAAACGTGTTTGCCAAAGCTGGCACTATGGGTCCACCTAGACATAATTTTCAACTGATATGCCACCTATTCTCTGTTATTCCTTTGATCTTTTAGGTTACTTCTTGAAGTATAAACAAGCCCCTCTCTCCCTCAAGCACTGCAGGAAAAGTATCATTAATCTTTGGGCATGATAATTTCTGTTTCTTGTTTTCTAGTGTTTGGAGATATCTTGAGTTGCTGTTAATGTGGTCATTACCTAGGACATAATTTATGGTTAATATATTTGCCCATGTGCTCTTGGTTTTAACTTTGTTGTTTTCATGAAACAGATCAAGAGAAATCAGAAGAATACATTTTTATTTTCATTGTATATTTCCACCACATCCTTGGGTTGATCTAAACCCAGTCATATTACTCAATTTGTTGCTGAGCAGCCTGATTTCCTCTGTTACATACTGAGATTTTTGCAGTTGGTGTCTTCAAGAACATCTGCTTTTCCATCTGGTCATCCATGTGTACTCTGCTAGTCCTTTCTACACACCTGGGCCCTACAGTCCCTTTACCTTGTGCGTTCCAGATGCCCCAGCTGTATGTATGGAGTCTGACAGATCCCGGTTCCATGCAGCCTTCCTTTCTCACAGTGTTCACAAAGTTCTCAGTGACAGAAACCAGCAGGCCTGCCACTACTTGAAAGTAGAAGTCTCCCTAGTTTGAGCACTATAATTACTATTGTCATCGCCATTGTCTTAGCTCTGAAACCTAATATATACTGATAACAGGCAGAAAAGTGAGCATTTGTCAAAAATACACTTGCTTTGCATCTGAAGTACATTCCTGGTGTATGTCTCCACAGTGCTAGAGAGCATAATTCTCTGGCTTTGCTCTGGACTACACCAAGTACCTCCCCACAAACCAGCCCTGGCATTTTGTCAGTTTGCTCCAGAAAGCATCCTTAAAGGCAGTATGGACAAGATCGCATCATGTTGCCTCCCTTCTCTATCCTGGCAATGTCCAAGCCCCTCAGGTATGTTCCTAGGCTTTCTGCATTTTGACCTGTGGAAATAGCACCTAAGGAGCTGCAGCCTAGGTGCCACGCATGGAGCAAACCCCACAGGTTGGGGGTGCCCTCCTTGGGACAGAGTCTCACCACGTGTGGCCCAAAGGTACAGGGACACTGCCAGCTGCACAGGGCATCAGGCCTGCACGGTGGGGAGGTGAGCCCGGTGGGGTCCCTCACCTCCGGGTCAGGGCTGGGTCCCATCCTCTCCCAGCAGCACTGCAGACACAGCTAGCAGCATTTAAACATGTTTTGAAGGATTTTAAACACATGGCTGAGGTGCAGCTTTTTTTTTTTTTTTTTTTTATACAAAGCTATTTCAGTAAGTGTAAATGTAACATAGTACCTGGCCTACCAGCCACCTTCCTCTTATCCTAAAATAGGCACAGACCTACTTCCATTCAAAGTAAAATCCCAGCCTTTGACTGTATTTTTTTCCCTCCCCTGCTAAGCAGAAAGGATTGCAAACAAGAAAAACCAGCACCAAAAATATTCTTGCAAAGAGTGAGAATTCCCCTGGTTACTGATTGTAATAGAAATACTCTACATTTGGCTCCACTTTGAAATGTGCTCCATACCCATGTGCTGGAATCGAAAGCACAGCTGGGAGCGCACTGCATTTCTCTATAAGCACATCTGGATGTGTTTGAGCTGCTGTCTGTGTGATGCCTCTCAGAATGGGGTCATTTACAAATATTTGGTGCTTCACCAGACCAGATTTCCTCTTCCAAGAAGTAAAAGTGCCTGTCATCTGATGATGGACAGTCTGTTCTCTCAGTAAAAGTGAGTGCATTTGTGGCTTTTCTCCATGTAGCAGAGTGGTCACAGAAAGGAAGGAAGATTAGTTGACAGAGAAACCACCAACTATGTGGACGTGAATTAGCCTGGATGTTCCCTTTGGTCAACAGGGAACAGCAGAAAGGGGAGTAAAAGGAAGCTGGTATCACTTTTTTTTTTTTTTTTTTTTTTTAAAAAAAAAGTCTCTTCGGTTTCCAGAAGCCATCCACTTGATGTTTTTTAGAGCACTGAGTGCAGTCAAATAGTTCATGAAGTTAAACTGGGACAATAAGAAGGTAAGAACAATATTAGTTAAAAGTAAAGAGACACCTGAAGACAGCAGAAGGATGAACCCTTTCCTTCCTATTCTCTCCTCCAAGCTATTCCTTCATTGGAGGAGACAGAGATTAGAATAGCGGCCTACAGTAAAGGAAGAAAAAGGGGAATTCTGCCAAATAGAAAATTGAGTCTTAAGATATCTGCATACTCAACAGGACAGAAAAAGGACAGACATACAAAGAGCATTTGAAATGCATTATACTCAGAAGAAGTACCAGCAATGGAGTCAGCCAGTTACTAGATGAAGGTGGTAAAATCATTAATAATGAAGAAAGCCATATTCTATAAACACATCTCTCCTCTGTTTGGAGAAAGCAGGATGACAGCAGTATCATATCGAGCCGCTGAAGCCTTTTTCAGTCCATTAGTAACCAAATAGGATGTTAAACATCTACTTGTGATAAAAACCTGTAATTCATCAGGCCCAGATAACTTGCACCTGAGGAGTCTCAAATAGTTGGTGAAGAAGATTCTTGCTTCCATGTGTTAATTTTTAATGGATCTTGAAATAATATGGAAATTCCAGAAGACTGGAAGAAGACTGATGTTTTGCCGGTATTCAGCAAGGACAAACATGATGACCTTGGTAAATAAATGCCAGCTAACCTAACATCAAACTGGAGCGGAGGTGAGGGGGGAATAGCAGAATATGGGATTCAACTGATAAAGAATGAAAGGACAGGAAGTAATTAATGCCAGTCAGCATGGTTTTATGGAAAATAGGTCTTGTCAGACAAACCTGATTAGATTACAAATTTGGCTGAAAAGGTATATTGCTTCAGTGCAATATACTGAAACATTTATAAGGCGTTTTACTTAATTTTGCAAAACAATCTGATTTAAAAAAAAAAAAAAATCATGGTGTACAGTCCCAGAGAAATATCCACTAGTAGAACAGTGCTCTTGTTAAGGAGCAAATCTCAGAAATTACTTATCCCTGGGAAGCCATTGCTGAATACAGATATTTTTAAGAAGGCTGCAGAAGGGTCAGTCGTAGGCCTGGCTCTTGAACTTTCTGTTTCTGAGGTGAATACACACCCCTCCTGATTGTACTGTGAATGCAATCTTTGCACATTTAAACAGAAAAGCAAACAATATGTATACAGAAATGATGTTATATGCTTGTATTGCATTGGTGTAGTTACTGAAATGCTGCACGTTTCCAGTGATATGTCTTAATGAAGTTGGGGAAAAAAAGAGGTTTGGAAAACTAGTTATAAAAATGTGGAACTGAAGAAAATGCTTTGCCATGAGAACTTCAGCACAAGTTGAGAGATAGCAAGGTATTTACACAGTATAATCAAGCAAAGCAGAAAAGCAGCTCGCTCTCTTTCTTTCTCCAGCACCCCCACTAAACTGGGACAAAAGCAGTGCACAATCTTGCTCTGTTTTAGGGCCAAGGGCACCCTGAAGGGTTCCTGTTTGCACATTAGTAGCAGGATACGTTAAGCGATGGGGTGTCCCTCGTGTCAGGAGGGGAGCCTGACCCACTGCACGTGGCAGCACTCATGTAGGTCATCTGCACCTGTGAAGGCTCCAAGACTTTTCTCTTGCCTGTAATCTCTCCTCAAGTGAAAGGGCAGATAAGATGACCCTGGATAACTCAGAAAATGTCTTGTCCAATTATCTAGGGGACAGAGGGAGCCTCGAGGAGTTACTAGAGGATCAAAGGCCCTACTCCAGTCTTCAACACAGAAAAGTTGCAGCTAGATGACAAAAGGAGAGGCAGAGGAAGAATGTGACAACTTAATGATGCTTGGGGTAAGATCCTCAGCTTGAACAAGCAGGTGTCACTCCTTCAAAGTCAGCGGCAAGAAGCTGATTTACACCAGTGGTGATTCTGACATGTTATATTTTTTTATTTGCTTGAGCCCTGCCGTGGCTCCATAAGCAAAGGTTAATGCAGGTCTGCCAGGGGCAGGCAGAATGGCAGTTGTGAGGTTGCTGATTCTGATAAAAGCAAATTGTGAACTGCAAGCATCTGAGTGTTCAGTGTCACATTCACACCTAACAGCTGCCCTTGCCTGTTCCCCACAGTCATCCAGTTCTGTCATCATGATATGTTCCTGAGACCATATTTGTGCTGCTGTCACTTTTTGTCTTTGGAAATTTGTGTACAGGCTTTCTCTAATGACATACTGAAAGCGCTTGTAAACTTGAAATGAGTGGATTAAAATATATTTAACCCAGACAAATCACTTCCATATATTAGGCAGGAACTTGAATCTTTACTTCTTCTAGGTCCATGCTCTCCTCTGTAAAGTAAGGACTTGGGATAGGGATGTTAATATTTATAAAGTTGTAGGAGTCTGAGAAGAGCTTTTTCCCTTCATGAAAAAACCAAAGCAGTACTTTCTAGATCTGTCTTTCACTCTCATGAGCATCTCTAAAGGGAAGAGACAGACACCTCAATGGAGCTGCCCTGCTCCTCCACTTCCACCAGCCCTCTTTGCCTAGGAGCTGGCTACCAGCAGTCAGGGCATCTCTCGGGCATTTTGTCTGTGCATCAATATCGGGCAATGTCAATACTGTCAACACATCAGCCACCCATGGCACAGACGTGGGAGATAACAGCAGGACAGGTTTTGAGTGTTGTGCCCAGGCCTCTCCAGGGCTGGAAGCCGCACCGCTGACATGCTATGCTGGCAGCCCTACCCAAACGTGAGCTCACTTTCACTGCTGATCTCCCACCTTCTAGGTTATTTCCTAAAAGTGATTAACTGCACTTTTCCTCCTTTGAAAGGCAGCGCTTCCCAGCTCCTGCTGAGTTTTTACCTTCACACTTCATCTCTCCTCTGCAAAGAACAATGCGGACCTGTGCTCACCTGCTGAAAAGGTGCAGTTGTCTGACCCCAAACCACCCTTAAACTGCCAGGAGTCCAGGAGTAGCTGCCTAACTGCAGCAGGACAGAGTTTAAGGTGAGCTGCAAAATCTGCCCACAAAGCCTATCAAAGCAGCTGAGGCTGTTTTTTGTTGCTCAGGCAACAGTGTGGGACAGCTTTCAGCTGCCCCAGCTCTGCTGCTGTCAGAACCTGCACCAGCCAGCTGAGGGTACTGATGGGTTTTTGCAGGGGTGGGGAAAAAAAAAAAAGGAAGCCAAGGTTGGTAAACCAGATCTCTCTGGAAATAATTGCATTAAATATAGAAGAGGTTATGTGCATTTTCCTTTGTCCTTTCTCTCCCCATGGGCTGATGGCCTGTGCTACTCCTTGTACCCGCCCTGCAGCTGATTTCAGTGTTTATTCTGCACCCACCCCATGGTTTGCTGGGGGCCCTGTGACTGCGACACTGGCTCCCTGCTCTGCTTCCAAGTTCAAAACCTTTCTGGCTAAAGTCTGCAGTGACACATAACGCGAAAAGACAGCTTTCGGCACAGGGTGGGCAGCAGGTCCTGGAGAATGCCATCTGCGGGGTAGCAGTACAGTTTCTGGAAGATTAAGTATTAAACCTAACTAAAAGTGACTAACGGGGAGAGATCTTTGCCTGCCGAATGCTTGCAGTTTTCCGTGCAGCAGTTCCAAGGTTGTGAGTGAAGGTGAACAGCCCTGCTTCTAAAGACTCCTTAATTTTAAGAAATTCAAAGACCAGACAGGACACTTTGTTCTCGACTTTCTTAAACCTATACCCTACTTCAGATCGTTTCATGAGCTGTCGCCTTTCATATTTAAAGCTCACAAAATAGAAGCTAAAAAAAAAAAAAAGGTGGAGGGAATAAGGAGTGTAAGTCTCTGCAGACGTGAGGTATCATTGTGTAATGCACCATTTTATCACCCAGTCCTGCCAGGGTGCAGGATTCTCCCCATGTCTCACACGGGCAGTGGGAACTGAGAGCATTCCAGTCGTCTCTGGGCTGCTTACATCTTGCTGGGACTGGCTCTTTATTCAGCAGTTGCACGCGTGGTTGTGTGAATAAAGCCGTGAGAATCTTCATAAACTGATTAACAAGTCTGTGGTTTACAATGCACAATATTTATTTAGGCACCCAAACGGATTCATAAAAATCCGTGTTCAGATTCTCTGATGAAAACACACGGTATGAACACAGATAAAATATGCAGAGCCAAAAGATCATGTTTTATTTAATGGTTTTGTATAAATATAGGGAAAAAAAGGGGGGGAGGACGGGATAAATACACTACCAAAGTAGTCACAAAACTATTTTCATTAATAACTTATCAAACCAGTTTTATTTCTTGAAAACCTCCAAAGTAAGTTAAAAGCTGTGCCGGCAGCTGGCTGAATTTCTCCTGGAGGGTTTGGATGGGGCTGTGGGCTGCTGCTGAATCTCACTCTTGTGGATTAATTCACGCATTATCTCCTGGAAAGCTACCTTTTTCAGAGTGGAATAAAGCCTATTTAGCAAATTATTATTTTTGTTTTTAAAACTAAATGACTGTTTATTAAAAAAGAAAGCGACTAAAATTCAAATTTTTCCTCATTACCTGAGGCGTAATCAAATTTTCAGCTGTTCAACAAGGGTGATAATGCGGAACAGGAGCACGATAACATTTGCCATCATCCCAGCTGGTTCCCCCAAAAAAGAAATCTCCTCACAAGCCTCTCATCGGTGAACCCACACCATTTTTGAGAAGCCTATGACCTAGCACAAGGTATGGGTTAGCAGTAATCTGATAATGTGTATGAATTGTGAGATCTCTTTTATTTGGACACAATGGTGTTTGAAACAGAAATTAAATCCTCACTTCATTAAAGGAGGTGGGAATTTGACTTCAGTGTGACCAGGATTTCACTACTGAAATACATAACTGAGAGTGTCGCGCTATGTTTTCAGATTTCAGAAGCAAATATTGGATCCTTTCATTTTACCAGTGGCTACAAATACTACCATAGAGAGAAAAGGGCTGAGAGCTTCTCAGAATAGTTTGCAATGTTACAAGATCCAGCAGCTGAAAAGGAAACTGGGCACATTTATGGGAAAAATAAAGTGAATGTGATCGGTGTTTCAGAATAAAACATATTAAGGACACTTCAAAATCAAGACTGGGTGTTTCCTACAAGTTTCGGTCTACTTCAAGCAGGAATTAATTCAAGGAATTTGACAGCTTGTGCAGTAGAAGGAGTCGGAGTAGATGGCTCTACAAGACGCGACACTACTTGTCTGTCTACAACTGAACCGTCCATTAATCAAACTGGATTGAACACAAGGGCAGTTTCCCAGTTAATGTTAATTCCTTCAAAAAGTGAATACACTATCGATTATTGTTTTTAAACATACTTAGTTGTAGAAACGCCTATAATTAAGAGCCCAGACCTTTGAGCTAGAGAACCGTGAGACAGGCTGCGCTGGGACACAAGGTGTAAATGGCAGCCCTCGCTCCCGGGGCGCGGCGGTCGGTTAGTCAATCAGATGCTGCTGCCATTGCTCCAACTGGATGCACGCGTTCCTTGCCTGACATCCATGGATCTGCAGTGGGTCACGATTAACACTTAGCCCAGCGGTAGAAAATGATGGCCTATCTTTCAGTTACTGAACCCACTTTCGTTGCTCACTCTTTCCTTGTGAAAAGCTAATGTTTTAACTAATTCAAACAATGCTCACCCACCAAGATACACTGGTTTTGCAATGGCTCTAATTGTTTCATCATGTTGCTTTTCGTCCCTTACACTGCAGCGCTTCCAAATTCTGATTCTCGGGGTGGCCCTACAAGCAGCTGAGCTCACGCAATGGGCAAGGCGCTTCCCAGCCAGAAATACGATGACGGTGCTAGGGCAGGTGCGGCTACACCTCCACAGGGACATTGCCAGAGTGCTTCTGCAAGAAAGTTTCTTATTTCAAATTTGCTTCTTCAACATTTTCTTTCCATTTTACTGCTTTACTTCCTGGTGGAACTGTCGAGCCTCAGGTTCCAACCTGTGTGTTTAGTCAGAAAGGAGCTTACCAAAGATTTGCTGTACAAATAACACAAGGCTAAATACACAGATACTAACAGCAGAGATTACATCCTTTGGAGGCTTACTTCACCCTGCACTGCTTACGAACTACAAGTGGCAACAGCAATATTTTCACTTGCTTCAGTGCTTTCCTCATATTTCCGACAGGAACATCCAGTGCTATATAAGGGTGTTGTACAACTGATAACTGTAGGAAAAATACTTCTGCATGAGGCCGTGACGATTTTATTATTACAGACAGCATTACTGGTTTCACTTGGATTGTGTTTTTTAATAATTTCGGTAATAGATTCAGTCTTAATAATTCTACAACAGTAATTATTTTGAATAAACTCTTTGCTGTTCTTGTTTGTTTTTTACTGTTGGAGGTTTTGTTGTAACTGCACCACGGCTGTTGATGTCATTTTCAGACTTGGTGTGACAGCAACAGGGACTTGTTTCTTTGCTGCTTTATTTCTTTATCATCAAGATAATCCTAACCCTTTATGCTGTCTGATTATGACGGTTTTCCATCAGCTCCATGGGATTCTTCTGCTCAGACTGCTGGATATTACTCTAAAGCCTTAGGAGATGGCAGCCAGCTTTCTGGCCCCCAAGCTGTAACCTAACTTGGGAGCTACAGACTGTGGGTGACAGTGCTGGGCCAAGGCCCCAACGTGGCCCTGAGGCCATCCCCAGAGGTTCTGTTTATGACTTTGTGATCTCCTGCCCATCCCACCACGGATGGTGACTGGCTTGCTACCTCATGCCACTCGGCCATTCCCTGCTGTGAGCCCTACTGTGTGTGAGGTAAACCAGGGTGGGCACAAGGGGAACCCTGACAGCACCTGGCTCACCTCTCGCCCTAGTTAGGCCCCAGTTAGGAAGCACCCTTCTGTGATCTGAGCAGCAGCTGCCCGTCACCCTGTGACCAAAGGCTTTGTCTCCTGAGGCCCCACTGTCTCTAGACAGACGCTGTGGCATCGGCAGGGGCAGCCCGTTTCTCACGGGCACTCCGCTCGCGGGCTCGGAGGCTTCCACCGCGTGCGCGAGCGGCCGCGATCCCCTCCCCGATGCCTTCTCACCACCGGCGCTCGCAGCGCGCGGGCGCTTTCCCGGGCGCCCCTCCCGCCGCCGCCGGGTTGCGGCCGCGGATCCCCCNCGGGGCTCCGCGGTGGGTGCTCCGTGCGGGCCCCGCAGCTGCGGAAGGAGCCCCGGGGGTGCCTCCCTCCCCCGTGCATCCGTCGGCAGCAGCGCTGCGGGAGGGCTGTGGGTTAGAGTTCGGATCCTGTGCTCGAGAGCTCAGGAGAACGAGGGAGAGCAAGTTCCGCTGTGGGTTGCGCTCTTGCAGTCGCTGAGATGCGCGCGTGACTCCTGTGCGAAGTTTAACCGAGCCCCTCCAGCCCCGCAGAGCTGACGCGTTCACCCGTCCCGAGGAAGGTGCGGTGGGAGGAAGGGCCGCGCCTGCCGCATCCATGTCCACGCTTTGCGTTTCCGTGGTGCAGACCACTCACCTGGGTATTCGTGGTGCTTCACCCAGAGCCTTCCCGCGTGCTTAGGGAGGCCGGGCACGGGCAGGGTGAGCAGAACGCCGTGCCCTGCGCGCAGGCCTGGCTCCCGGTGCTGCCACTTGGCATGGGGCTGAGCTGCCCTCCTCGCCCCTCTGCGAGCCCCCGGCTGTGCTGGTGGCTGCCCTCAGCCTCTCCGTGTCAGCTGCCGAAGCAAAATTAGAGGAGTTTAGGGTTGTTAGAAAGCGAGCCATGGACGTGACACTTGCTGGTGATTTTTGGAGGGAATCACAGGGCTTCACTGGTTGCAGCTCAGAGATCATGCTAGTGTTTGCCCCAGGAAAGGAAAAGAAGTGTTGTACTTCTGGTCTCTTACCAGTAAGGCTTGCCTGCATGTACAGAGCAAGCAGCAGGCTGAAAAATGTAACGATGGCACTCGGATAGGTCTTTTCACTTCCTGTCCTGTTGCCGTAGCTCGCTTCTGCTTCTCATTTTTTTCTTTTTTGTCTTGAACTAAGGTAACTTTTGTAGGGTGCACATTGGAGTAAAACAGATGTGTCCTTTTTCTTTCCACTTCACCTGCTTATATCGCCTATTCGCTTTACTCACCTTCCCTCTTTGGCTATGAGCACCTAAAATAGTTCCTAGTGAAATAAGTCCCATTAATTCGAGAATGCTGTAGAACCAATGTGATTTTCCTCCCCTTCACACCTGTGGCTTTACCTAGCCTCTGAGTTTTGTTTCTTTTTTTTTTTCTTGTGCCTAGCTATAAATTTCCTTTTGTTGAAGGATCTGGCTGTGTGTCCATCACATCCAGAACATTTCCCTCCCTAAGGGATGCTTTGCGTTCTCTGTTGATGTGGAGTAATGTTGTAGTGATAATGCTTCCCTAAAAATACTTAGCTCTCTCATGGAATAACTTCCAGAGATCAGCAGGAGGAGCCTGTTTAAATGCTGCTTATTCTCTCTGCCAGCTTCTCCCATGGAGTTCTGGAGCAGCACAGTGATCAAGGAAAACAGGCTGAGTGCAGTGCTTTAGTAGTTACAATGCAGCAGCCCAGAACCTATTTCACAACAGAGCAATGGGGTTCCCCTATAAGGAAAAAAATCTCACTGATGTAACTGCATCTGCCATTTCTCAGAACATTCCGTGTGTGCTCCCCGTTGCACTAGCGCTGAACTGGAAACGAAACTGGCACATGCCACAAAAAAGGGCCTGATTCTGAAATAGATTTGTTGAAATTGTAGTGTTGGGAAGGTTGTGGGTTCAGCCCTGCTCTTGGAAAGAGGAATTTTTGTGTGCCCTCAGAAAACTGTTGTAGTAAAATCAGACTAGAAAGGGGTGTTTGCATTTGATGATATTTGTTACTCTACATATGCAGCTGTACTTGAGGGGTGTGCTATCAGCAAGCAGAATGTTGATGTGAGCCTGACACGCTTGTGTTTCACCATCAGCTGTGCAAGAACGAGCCAGGGATGTTGAGACCCTCCAGGCTTTGTGGACTGCCAGTGTCAGTGGCCTCTGAAATGCCCTTCACTGTCACGTTCCACGAGGACACTCGCCCTTGTTTTACTCCAGTGTACACCTTACAAGTGTTACCTCACTTTAAGACAAATCTTGTTGCAACTTGTAGTGGGGAGAGTGTGTAGGCATTTTAAAGTGTTTGGTACCGCTGAGCGATCCTTCTTGCTGTCACCCCAAAATGTTGCGTTGGGTAAGACATGCTGTGCTTTTGATAGCACCTGCTATGGCACCCTGAAGCAGAAAAGGATCTTCATTTTGTCAGATCCCTGTGTTGGGATGTACACAAATGTTAATAAGAGGTGACCTCAGGGTACACACCTCCCCCAGCAGATGCTAGACAGCAGGACGGAAGGAGGCCCTGTGTTGACAGGAGACAAACAGTATTTAGTAATCTAACGTTTTCTTGATGTTGGGAGGTGGTTACTCACCAAACAGTGATGCTCAGACAGAGAAGCAATGGAACTGGATGAGCAGAAGCAAAAAGTTAGTAATGGTGAGCAAGTATGTGGAGCAGCAGGGAAGTTCTGAAAGCAAGGAATGGTTCGCTGTCAGCATGCAGCTTGTAGCGGCACAAAATGAAACTGTCTGTCGAAAGCGGCATAGAATAAAACATTTCCAAACCCAGTAATTTGGGACAACAGAGTGCTTTTGCATAATAACAGGTGTTGAGAAAAACTTCCTTTTGAAACTCTAAACAAATCAGAATAGCATCTGCCACCTGAAGTCAGGGTTCAAGCTGTAGTTCAGTGTTTGGAAGAAATGAGGTATGCTGTGCAATGCTCTCCTCAGATGACTGTGGTGTTACTAGATTAGCCCTGAGTAAGAAATACATCCCTGTCAGTGGTACAGGATACAATTTGTATTTCATTGAGCTTTGTAGGATCTAATAACTTCTGTTTTCTTTTTAAGGAAAGAAGGACTGTCCAAGTGTGGAAGATGTAAGCAGGCCTTTTACTGCAATGTGGAATGTCAGGTATGGCACTGCAGTTTGTGAGGCTGCACGGGGAATGCTGAAGTCCATTTTTTGTTTGTGTGGCATTGATAGTCTCTAATTTTAGCTGTAGTTAATAGCAGGCCAGTCAGTTTCAGCATCCCACAGATCCTGACCATGGAGTTGTGCATTGGACAATTACAGGATTTTGACATGGTCTGCATGAGTCTTTCAAGATCAGTAGCTCCAGGGCTTGGTACCACTGAGACTTTGATTAGAGCTGCCTGTCAGCCCACTAATTATGTCACTATTATTTCTTTCTTAAAGCGCAAACCAGATAATTTAACATTAGCTCACTAAACCGCTGAGAGAGTTTGTGTCTAAGGGAAAAATTAAATCACTGAATAACTATTTTAAGGGCTTTTCTTGCTCGTTATTTCTTTTTTCTTGCTTGTGTATTTTTTTAAAGCCTCCCGAAATAGAATGTGTGCACCAAAGCAGAGCAATATGAATACATCCAAAACATTTGCATGCGCTTTTAATTACATTTTTACTTAAATTGGGATAAGCATCTCCCAAAAATAAATAAATAAAAATCCCAGATCTGGTATTTAGAGTGCTTTTATTTCGAGCATGTATCTCATTCTCCCATTGCACTAGTTGCAAACTTTAGCCTGGCCTCCTCTCGTTCTCCTTTTGCTGTCTCCCCTGGCTTCCAGCTTTCTGATGCTGTCTTAGGGAATTGTGGGTGTATCAAATGGCTTTTTGGTTTGGCAGTTGGACTCAAAATACTTAATTTTAAAATAGTGTTTGCAATAGTTCACAAAATATTGAGAGACTGAAAGACAGCAGTTGCACTGGGAAGAAACAAAACGCTGTATGAGCATCCTTGAAGCCCTTGAGAAAAGTCTTATCGTAAGAGTTTTAATAACAGTGTTGCAAAAATCCATGATTCATTCATGAGAAACTTATTTGAAAGAAATGCTTCCACATGTCGTTATTTCTTAGCAAGCCCTTAACGGCATGAGGGAAGGAAATACTTGAACAAAGCGATTTATAGGCTGTTTAGCACTTTCTGTCTGAGATTCTGAGTTTCTTCTCTTACTGTGTAAAGTTCACAGTGGTTTGTAAAGCAGATAATTGTCATTGCAGGGTTTACTGAGTAGGAAAGCTCCTGATTTGTGCCAGGAAAAACAGCGAGTAGATACCAGGGTGGAAGTAGTAGGACTTAGTTCTGCTGGTCTGCAGTCATTTGCTTTTACTTCCAAGCCCTTTCTTCAGTCCTTCCCTCAGCATCTTTACTTCTCTTCTGAAGCCCTGACAAAGTTACACAGTAAGAGCAGGGAGGCTTTTTTTGTGTCTTTCCCCCCGATAGTCTTGTCTGTGTTTTGCTTTCTTAACCTTTTTTTTCTCTTTGTGGTCAGAATGCCGTTTTTATAGTAGAGCATCTTCAAAGAAGATAAAACTGAACTGAAACTGTGTATCCATAAAACTACAGGAGATGATGCTCAGCAGAAGTCTGTCTGATAAGTTAATGAATTAAAAGCTTTTCTGTCTGTTGGTGTGATGCTTTAGATACAGAGGCATTTGATGGTGTTGTGATGTCTAGACAGTAGTATGACAAGCACAGGTACGAGCACTTCACTCACTGATGATCTGCATCTGGCTTTCACTTCTTTCTTATCTAACATCATCTTCCATGTTTGGGGCCCTTCTGAGTCAGTCTTACAAAATGTGAGTGTTGTTGAGATTGAATTCTTTGACATTCTTTCAAAGTTACCTTCAAGCATAATATTCGCTAGAAACCAATCTCCACTGACTGTACGTGATGCACAGACAATCTGCGCTGTATCTTCATCCTGTCTTGTTCAAAGACACCTTTCTGCAGTTCAGCAGTCCTTTGTCAGAACCAGAAAGGACATCTGTGCCTTGATGCTGAACTTGTAGCACTGGGGTGTGTAGTAATTGTTTCCCTTTTGCCTCCATACATGTGAGACTTCTTCAGACAATGCTGATAAAAGGGCAGGGCTGGACTTGAGGGTTGTTGTGGAATTGTTCATTTGTTGTTAGTTTGTTTTTGTTTTGTTTTTTTTTTAAATTTGCTCTGTAAATCCACATTTTCTTTGCTCAGTTCAGCTAAAAAATTTAAGTACCCAAAAAGGGCATGATATGATGTCAGTGTTGGTTAGTGTCTTGTTACTCTAATAAAACTCAATACAATTTGGGTTGACAGCTGTTCATCATGTGGAGTATACCATATGGGATGGAAAACCAGTTTCTTCTCAGCTTACTCTTTTCTTGAAAGACCTGCTGCACCACAGTTCATTTGAAGGATTTTCTTTCTAGTAGTGTGGAGAGGTGAATCAGAAGGTGACATGAGAAAGGTGCCAAAGTGTGCAGCAGGCAGCAGGTTTTTTGGATGTCTTTTTTAGAATTATGGATTTTATAATTGCAAATGTTTTCCTTTTTCTATAGTACGTTCTGGTGGAGTGAGAATTATTTTCTGTCAGAATAACATGGTTCTTGAAAGCAAAGTTACTAATGTTGCATGGATTTCCTTGAAAGCATCATTTGGACCGCTCTGTTAAGCCATACAGTAGCCTTGCTTTGAGGTTCTTAGAACACTTTCCAAGCATTTGATGCATGAAGCGTCAGAGAGGTCTCTGTGACGTTTCTGTTGTTGCCAGTGGGGTGTAGATACACAAATATGCCTGGACTTGCTGAGGATCACGAGTGGTAACGCCGCCATCTCCTGCATACAGCCAGGTGTCTGATGCATAGGCCAAGCCCTGTGTCCCAGTGTAATTCTTTTGCTGTGACCACCAGAGGAAGGTAATGCTGAGATGTGAGTGGAAGGCAAAGTCTTGCAGTGCTGTAGTGGCTAATTTTTTAGGGCTCACTCCTTATATGCACACTCTGGACCTGATACAATTCCCTTAGTGCTAAGATGTGTCTGATTATTTTGGTCTTGCTTTCCTTTCCCAGCCCCTAATCCAGTTCCCCTTTTAGAAGGGTTTGAGAGTTGCAACTGATTCGTACCACTTCTGCTCCTCACTGCTGGCTCCTCGAAGCGCAGGCCTGTTATTATAGTAGTGGCTTTCAGACCCCATCTGCAGCTGTTCAGGTCTTGACTTCGTAAATTATAATAATTTTAGTCAAACAGCAGGAGACCTGTGCTTATCTTTTCTCCTCAGAAATTAGCTGCTGAAACACTCTGAAGAGAAATGTTTTAAGGGGGTTGCATAGCTGCAATTGTGGAATTGGTGAACTTGAACCGGCTCCTGGAACAACTCTTTCTGTTATTACACATAGCTATTATTTATCCCAGACAGAGTGGAGATCAGCTAGCCAGAGTGCAGAAAGAGATGTTTTTGTCAGGACTTTGCATATTTGAAAAACATTTTGTGCAAAATATTTAGGGGTTATTCTTAACATGTCATGTTAAAGAGTGTTGTAGTTAGTTTTTCTGGAGTGAGGGAAACGTATTTTTAGTCAGGCAGTAAGCCTCGAGTTACAGTTGTAGATCTGGAGTTAGCATCAAGCAGATGTATTTTAAACTTGCAGAAACTGTCCAGTTTTCTTTGCTCCAGCTTTTCTGAACTGTAGGAGAAATACAAAAATTCTTGCTGTAACAATTCTATGCAAGAGGAATCTGACACTGCAAGACCCTGTTTAAGCCTGCCTTTGGGAAGAGTCTGCTCCCCCTACCCAAAAACTTTCTCTGTGTGGTTTTCTTTGGTAAATGTCACCTGTGAACCTTTTGAACATCAGCCCATGGGAGTCCAGTACCCTCTCTGGCACAGCATTCAGTAAATGATGGTGGAGAAGGATGTGAAGGATGTGTGAAACTCACTGCTCGACGAAGGTCCGTGTCTGAGAACTTTATTGGGCAGTGTCAGGCATCAGAAGGTGCCTCAGTGAAACTCAGTTAGGGACTCAGATACCATTTGAGCATACTCAGGTCATAAGCATTTGAGGAAGCAGGCTTAACCCCTTCACTGGCTTGTCGAGCGTTTCTATCCAGTATTTGTGTGTGTTTCTTTTTGACCAAGTGAAATACAACAAAGTTAGCATCCTTCTGAGAGATCATGTGCGGCAAAGAAAGTGCCAAGACGTTTGTTTGGGCTTGAGTCTTAGAAATTCTAAGTATTAGGCTTATTTATTTATTTATTTATTTTAATGCTGAGCTATCTGTCAGTGTCCTGGACAGTGAAACCATTTTGAAGGCCTTGATGCAGAAGATTGTTTCCATGCTTTGATGTGAACAGCACAAGCTTTAAAGAACTTCCGTTCCAAAAATGTTGTCACTCTCTCTTAAATGAAGGGAAAAATACTGCGGATGTAATGAGAATAGGAAGAAATATTATTAATGTAGCATCAGGGATTCAGCTAGAACAATGCTACCTGTTATAATTCAAGCTACTTAAGAGAAAAATGTGGAAAAGAATGCAAAATACTGTCCTGCTGAGATTGCAGGGGAAACTGCTGTCCCAGTGTTTCCATCCCAGGTGTTACTCAGACATCAGTGCTCTCTCTCCTTGCAGTGTTTCAGGCTTTTATCTCATTTCACACTATTCAGCCATACCTTGTCCCTTTAACCTCCCTACTAGTTCATATAACCCAGTATGATTCTGCCTGGGGAAAGATTTTAATTAGCAATGTGTAAAGAGTAAAGGGAACAAACAGCCTTTTAAAAACACTGCTTTGAGACATGAACGTGATTTTGCATTTGATTTTATTTTACCAGGTAATCTCTCCTGTTTATTTAACCAGCGTACGTGAGTGCAGGTTGTACAAAACTTTAGGCTCTGTTCCTTTGCTTCTTGCACACCAGGCTGAAGCTGGTGGATTCGTGAGTGTACGAGAAGGGATGAGAGATGAGGTCTCTCATGAGAGATGAGGTTTGTACATCTTTGTAGCGTTAGCCTGTGGATTCCTAAACAAAGACTATCAGGAATTTTCCAGAGAGGTCTTGGGGCGTACATACGAAGTAAGCCTCTGGGGGGGATGCACTTTGTAGTGTGACAGCTGTAGGACAGTTGAGAGTGTAATTTCACATGACATGATTACAGTGTAATATACTATTTTAGTTTGCCTGGTCTGTATGGCCATGTCCTCTCAGAACAGCCACACTTGAGCTTTCAGGCAGTCCGTACACTTTTTTGAGGGATGGGGAAATATACTGAGATATGAAGTACACTGAAGCTGACCTTGTGAGGGTTTGAATACCCTTGCAGTGTTGCATGGCTTGATGTTCTTCGTGAGGCTGGAACCTTTCTTTTTTTCACCTTTCTTTTCCTAATAGAACGAATTCCTAAAACTGCTCATATCCAAGGCAATTAAATGGCCGTTTTTAGTGGAAGGATTTTCTGGTGTTTTCAGGAGTTTGAGCGTTTGTTTTGATCAACATAACCTTTAGGTAAGTGGGACAGCCAGGTCAGGACAAACTGCTGTCTGCGCCTTGGGTTGTCCTATGTGGCCTATGGCTATTGCTTCCCCAAAGAAACACATCTCCCTGTAGTCCTGCTGCTCACATCTGGCTGTTTCAGATTGCCCGGGGTGTCTCTAACAGCTCTTGACATTGGTGGCTAGGCAGCTGAGTGGAACTCTTGTACAAATTCTGCTCCTGCCACTCAGCAACTCTGGGCTATTGATTTGGTTTTTATTTTTATTTTTGTGAATGAGTAAGTGAGCTAACACAGGGTCTCTGATACTGTGCAAGTCACAAAAGGGAAATTAAGAGCTTACTGGAGGCTGCAAGAAACTGTTCAAGTTTCTACTTTTAATCAATTATACATTTGTTGTGATTTCTTTCCTCACCTGCCATTATCCACCAGTTTAAATCTGGTCTGAAACCAAAAATTGGTGCTCCCTGTACAGAGAGAAGACGATAGGGTTGTTCTAACACACTACTTTAAATGTGTCTGGGAGAGATACAGAAATAAGTGATTGTGCGTTTCTTGGAAATATTCTTACTTCTATATTCATACCAAAGAAATGTGATGTTGTTTGAGGACAGCCCGTGCCAGGCTCTGTGTGCCATTGCAGTGTTAATCTGGTTCTGTGCTAATGTTTGAAAGTTTCTTTTGCTTTGGAGGAGCCTGTAGAGTGCAAAAAGCCACTAGCTTGTGCCATCACTCCTAAGTTTTATTGTATGCTGGGATAGGAGTATGCTGTGTGTTCTTAACTAAGATGTGTTTGTCTTTTTTAGTGTGTTTTTGTTGCCTAGCTGTAGTCTTATTCTACAACATCTAAGAAAAAAGTCTCTGATTCTATTCAGTAAGACTGGTTCTGACCTTACATATACTCATTCTTAGTGATTGTGAATCCATTGACTTCAGACACATTACTCCTGATTACGCCAGGGTCATGTCATAATGAGGGGCCAAGGTATTAAATGGAAATGAACCCAATAAAGCCATCAAGCTTAGACCTACTCTGTCCTCGCACGCTTGATCTGAACAATAAGAACTGGTGATTTATAAATCATGTTGTCTGTTTGCTTCTTCACCATTTAATTCTTTTTTTTTTCCCATTGAATAAATGAAGATGTTCTGACCTTAACTCATCTCTTGTGAATTTGTTTGAAAAAAGCAGGATAGCTGTAGCCCTCCAATGTGACTCAAGCTTTTGTTCAGAATTAGTGAGCGTCATCTTATTTTTTTTAAAGGAAACACATTTCACTTGACCTCTAGGATCTGGTGGGGCTTGTTGTATCCTCTTTTTCATCAGTTTACCTTCATGGCTAATTTTTAAAAAATATTTTTCTACATTTCCAGAAGGAAGACTGGCCAATGCACAAGCTAGAGTGTTCCGCCATGTGCGCTTTTGGGCAGAACTGGAATCCCTCGGAGACCGTGAGGCTGACGGCGAGGATCCTTGCCAAACAGGTGAGCAGAAGGCTGGACTTGGGAGGTGTGTTCCTGCTCTGCGTGCCAGGGGGGGACAGGAAAGCAAAAATTGACCCATGGTAACTGTCCCTGCAAAGCACAGGCATTCTGGCTTCCCGTGTACAGATGGATGGAGTACGGCATGAACAGCTGAATGGACGGGCCATCAAACCTCTGCAGCAGTGTCAGGGCCATCATGATAATCCTGCTGGAGACTTAGGTGAAGACAGTAAAATTCTGGTGAGGTTTTAAACTGTGTAGGTGTAGCTTGTGGCCGCAGTACTGTTGAACTGAGTCTGGAGAAGTTTACTGTTAAGACTCAACAAGGTTCACAGTGTTTTAGCCTCTGTTCTGGTAGATTGGCACTTGGTTATGTGTGTGGACTAGCACCAAGGCCACACTATTGTTAGAGAAAGAAGAATGAGACTTGGTATATATGGTTAAATTCTGAGGAATGCTCCTAGTGTGATCTGCCTGCAGGCACTGACTGCATCTTTATGAAGCAGTTGCCTGCTGTACTGTTTTTCAGCTGTAACTGCGTAGCACTGCCTGCTCTATAAAGCCCAGTGCATTTGAGAGTCAAAAACACCTCCAGGATACTGGCATGTCGATGTTTACAATTACTGGAGTTAGCTAGTGAAAAACAGATTGAAAGACCCTTGGTCTTTTGCAAAAATGAATGTCGGTAGTAAGGAAGTAAGATTGCAATGTCAACCATTTCAGCACTCCTTATGATATGGGAACTGAGGACAATGCAAGCGCTAACAGAAAGGGGAAAGGATCCCTGAGTTTCAAGGTTATTACACTGTGTGTCTTTGTAGAGCTCTAAACTCTCTCTGCAAAAACAAATCCTGTTTGAAGCATATTTGTGTGATTGAGGTCTGCTTATGTGGCGGGGCAACCTGGATAGTGTATGTAGCAAGGATTTTGGTGGCCTACTGGGAAGGTGGCTGCTATATTTGCTGCGTGTGTGGATGTATGTGTGTGTGACTTAATTAAAGCCTGGTTTAGTGGTGGTACACAAACAAAAATCGAATGTTTAATGACAAAAAGTCATTGGAATATATTTGTGCTTTTATTGCTTACAGGGAGGGGGGAGAACCCTACATGTCATATAAAAGCTAAATATGCAAACCATAGTCCCTGAACCTCAGCTGCTGGGCCACCTGCAAAGCCATATTTAATGGCCAAGATTACAAAGAAGTGGCCTTAGGCCAACAATGGAGCACTGCTTTTGAACTCTGTCAACAGTCAGTTTATTCACTTTCCTCAAAGCGAAGCCTGTCTCCTGCCTGCTTGCTATTGTTAGCAGCTTTCTGGGTGTCTAGAACAAAGCAAATGACATATTTAAAATACCGTTCCGTTTATGTATATAAATTTGATAAGAGTTAATCTTTGGCTGCCTAATTTGTTGCAGAGAAAATATTTCTATGGCTTTACTAAGGGCAGTCAATTTAGCTCATTGCTGTTTGACTTTTATAAATTCCATATATATGGATTTGTTCACAATAAAAGCTTATAAAAGAATAGACAAAATGACCTACTTCAAAACATTAAAATATTTTCTTGTTGTTGCTTTTTTCCCTCTTATTACTAGAAAATTCACCCTGAAAGAACGCAGTCAGAGAAGCTGCTTGCGGTACAAGAGTTTGAGTCACGTAAGTGAAAACAGAGGCAGTTATTTATGTTTGTGTTTGCTTTATCCCTTGCTCCCCCCCTTCAAAACTTTTTGGAGCGTCTGACTTTTTTTTTTTTTTTTTTAATATATTTTTGAGGAAGGGGTAAAGAAAGAGAACTGTGGTTCCTAGAATTTTGAAAGTGCAGTGCTCTTAATCCTTCTTCTGTCTCGCTTTTTTTTTTCCCTTGGTTGCTTGTGGGGGTTGTGAAACAAGGGTGAAAACCTAGACAGAATTAATTATGTAGCATACATCCATCTCATGGCTTTTCTGGTACTCTGGTGTCTTTTGAGAATTGTAATGTTGTAAAATTAAAATAGCTGGTATTTGTTACCAGGAGGCATAAAATCAGAGACAGCACAGTTGCTTGATGGTGACAGTGACTAAGGGGCTAATTGCAGAACCCTCTGGACTGTGCTTCAATATCTGTCACTGCCAGTCAAATCTGACATGTTATGTATGATTGTGTTGAAATTCCGTGTCCTAAATGCTCCAAAATAGTCCAAGGAAGGAGATGAGGCAATGACTTGCTTTTAACTGGAAGGCTACTCTTTACATCCTGTGAGGCAGAGTTAGAAATTGAGCAACTAGGGGACTAATGACTGTCCTGGCGTAGTTTTCACTGGTCTGTCATTTCTCTTTCTTGGTGCTGGAGGCAATGTACAAGGAGACAATAGGTTTGTATATTCACATTTCTCACTGATAGTTTCCAAAACCCTTTATAACGTGCTGAATAAATGCAGCTATTGCTAGAACTTGGGGCAGCAGAGTAATAAAAACCAGCACAATTAGAGTTTTATTTGCTTCCTGGATGAAAGCTCCTATCACACCTCTTGGGACAACCAGGGAAATAAGGGGGGAAAATGCCAACATTTGACTTTTCGTAAGGCAAGGCTAATTTTTGCAGGTAGGTTAATAGATTTGAGGTCAAGGAAAATGGGTAAGGATGGGTAAGTGCTGAAATAATTTCTGTATATTCTTCCATATTGCAACATGTCTTCAATAATGCATTAATTTGGGAGCTAAAAGGCTAACATTTTTTTCTGTTGCAATATCTCCCTTGTCTTCTAGGAGCCCTTATTTTGTTTCTTTTTTTGTTAGTAAGATTTCCTCTGCTATTTCTGCCTCATTGACTCTCCTCTTACCTTCCTTATATTCAGCAGTAGCCTTACTCTTTGTAACAACCTGCACAGGACAGGAAAAGGCACCTGGTTTTCAGCTGGAAGTTCAAAATTTGTTGTTTCTGACTTGTCCTAATTATCATCAAGTTGTTGCATTTCATCTCTCCCAGTATTTTTTCTTACTCTCCTCTCATTCACATCTGCTCTTACAAATTGTTTCCCACTTCTTCCACTGTTGTGCAGCCTTTTCTCTTTCAGCATTTCTCTATTGTTATTTTGAGTTGGAGAGGGGAAACAAATGAGTTGCTAGCTTTCGGAACAGGAAAGAGCTGGTGGCACTGCTGCTGTGAGAAAGAGAATTAGGAAAAACTTTTCAGAACTCCTCTCCCTTAGGCCCTTTTTGCCTCAGGAGCAAAGGAGCCAGGAGTATAGAGTCGATCGTCTGGCTCATGGACCAGGCAAAAAAAGGCCCAGTGGGCCATGGCTCTGCCTAGAACTTGTCAAGGGGGTGAGGGTAAATCTCTGAACAAAACTCCAAGGGAATACAGTTGGCAGGTGTACCGGGGCCCTTCCACTGATGTTCCTGCCATCTCCTGTTATCCTTGTGTGCCTGCAGATTAAACACACCTCTGTGCGTCGCCCCCTGGCCCACAGAGACATGGGTGTTCTCAGGCGCTGTTACATGCCAAAGCAGGTGCCTGCAGTAGGCACGTGGGTTGCGCTCTCAGGCACCCGTATGTTATCCTTCCCTAACTGCAAAGGGAACCCAGACCAGCCCTGGTGTTAACATCAGCCTTTGTTAGGTCCCTGTCACACCTGGCCACAGGTAGTTAGGGCCTCTGCTAGGAAAAACCCCGTCTTTTGAAAGCAAAGATAAGCAGCTTTCCTTAGCAAAGTCTGACTGCTTCATAGTGTTGAAGGTTAGGTCTGTATGAGGGACTTTCACTCTGTAAAGCATGTTTTAAGAAGTGTGTTGGGACACATCTTAGACAGCTGAAGGCAGTTACTGCAGTAGATAGGCTTCTAGAGGGGTGGCTCGTCTGCTTGCTATGGTTAACAAATGCCTTTTAAACACTGCAACCCTTCTAACAAAGATAATTTTGTGTCCAATTACCACTTAATGTAAAAGTGTTCAGAATTTTTTTTCTAATCTTGCATGTTCCTGTAGTGCACATGAGGCCTTGGCAGAAGAAGCATTACGTTTATGGAAGAACAGACTCGTGGTACTTCCAAGGAGCTGTTCTGTGAGGGGTTTAAGTCCAGGCTTGTTCTAACTTAGGCCTAGCTGAGGTTCGCTGGGGTGTGTTCCTGTTACTGAAATGGAATGTATTCTTTGTCCACAGACCTTGACAAACTAGACAATGAAAAGAGAGAGCTGATTCAGAACGACATTGCTGCTCTTCATCACTTTTATTCAAAGCACATGGAGTACCCTGACAACGCTGCTCTTGTAGTTCTCTTTGCACAAGTAAGTTGGCTAGAACACAGTCTGCTTAGGTGGCTGGAGCTGTAGGAGCTCAGTCTTTGTGAAAGTGGCAAAATCTTACTGGCAATGGAATTGATAGCTCTTCGCTTATCTCAGGGAGAGTTGAGTGTGCTTAATGGCAAAGATGCACTTCCTTGGCCAGAAGTGGCTGGATGTGCTCCATTTCAGTAGCGAGGGGAGAGATTTTCTCTGCAGACTTCTCTCATGAGATGCTTCTCAAACTCTGAAGAAGAGGGGGAAGCAGCCTGTAATAGACCTTCCCAAAGTTAGGCTTTGAGTCAAGCGTAGTGCAGCCGTTGGTGGACATACACAGAAGGCTGCTGGGTTGTGACCCTTTGAAGGCAAGAATCCTTCATTCAGGCTTCAAGTTTGTGCAAATCCTTGCTGGTCAGGTTGTCACTGTGTTTGACCTTCACAGGGAGGGAACTTCAGAGAAGAGGAAAGAGCAGTCTGAAACTTTATCTGATGCATGGCTTTTAAATACAGTCCATTAGTTTGGTCATCTGGAGAGATGAAGGAAAGGCAGGATGTCTTGTTAGATAAGTTCTGAAATACGTCACCTCTTTTGTCTCATACGATTTTCATACACACCAAATGTATTGTAGTGGGTGAAAGAACACTCCAGTGGAATGCTGAAAGAAACTCTCTTCTTTTTATCTTGTACTTCAGAATAAGCTAGTTTTAAACTTAAACTTCTAAGTAAAAAGTTGAATGTTGAGTTGTGGGTAAATATTGACTCCTGTAAGGAAAGCTGAGATGGCACCGCCCTCTTCATATAGCCAGTTGTAGATCAACAAGGATACACTGTTACTGTTACCTAAATGCAGGTACTGTTACGTTGTGGGGGAATGATTCTTCAGCATGGTTAGCATCTGCTCTTCATTCTTTCAGTTGTTACAAACTGTAGGTTTCCCTTCAATGAAAAGTTTTTCTGTTTTGAAGAGTTCACAATTTGTTTGTCAGAGGGATACTTCAAAGAAGTCTGTACATCCAGTTTCATGTGTTGTTTCTGTATATTTTTACTGGAATGTAGCCAGAATATCCTAAAGATTAAGTTATTTTGTATCAAATGTGTTTATCTTCCTGTCCTATGCTGGATCAGCTCCACCCGATCCTGGTACTTCGACTGAGTACGGTGAGCTGCTGACTCCCAGAACTGGCATTCGGTCCAGTCTCCCCTTCTGGGTGCGTAATGTCACTTTTAGATATCACTTTGAGCTCATCCCGGTTATAAGACAAATACCTGCAGCTGTGGACATTGACATTTTTTGAACTGAAAACTCCAAGGATCATCTAGATATTCCCCAAAGGTGTTTTACAGGACACAACCTTTTGAGGTTTTGTCTCCAGTACACATCTTTCTGGAAAAAGGCGAGGCGCGTCTGTGCTTGGTACATACTAATACATTTTCTACTAGTTAATTAGCCCGAGCTAAAAACAATAGTGTGGATGTGGTGCTGTTCCTTTGTTTTGCTTCGATAGTTTCTCTGGCCTCATATTTTTGCTTTGCTTCTCCATTCATTGTTCTTTCTCCCTGTGGATCAGGGCAGTTGTTTGTTGGTAGCATACCTCTGTCTCCTTGCTCACTGATTTTTGTGGGCTTGGTCTGGTGTTGCTCCTTACCAGCACAGATCAGGCATAATTATCTTTCTGAGTGGAGCTAAGATTTTTGTCAAAACCATCCTTGTCTTTCAGCACTCTCTTCCCTAGCTGTTGGTATCATTGTATTCTCTTTTGTCCCTCTGGAATATCATTCTTGAGGTTCTTACTCCAATTCCTCGATCTCATCTTGTTATCCTGTCCAGTTTCTCTCTTCTTTCAAGTTCCAGTGTCCCAGCCTTTCCTTCTGTGCCTTTCTTTGTACATTCTCTGTTCCACCATTGGAAGCAACCTTGGTGTCTACTTTTCTCACTGAAGTCTCTTTACTCCCTCCACATCGCCTTTTTTAGTCATGCATTCCTCTCGTGAAAACAGTGCTATCTCATCCCTTCTAATTGTTCCTCGTGCCATTTGTGGTGTGGTGCATTCAAGAAGTGGGTTGTCTCTGGCTTAGTGGAGGGGAATTGATGATAACTCACTACGTATTTTTAAATATTTTCCCATGATTCAGAACCACCGAGCTGTTCTCTATGTCAGCCTTTGTAGCCTTATGTTCTTACTTGCTGTTGATATAATCTTTCTCTTCTATTGTTTTTGTATTCAGTGATTACGCTTTGGTTTTGGTTCAGGTATGCTCATACGTTGGTTAGTGCAGTAGCACGCTCATCTTGGGAGACTGAGTCTTTGGATGCTACCTTGCTAAAATAACAAAGATCAAGTAAAGATACTGAAAATCCTGTTGAGTGAATCAGAGAAAGAGGACGCTTAGCTGTGACCTGAACAATTCATACCTGAGGGGTGGCTTTGGAAAGTATTTGTATATTTCTAAGATCCAGTCCAAATTGCATTCCAGCTTGTGGGGCATAACGGTTTTGGTAGTGTTTGTTGTCACCTTCTACTCTTCCAGAGCACATATTTGAGCTGTACTTTATTGAATGTTCCTGTGTCCATTACAGCTTCAGCTGGCCTTTGTCATGTGACAGTAGCTGTTCCAGTGGTTTTTCTGTCACTTCTGTGCCGATTTTGTGGATTTTAGGGGGAGATGCTGGTGAGTGTGGCTAGAGTTCTCTGGGCTGGCATGTATATGACTTGCAGTAAAAATGGAATAAAGTTCTTGTTTGAGGTGCATTTAGGTCACTTAAGTCACACAAAGCTGAAACTCTAGAAACATTCCCTTGAGCTTAGTGAGAATAAAACAGGAGAAGGCTTTAAAACCTGTTTGAACCTCTAAGAAAGATACACGAACAAGCTTTTTATTCTCTGGTTAAATACGCTTCCTCACACATTCTGTTCTTTTTCTGTCCTCTATGTCTGTATGAGGTTCCAGTCTTTCTATATTGTTCATATCTGCTTTAGGTGATACGTGCAGCCTTTGACCAGATGACATTGTCATTGTGCCAGATCACAATAACATCAGCTCCTTCAGAGCTCTGCACTGCCCCAGCCTGGCTGAGCTTGCCTCTTCTCATCCATGCGTGGTTCCTTGCGTGCGTAGTTCTGCTTAGGCCCCTTATCTGGAATGGCCAAATGAAGTCTCCTTGCCCTGTCGTTGTCAGGCACAGTGTTTGCAATGGTCTGCAGCACTTTTTTCAAGCCTCATTTCTCTTGATTGGCCTTCCAAGGTGTAATCTCTTAGATGTTGCGTTCTGAGCATGCACAAATATTGGACTGACAATTCTTTATAGTCCTGCACACATTTCTTTGGATGGGGATTTTGTCCTCACTTCGCTTTTTGAGATGTAGCTTCTCTATGAATATTGGAGAGGTGTAAAGAAGATCGTAAGCAAATTGCTGCTGTTAATTTTAAAGTATGTGATGTAAGCTGACCAGAATCTGAGCTAGTCTCTTTCTCTTTTTCCTTAGGTTAACTGCAATGGCTTCACGATTGAAGATGAAGAACTCTCTCATTTGGGATCAGCCATATTTCCCGAGTAGGTTGAGTTTAATATTTAAAAAAATAAAAATAACTTATTTAAACGCAAACAAAGGTTCTTATGCATGTTTAGAATAGATCTGTATTGAAAGAAATTTAATCAAACATTTAGTATTAATTTGTCTTGTTTAAAGTATGTTAGTTAATAAAATCTGCCAGTGCTTTGCAGCAGTTATGCTTATAAATGTGGTAAATTTTGGTAAAATTTAACTTGGAATTTGTTTTGAAGTTCTAAAGCTTAGACTGTGAGCTATATACAGGTTGGTAGGAAACTGATTTACTTGGCTAGCAAGTTCTGGACAGGAGCATCAAGTGATGATCAAAGCAAAATGAAAAGGTTTGCAGGTGATTTGCTCTGTTCGCAAGTTTCTGTTTTGGCTGGCTGTAGGGCTTCACTTGGTGTTCTCGGAACAACATCCCTTCTACCTTTTGTTTCTTTGCAAACAATAAATCCCTTTCATAAATTCTTTCAGCCTCCTCAGATGTTTTTAAAACTGCCATGCTTTGTGTTGCTATGACAGTGGGAAAAAATATGTGCAACCTCCCCAGCTTTACGAACAAACTGCAGATGGTAAGCGTTACCTGCAGGTTGTGGGCTGGGAAGCACAGCTCTCTGTAAGGCTGAGGAACTTTTTTTCCTTTAAGTCTATACTACCTACTTAACACTGTAGCAAAGAAGGTTGGTTTCTGCCTCTGTTCTTTGCATGCCCCACACTGAAAGTGCTATTCCTCTCTGCCTGGATCAACTTCCTTGTGAGGCATGAATTGTTAGTAGCTAATCTCTGTCAAAGCAATTTCAAACGTGCAGGTGCCCAGTTAGAGTAGGGCCTGGTTTGCTGCATGCAGGTCCTTGCTTCACAGATTGTCCTTCTGTAGTTCTTATCCCCGATCTACAGAGTAGAAATGGGGGCCACAAAATCCTGCCCAGGATCAGAGGCATGGTGGGGAGAGAAGAACATTAAACCAGCGTCTTTTGGAATTACACCCAACACCATCCTTTGTTTGTAAATGCTGAGCATCTGGCCACATTTTTTCTACTTAGCAGTTATGCTTGTGATCTAAGAACACTAAAGACATGACTATTATTTTGGTAGATTGGAAGAGAAAGAATTGAAACTATACATTTTATCTTAAATAAGTTGCAAATTGCACTTCTGAGCTTGGTATCAAGGGAAAGTATTTTTCATAAGCAATCACAACTGGAGCTTTTGTGTAACTTGTGTGCCGGTATAACAAGCAGCACGACCTCTTCCTTCCCTCTTCAAGCATGGAGGCTGTTTATGTTGCACAGAAGCCAGCTGAAATTTTAACACTGATCTTAAATGTGATGCAGCAACTGGCTTCTGTTTTCCTGTATCTGCTTGCTTCCCTTTAGCTAAATGGGTTTCTCTTTCTTTCTCCTCTGAGGAAAATAGTCTGTTTCTTCTAGATACGTAAATAGGCTGTTGATAGTTCAAAGGCCCCCTCAGCTGTGCTGTAGCACCATGAGAATGGGAAAAGAATAACTTGCCTTGTCCTGCAATAATAAGATTTTAAAATGGCAGTGATTCATTAGCATAGCCCTTCTCCATATTGTTAGGATAAATAACAGTACGGGAGATTTTCCCAAGGTTACCTTCATGTTACCTTCAATAAAACCAGCTTGCTGTCTCAGTCTTTCAGACTCATTTGTTTTGTGAAATGTTACTTAACTTTTTGTCTGTTGCCTTTGGTGGTGGGGAAGAAAGGTTTACTTTCCTGCTTTTACAGTGTTGCATTGATGAACCATAGCTGTTGCCCAAATGTGATCGTAACTTACAGAGGAACCTTGGCTGAAGTCAGAGCTGTTAAAGAGATTGAGCCTGGAGAAGAGGTAAATGCATTGTGTTTGAATGTACTGTGTACACCTGTCCTAAAACAGGATCCACCCTGCCTTGCAGTCTTCATTCCTGTTAGATGACAGTTTAATAATGAGGGGAGGATCTCTCTTTTTTCTCAGAGAAGCTGGAGATACTGTTTTAGAAAAGCTGGGGTAACTGAATTGATTGGAGGAGGCACTATCCAATTTTGTCTTGAAACAAGGGAAGGACATCTGCATCAGTCTCTGTACATCTGCCAGCCTCTGTCTCAGTTTACCCATCTGTAAAAGGAGGCTTGGTTTGTCGGTGTTTGGCTGGTGCTTTGAAATTCCAAGATCAAAGAAAATTGTTACTGCTGCAATAGTTCCCAGTATAATAGTAATGCAATTGAAGCCAGAATAAACAAGATGAACGAGGACGGAGAAGTCCTCTAACTTCTATTTAAATTGCATGGTTTGTGGATGCCGTGCCTGTCAAATCACTCCGCAGAGCTTGGCTGTGAAGTCGCAGAAGAACAAGAGTGTGTTTTCAGGTGGAGCAGAGCTGAACGGTGATGGATAAATTAAGGCCCTGGTATACTTTCTAAGTCAAATAATGAACTTGGCAGGGAGTCTTCAACAGCAGAATTTATTTTTACTTTAATAAAATAATATATATATATATTAGGCAGAGTTGGGGAGGATGGTCGTGTGTCTGCATGGAATGAAAATACCGACCGCTCCCACTGGGGTGCTGTTTGCATGGACTTTCATTGTGGGTCATTCGTTAATGTAAATTTAGCCTTCAAGGTTAATAAGTTCAGATTTGATTTTGACAACTCTAGATGAATTCTGAAGTATGTAATAGTAATTTTGGAGAAGATAGGGGTGGTTTTCCTGGATTGCAGCTGTTCAGCCTTGTGAACAAAGCGAGTTTAATTGCTGGAGACAGGGGAGGCTCAGGTGAGCAACTTCTCTGTGTGCTGTTTGCTCTGACTTGACTGGGGTGTTGGCAATCGCTATAGATGCTCTGTGGTCATGGACAGGGGCTAATGTCAGCTTTGGAATTTGCCTGTGGAGTCTCGGGCGTTTTCAGCAATTTTGGAGAGCGCTTAGAGATGGAAGCGAGGAGTATTTTACCTTGCACGGCATCTTCTTTTGGCTGAACCATGTCTTAGAGACTGCATTGGTCCTGCTGGGATCTCATTGCTTTTGTGCAGTCGCTCTTCTGACATTGAAGGTCTGTGTGGAAGCGGACCAGAGATTTTGCCTGGGCTCTGTGCAGTCTTATGGCCTGTGTCTCCACCTTCAGGTTCGATCTAGCCATTGCATCAGAAGTTTTGTAAGTGATTGCTGTAGAATGGGGAAGGGAGAAGTGTGGGACAAACTGTGAGGTTGCACAGAGAACAGTTAAGAACGTATGCAATACGAAATTACACGGACATTGTACTTTCAAATAACTAAAAATGAGGACATGAAACTAAAGCTCTTTCTGGCTGTGCACAGTGATCGACTGCGCTGTGCGTATGGCACATTTTGTGAGATGTCACTGTAAAAACAGCATTAAAGCTAGTTGCAGGGTTTCTTTTCTGAAGACCACTGAAGTAAAGGAAAACTTAAGAACAGTGTATGTGAAGGGCCTTTACAATGATCAAGAGCAGCTTTTCTTTGCTTTAAAATGTTGCCACTGAAGTTAATCTGGTATTCATCCTCCTAGAGCCAGAGCGCTGGGCCTGTCTTCTTTTCAGAGATCTAAAGGTCTTGTCCTAAGTTTCTAAAGCTACCAGTGTAGCTCCCAGCTGTTGCCCCAATTTTAGTCAGTTTTCAGAAAGAAAAATGTGAGACTTCAGTCTCCAAAAATCCAGGCCACTGTAATTTGTTCTAGGCTGAATTCATTATTTTACTTCTGAAAAGTCGGCATCTCTTTGTAGTCTTGACAGGAGCCTGAAATTTATGGTGTGATAGTTTCCTTATCCACACCTGAATCTTGCTGTCCTGGGTTTAAGCCAGGGTAATATTTGAGGGAAATTCCATACTGAATAGGAAAGGAAACACTTCTCAGTCAGACTGCGTTCACAAATGGCAGCTCCTGATGCTGCCGGGGGGTTTGGAATGTGAGGGAAGAAGCAGGTGATGTGGCTGCAGGGATTCACAAATGGGGTAAATGTGCAGTTGTCATATTAAATATGATTTCCACAGAGCTGATAGTGATAAATATGTACGTTTGTACTGCTTGTCATTGACTACTGTGTTTTTGCTGCCTAGGTTTTTACCAGCTATATTGACCTGTTGTATCCCACAGAAGACAGAAATGACAGGCTAAGAGACTCCTACTTCTTCATTTGTGATTGCAGGGAGTGCACTACAAAAGGAAAGGTAATAATTGAATAAAATTGGTGTGAAGTATGCTTCTGGCTGTCAAGGTACCTACCCAGGTCCCCAGATGTAATATTCTGTCTGGTTTAATTAAATGTTGGAAAGTAGGATAATGGAGAGCGGGCTTGGTTTTTATTTTTCTGTCTAGAAGACTTTCTTACACTCATTCTTTCCTGATGTGTCAGTCATGACACATCACAAAATTCCCTGGTAGATGCTTATTTCAAGTTGAGCTACAAAATGAAGACAAAAACTTTGTTAGAAGTAGATAGTTATACTGTGTCTGTACTACCTGGCTAAAATAATTTAGCTCAGGACCGAGTTTTGTAGCTGCATCTTTCCTGCCTAGTCAGTGAGCCTTGCTTGGGGCGTTTCTGGGGCCCTGTTCTGGCACAGAGTCCTGCTGCGGTCCCTGGTTAGGACATCTCTGTCAATCCAGCAAAAGTATATGATTTTGCTGGATGATTTGGGGACCCAGCAGAATCTGTGAAATGGGTCTTCCTGCAGTGGCATCATGTCATTCTTGTCACTGACCAGATAGTGCTGGGTCGCAGGCCAGATGTACCTTCATTAGACATCACATGGTCCCCTTCAAAGAACAAAGGTGCTCTTAAACTGACACCTTAGAACAAGGTATTAGTTATTTTGAGCAAAAACATTTATGCTGGGGAAAAACGGCACCCAAATCAGCAGACACTAAAACAGCTGTTGCTGTCCTACCAATTATTTAATTATCCTTCTCTGGGGGTCCCAGGACAACCGAGCTTCGTGGAGCTCTTCTGTCGTTCCAGTTGATATAGATCTGGCTGGCATAATCCTGGTCCTTAGTTCCACATAGTTTTTCCCCTCGTTTTTGAGAGGTGTCCATTTAAGAGCTGCTACCCAAAGTGACCAGACAGCCATCTCCTTTCCTCTAAACGGTGTCTTTTGGCTTTAACTTCTTTCCACTTATTATCCAATATTCTCATTGGAGGCTGCTCTGTTGATACTGTAGTTGTTTTTCCCCACAGTTACCTTGATCATTTTGCCACTGAGTTAAATGAAGCCAGGATTTCATCTGTGAGTTCTAACAACTTGCTGTTCATGGAATCACCGGTCAGTCAGCCTCCGTCGGTTCTGGAAAGAGTTCCCTATAGCCCTCTCAGCTGATAGCTGAAATCATAAAGGATAAAAGAACTCTAACAACAATGTGTGAGGCTTAAACAGCAAAAGATTGTCTCCAGCTTGCAGCTGACTCTTCGAGAAGTAGTAAGTTAGATAGAAAGATAAGAGTAAAAGTGGAGCTCTCCAGCAGAAAGCCAATATATAACAACAGAATGTATGGCAATATATTTTTGTCTGTAGATACGAAGGCTACTTTTCTGCATTTAATATCATGGCATTTTCTACTGAGCTATCACATGGTCGAAGGCCTAAGGTATTTGGGCTTTTCTAGCCTTAAAACTAAATGTATTTTAATCCCTAATCTCTCAGAAGCAGTGAAATTTTCTATATGTAAAGCTGCTTTCATCACAAAATTGAAAAGCTCTTGGATCCTTCAAAAGAAGGGACCTCATGCAAGTAGAGAATGGCAGGTGAACTGGGAGGCAGAGGATTCTAGGATTCTCAGCCAAGGTTTTAGAGAAAACTGCAGGTGCACATTCTACCCTTGTTTCTACATTCTTTGACAAGCTTAAGTTCCCATCTGTGTCTTTTTATTAATTTTGTACAGCAGATGCACCTTTATTTGGAGGGCTTGGAACCTGCGTTTATGACGTCCATTGTGTTTCCATCAGGATAAAGAGAAACTGAAAATCCGCAAGCTGAATGATCCTCCATCAGCAGAGACAGTGTGGGACATGATCAAATATGCCAGGAACGTGATTGAGGAATTCAGGCGAGCCAAGCACTACAAATATATCCTTTGTCTCACCCTGTCTCCACTAGGTCAGTGTGTGACCTAAAAAGCTTACCTGCTGGCTTGCTTCAGAAGTACCTGCAGGAGAAGTGCGGTGACCTCTGGAAGTTAAACATACCTCTGTCCTTTTTATGGCTGGAGAGCTGTCCCTGGAGACAAGGGCAGGTTGACATTGCAGGTGTGGGGCTGTGAGACCCTGTGTTTGTTCACTGCCGTGCAGCTGTCAGTTTGTAATCGCACGCCATACGGCTGTCTGCACAGAGCGAGCCAGCGCCTGGATTGAGCACAGGGGCATGTATTAGCACACAGTAATGTTGCCTGATTTTGAGGGGTTGCATGTGAGGCTGCAGCTATTGCTCGTGGTCGCGAGCCTGCCTGTCCTGCCTGGTGTGATCCAGACAAAAACGCAAGATGCACTGAGCCAGAAGCAGGGCAGGCTGTCTCGTGCCTGATTGAGTACCCGCTGCACAGGGAATTTCACTCCTTCTGACACATCGTTGGAGCAGCAGTGACTCAGGAAAACAGCTTTCTTTGTTGCTTTTTAAATCTGAAAGCTACCTTTGTAGACAATCTGAGTAGGAGGGGGAATAATCTCGTGAACAGTGCCTCCAGGTATGCAATACCTCTCAAAGTAGCTCTGGAGTGGTAGCCTAGAAGCAGTGACGCTCTTTGAGAGAAAGGAGGATTTCTCAGAGCCATTCTGAACAAGGTTAAGGCATTTTAACTTTGGCATTACCAGGTAGCTGTGTGATCAGAACCAATCTGTGTACTGGGTTCCTTGACTTTTGCATACCTCCCAGTGAACTGCTAGAGATCTGTGAGCTCAGCCTGGACAAGATGGGTGCAGTGTTTGAAGACAGCAACGTCTACATGTTACACATGATGTACCAGGCCATGGGTGTCTGCCTCTACGTGCAGGACTGGGAAGGCGCACTGCGTTACGGGCAAAAAATTATCAGACCGTACAGGTAAATACAAGATCTTTTTTTTCAAATGCTCTAATTCAGTGATCTGAATAACTAAGACAAGTTTGGGCAGAGCTTGCTTCTCTCAGTACTTGCTGTATAAACACACTTCCTGTGACATCACTGCTCGAAAAGGAGTGTTTAAATTCAGCAGATTTTGTTTCAGAATATGGCCTGCAATGTATAGCTTCAGTCTGAAGTTTTTGCTTTCGGTTTCAAAATAAGTTTATACCACCAGGGGTACTGTGCTAGTTCTGGCTGTCTTTTTTAATATCCTCCTAGTAGTCACTAAAGCAGAACTTCAAGGTGCACCTGCAGTCTGTGCTTCATGGAAGGAAGAGTGCAGTGTTCCTGCCAGCCTACTGCTCCCTCCCAGCCCCTTCTCTGGGCAGCACCACGCTGCTCTTGGCTGCAGGAGCAGGGCTGGGCCCGGGGCTGGCGCTGAGCAGCAGAAGGAGCTGGAGCTGAGCTCAGCTTTTTCACTCAGAGACTGTGTGGTGCCCTGTGGCCCTGTTCTGCGCTGCCCAAGAGCTGCAGGCGTGGGACAGTGGGCAGGCTGAAGGCCCGTGTGGAGCAAGGCAGCACACAACCTCTGCAGAGAAAGATTAATATTTTCCCCAATCCATTTTTTGTGCTTTTACAGCAGTGGTCTCGTTGTTAGAGCCAGCCAGTTGCACACTGCATGTCAGCCTGCCACGGCTCTCCCAAGCAGATTCTTATCGTGAGCGGTGACTCTCTTGCCAGCTGGGGGGAGCACGAGCAGAGCTCTCCCTTTGGAGCAGATGCCAACATCAAGTCACAGATCGCTTGGCAGCGAGCAGTGATACAAAGAGCAAGCCAGTGCTTTCTCCCTGGGGACTCAGTACTATTTATCTTCCCTGGGACTTGCGCTGCTCCTCTGGCTCTGAGCCTGGCGTTCCAGGTCAGCTCTGCTGAGCCAGGCTGTGTTAGCTCAGTGAGCCACAAGCGCAGGGCTGATCTGTGCTGCACGCGCTGTTGGGGGACCCTCGCTTTCCATCAAAGACTGACCACTGTGGGTGAGCAGAGTTACTTCTGTGGAGGGTGAAAACCAGTAGCAACGCAGTCTTATTGTGTAGCTGGCTAGATGAAAACCAGTGACAGAAAGTCACTGCCATCTGACAGCTGTTCAGAGGCATATGGCAGCTTCAGTTCAGTTCCCAGCTGACAGGCATCCCCGTCCCAGAAAAACTTGGCACTGGCTCTTGGCAGTCAAAGCGGACGGGCTGAGCAGTGAATGGGCAGGGGCAAGGGGAAGCAGGGAGGGGGCAGGGAGAAGCTCTGGGACTGCCAGGTTTGATAAAGTCCGTTTTCTTTCTCCCTTGCAGCAAGCACTATCCCTCCTACTCGCTGAATGTTGCCTCTATGTGGCTGAAACTGGGGAGACTGCACATGTCGCTGGAGAACAGAGCGGCCGGAGAGAAAGCCCTGAAGAAGGTATTGCCTGGTTTCTTCATCCCCATTTGGGTGTGGAGTCATGGAAAGGTGACATGCTTCTCTGTCAGTGAGCCCGGCTTGGTAGAAGAGGCAGCGTGTGTTAATATATTTGGATACAGGAATTTTGGCTTAGTTTCGAGTTTTCCAAAGTTGCAGTGCGGGTCTGTTCCCTCCCGCAGGGGCCTTATCGTTTCATAGTGGACTTCCACTGTGGAGTGAGTGTTATGCCTAAACTTGTATTACACATCTTCACTGAGCTAGAGCTGTGTGAGTGCAAATGAAGCAGCGCTTCAGCTTCTTGCTTGCAGGGTGAGGACAGTAAAAATATTCGGTTCTTATGAAAGGCGCACAGCGTTGGTGGTTATTTGTTCTGGAACCAATTGATTTTTAAATAGCTGAAGGGAATTCAGTGCAAATGGTAATGCTGAAATTGGAAATACAGCATTTGGTTTTACGTTTTTCTCCACCCTTTTTTATTAGTCTGTTCTTTGTTCTTTAGGTTTTTATTCTTTTATTTTTTTAATCGTCTGTACCAGGTTTCTTGACTTTCTTCCCCTGTTGTTGTTGGACAGGAGTTTATTTTCGTTTCTCAAGCATCAGTGACTGCTGTAGCGTATAACAGCTCGATGTGGAATGTCATGGATTTTTTTTTCTTTTTCATTTTTAGATGCTGGCAAGTTTTTAGCCAGCAATAGCAAAGCTGTACAGCCATGGTGAAAGATGTTGCGGGAATGCACATTCTAAAATGTAACCATCACCTGGATTAAAATTAGAGTAGGTTTTTCTTCACTGCCGTGCTTAAGCTTTGACTAAAACTGGGATTTGTGCCACTGGGAACAGGGGACGGGGAGCTGTAGGTAGGTTTGTTGGCATAGTTAGCTTCCTAACACAAACATTTTCCAATGACTCATTTCCAAAAGCTGCCTACAGGAACTGCCCAAAGTTATCCCAGACCCTGGTGTTTGGAATTTAGTGGAAAACAGAACCATTGTTCTCTGTTGGTTTGCAGAAGCTCATAGAAGGCTGTCACTGCTGCTTCTGGGCGGGAGCGGGGATGGAGTCATTGCTCACTGCTGTTGAGGTAGAACCCATGGCTCCCATTGTAGTGACTTAGCAAATAAATATAAGGGGATCATTCCATAAAAACCTCCTGAGGAGAAAATTATCAAATGTCGTTACTGTTGGGATGCTGCAGTTCTTTGCTTCATCACAGCACTGCAGTCTTTAAATACTCTCAGGCACTCAAAATTTACATCTTTCGGTCCTGTCTGCTGCTGCATCTTCTTATATGTGTTTGCGGCACTGCTGTCTGTTTCCCAAGTGGAAATTTTGCCTCTGTAACCCACTCTGTAATGCACAGTGGATGTTGGCAGGAGGTTGCAAGGCAGTGGGATTGGCTGTCTGAAATGTTCAGTCTTGGGAGCAGAGCTGCCTGTAGGTGAAGCGGCAGGGAGTCTGGCACAGCAGAGCCTCCATCTGAGGAGGTCTGGCTTTCACTTCAGCAGCTGCATAAGCGGTTGCTTCCTCCCCCTGAAGCGCTGATGGCCCTTGGAACCAGGGAAGGGTTTACAGTCAAATCTGAAATGCCTTTAAAAAACTTAGGTGATAGCCCTGCTTGTGGCACTTACAGCTGAAGGATAAATTGGTAGGAGCAGAGCTTCCATCTGATCCTGGTTAAGTATGTACTGCCAGAATATTACCCACCCCACGTGCAGTTTTCTGTCCCGGAGCTGGTTGCATTCAAAGTAGTTTTGTCAGGAATATCATTTTGAAAGGTGCGTTGGGATCCTGTAAGATGAAAGATGTATTCTATGAATGTAAAAACCTTTATTACTTAGTTTTGAATTTCATTTTATTTCCTACTGGGTTTATGACTACAAGGGACAAAAAGTAGCTGGAGGTGTCAGACTGCTTCAAACCTCCAAAGAGAGTATTTATAGCCTGGTGTTATATATGAATCAATTGTGCGAATATTTTTTTCTTTTCATAGGCAATTGCCATCATGGAAGTAGCACACGGGAAAGATCATCCATACATTTCAGAGATCAAAAAGGAATTAGAGGACCACTGAGCCTTTGAATCTATGCAATCCTTCAAACCTTTATTTAAAAAGCCTTGTTATGGAAACCTTCAGGAGCACTTTGAAAAGCGGTAGAGTATGAACACAGTTCTGTCCTATAATTGGAATGACAAACACACTTAAGGTTTGCAAAATGTTTCTAATCTCTACAATTGCATTTTTTTTTTTAAGGAAACAGCCATGGTTTCTCAGAGGGTATGCCTCTTGACAGCTCTTGTGCAAAAATGGCCAATTTTTCTTTAAGGATTTTAATGCGTATCTTATTTGTGTAAAATAAATAGAGTGGTCTTGACTTCTCTTGATTCCATTTGTACATTTCCATGACTGCAAATAGTTTGATACTTTCTTCTAAGTGGTTTCATCTAATGTCAAATTAGTGAGCAAAACTGGTATGTTTTATAGTGTTGTTGTGATTTAGTATCCAGTTTCTCTTCAGAAATCATTTTTGCTTGCAGCAGCTTAGCTGAGAGGAAGGAGAAAAGGGGCTGATGAACTCAGAGCATTGTGCAGGAAAGCCCCCAGCTCTCCCTCAGCCAGTTCAGCCACAGGCCCAGCGTTGCTCCTGGCAGGTGGGAGTTCCTCCCTGTAAGTACCTGGAGCTCAGCATGTATTGTACAGAGACTGCTGGCACCTATGTCAGAGCTCAACAGGATTGAGCTCCGGGCTCTGGTCAGGCTGTACATCAACATTAGAGAACCAAGAGCAGCCTCATCCGAGCAGCAGCAGCCTCATCCCTGTGAAACTGGCGAGCCATTTACAGAAGGTTCTTCAGAACAGCGTGGCCCTGGTTGTGCCAGGTGGGTTACGTGGAAAATTAATGAAAGCACAAAAGGTACAAATATAAAACCTTAAGCCTGTGCAGGAAAGAATTCAAGCATTGTTTTCCTTGAAAAAAAAGATTTATTGTGTAATGTGAATATGAAGAACAGCCTTACCAAAAAAACTTAGTGATGGAAGACATTTTTATATCTGAACAGGCATATAAACTATTTACATAAAGGCAGTGAAGGGTAAAAAAAAAAATTATTGCAGTCAATTAATGCTGTATAGAACTTTTATAAAAAGAGAAAGAAAAGAAACAGTGCAAAAATACTGTCAAAAGTAATCAGTTCTATACATAAGATAAAACTGACAAGCACAAGCTTATGTACTGATATGAATAATACATTAGAATATAAAATAGCATGCATAGATTTTTTTTTTTAAAAAGGCTTTCAATATTATAGGGCTGAATGGCAGAACTATGCTAACAGGAGGGAGTGGGGCAGGAAGGGCATGTAACTGGTGTTCCATTTCTCTACAAAATGTATACGTACAGCGGGGCTGTGAGATCCAGATCACTGCTCACACTAAATTGTCATGTACAGAATTACAGAACAAATACAACAGAAGCATCAAAATACTGAAGTAAAACAGGACAGTAAAATCCAGTGACACAAAACTTATTTAAACATTATTTCATTTAACATGTCCCACACAATTACATATGGGAATATTACAGTCATCTGCATGTGTAAACTCTTCTCTCTTGTAAAATATCCAAAGAAAGGTACTTTACTGATGAGGAAAGCATGTTTTCCATATGGAGCAATCTCAACAGGGTAAACAATTAACAAACTGTTAACAATGCTTCTGGCACTAAAGAGTTTTTTCTTTTAAAGATTCCGAGGAGTAGCAGCAAGAAAATAACATACAGAAAAAGGAAGTTCTTACACATTTATGTTTGATTAAGTTGCAGGACTCACCAACACAGGACGTTGCGAAGGCCAGAGAAATAAATGGGTTTAAAAAAAAATAATTGAAGATGGATCCATCAGTAGTAGCTTTTAAACACAACAAGTATAACTTTATATAAATATATATATAGAAAAATTTTGGGATGCCCCTAAATCACAGATTGCCATGTGTGCTGTTGGGACTGAACTCCTTGTGCTCCATTTGTTTAGCTTTCCTCCCTAAGCATCAGTGACCAACCTGCCATAGAAGTGTTTTGTAGGTAGCCTTCCTCATTCCCTCCTGCCTGCCTCATCAGGGAATGCTGCCACTCAAGTGTCAAGTACAAAGACAGTCCGAAATGCTGAGTCTTTAAGCAGAGGATCTGGAAGAGTAAAACTGTTTAGCACTAATACTTGAGCAGATCCCTGAAATGAATATCGTTTGTCATTGCTGTTGAAGAGGGATGGGATTCTTTACTGAGAGCTGCTGTTCCACTGCTGACTTCAAGGCTACCCTCCAAAGGCGAAGTCCCACTGCTATAGCAGGGAAACTCTTGGTAAAGGTGCACGCAGATCAAAAGCATCAACACTTTCACAATGAAAAAACACCAACTGAAAAATGTCTGAGAGGAACCAAGTCAATTTCACTGGTTTTCGAGTACCTTACACTACGCTAACAAGACATATTTACTTTTAAACAGTTATATAAACATGACTATCATTAAGCTGTGTTTTGGTTCACAATCTAACAGTAGTTTATCTGCAGCTCAGAACTCCATCTTCTCTTGTTGGCCCAACAGCCCAAACAACCCACTGTTCCCTTCCTCAAATCACAGTCCCTGCAAGTCAAGGCTACACGCTGCTGCGTGCCTGATGTCCTCCTCTGTTCTCTCAGATGACAAGAACTGCATGTGCAACTCCCACAGCTCTCAATTCTGTAAGAAAAACCTCTATGGAAGGCTAAGAATGAGCTGGGGATAATTGCCTTCAGGATTTTGAACCTGTAGACTTTCTCTTGTTGACATCAAAATCCGTGCCTGAACTCTACATGACTGAACCATGCATCAGCAGAATTGTATCAATTTGTACTGAGTATTGGACAAGTGAAGTTTTCATGCAGTGCCTTCCCTTGCAAGATCAGTTCCGAACATTTGCTCCTTCAGTATGATGCACCCTTTATTTTGTGAAATGCATGCCACCCTTGAGTTCCACATGGATTCTTTTCCATAATAGCAAGCAGCAAAATTGAACCTCTCTCAGTGAGGTGAGAGAGCTGCTCCAGCAGCTCTCAGCCGTACTGGTGCTTCCACTTTCTGAGCATGCAGCTCACAACCTGTTAGTGAGACTGACAACAGCTAATTCAGTCATCAGCTCCTCCTGGGAGGCTGCTGGGAACTCGGCTGCTCTGGGCACCGCATGGTTTTTAACTGCTGAATTTTCCCCACAGATGCCTGCTATATCCAGGTAAGAGACTATATCCGGGTAAATGCCTGTCAGCATTTACTTTAGGGTCACTTGTGGACTACAGCAATAGCAGGTATTGGATTGAAAAATAATTTATTAGCTTAAAATGACCTTCTCTACGAGAAGTACTGGGAGGCTTACTCATTCCTTTCCAGCCTATGTTTTGCCATTTGCAAATGCCATTTGCATTTGTTTGTTTATAAGAAAGAAGTAATTTAAGAAAGCTCTTGAAATCATGCAAATGTTTAATATTTGTAGTTGAGGCAACTGATTTAAATGAATGGAACAGAAATGTCCTTCATTATTCATATAAAGGGCTACATTAGCAATAGGTTGAATAAATTCTCAGTGTCTCCCTTCACCTGAAGCACTAGTTTAAGAAAAAAACTATTTCCAATAAGGCTAAACATTGGGGATCCCTATACACCAATATAATAGGAAAAGGTTTGTGAAATCGAGCTTCATCTTACCTCAGCTGACTGAGGACAAGAGGTGCCGAAGCAGTCCTGTGGAGCAGCTGGAACAAGTGGGACCTGAGCAGCTACTGTGCAGCTCCACCGTCTTCCAGTGCAGCCCATGGAGGATGGAAACAGAATGTCTGCAGCACTGGGCACACTGCTGGTGAGCAGCAACACAGCTTGGCTGCCATCTCTCCCATCCCCGACCTTGACAATGTTAGGCATGAAATGCTCTGACCGTAACTTGAAGCAAAAATTTGATGCCAGCAACCTCAATACAACCATTGTTAAGACTTTAAAGAAAAAAAACTGTTAAATTTCAAATGTAGATATAGATTAAAAGTGCATGAAAAGGGAAATACACACAATGAATTCCCAAGTCAAACTTACTCATCTACTCCAAGTTCTTCTCTAGAAAATGAGGAGTGTAGGCTAAACATTCCAGACTGCAGCATGGGAGCCTTGGAGAAGACCGCTGCTTTTCTATATATGTATGAATATTTATGTAGCTCAGTGTTTTGAAATTGATGCATTTTTGCAAGATTTTCAATCCAAACTTCACTCAAAATGGATGGCACTGTTCTCTTGTAATCTACCCACTGTCATGCTTTGAGGTTAAAGAGTATGCAACACCGCAACTGTCTCTTTGTGCTGAAGGATTCTGCTGCTGAGCCTGTGGGCCAGAGACCGAGCAGTGCTGTTGCTTTAAGGCTCCTGCTTTCATTCCTGCTATGACTAATGAAATTGGATACAATATGCATTTTCCTGTCACTCCCTAAAGGTTTAGGAAACACTGCCCAAGCCGTTTAGGACTGATAAAGCCACAACAGGTTGTTCAATGTCAGGAGATTCAGTTTTTCCTCTACAAAACTGTATCCCATTTCAATCATACAACATTGTCATGCTGAGGTGCGTTTGCAAGCTGGGGTGGAAAGGGACCTCTGAAGACACACTTACAATTCACTTACAGTATTAGCAAGCAGATCTAGTCAAGATAAAATCTGGTAGGAAAAATGCACTGAAGTCAGATGAAAGGAAAAGTTTTAAATTACCATTCTTTGACAATGAAAGGGAAAAAGTGAGTCACATCGGCCTCCATCTACCACATCAGCCACGTTAGGAGTTAGTTGGAAATGAGTGTTTACTATGTGGCCACTTATTTGGCTCATTAATGAGCACTGACTTAATATGGAAAGGATTTTTGGTGCCATTTTGTAACTAATATTTTTATGAGACACCTGTGATGTGTCTTTGCATAAAAGAAGCTTGCTTAATTTTCCTTTTAAACACAGCTATTTACATTCTTGTCTGAAGTAACTTTTTCATACTGACCATAGAAACAGTAGGATGCATTTCAGCCAAGGATAACTCAGTAATATGACATAGGAACAGATTATTTTCCCTCCTGATTTTCTACTTCTCAAATCCAAGTGAAGCAATGGGACTTGACAGCTCTGAGTTCAGACTTAATTCATCATTAGGAAATTATTCAAAAAGCTATAACGAGATAACTAATTTAATACACTTTGCTCCAAGGTTTATTCCTTGGCTTGTTTCCCAGATATAAAGCATCTCTGTGCAATTATCATGCAGATGCTGCTGAAAAGACTTTAAATGGTTGCTGCTAATTTAACAAGAGATATGTTGGCATTGGCAGAAGAAATTAGAGGAAAACTGAAGTTGACTGAAAACTAAACATCCCTAAAAGGAGCATGGTCAAGATATTACAGCTAAATAACTCACAGCCATTTGTTGGTTGCTGGAAGTCTCCACTGGAATTCTTGTCACGTCGTTACACCCGTATTGTGCAGCACCAAGTAAACGCAGCAGCTTTACGTGCATTTGAGAAGCACTCTGGTACAGAGCCTTAGGTGGAGCTCCTGCTGCTTTTAGGGAAAGGCAGGAGTGTATGTCCCTTTAGTGATCCTGAAGTTCAGAGTGCTTGTTGGCTTAGGCCTTTGTGCATTGACTTAAAGCTAGTTATGGCTTAGCCAGGCGTGTTTAAAACAAGAACAAGAAAAAAGCTGTTCTTTTTGTTGCCAAGAAGTAGGGAAATTTCAGAAAAGCAGCAGTATGAGATGCTCACAAACAAGCACAGTAATTCTGATTCCCTGAAAGAGTAAGTGCACTGCAGCCTTTCTGGATGTGGTCTGTTTCCACAGTAGGTTTTCATCACACCTGAATCATTTTGGAGCTGAGAACTCTGTCCCGTGGCCTTCAACAAGACTTGACTTGACCTGTGCCATCCACTGCTGCTGCTGAAGCTGTTCTTTGCAGAAAGACAAATGGCTGCATTTCAATAACACCATGTAACAGCTGTGTCCTTAGAAGAAATGAGGACTCATCCAGGAAAGAGAAACAGTAGGAAATTGAGAGACAAAAACCAGGACACCAGCTTGTGCTACGGATGCAAAGCTACAGGCAGAGGGAGGACAGCGTGCGTGTGGAAGGAGCGGGGATTCTGGAAAAAGGAGGAGAGTGACCTCAGAGAGGGGGTAGAAATGGCAGCCAGGAAGGAGTCAGAGATAAGGGTGGGGGGCCAGAGGTTCAGAGGTACAGATAAAAAGAAAAAGCAATGAAGGACTAAAAGATGAAATTTATCTGAGAAAGAAATACCATGACAAATAATTTCAGCATGATAAGAGTCACTACATTGCATCTGGTGCGCAGGGAGGCTGCAAGATCTCCACCCGTGGAGATTTCTGAAATTTGAGTGAACATGGCCCTGGGCAAGTCAACATTGACGTGGGCCCTGTGCTGAGCAGGGTGAGTCCGCCAGGGCTCCCTCCCAGCCTGATCCATCCTCCAGCAGCTCAACCAGAGCGCCAGGTGGATGCAGCTGCGCTGAGAGCAGAGCTGCTGGCAGGGGGTGGCAGCAAGGAGAGGAGAAAGGAGTCAGCGTGAGGAGGGGAGCAACCTCAGTGCAGGAACTTTTCCTTCCATCTTTACATCACAATTAACAGGGTGGGAATCCCACCATGACTTGCTAAAGCTTTTTTTTTTATTTTTATTTTTTAAATACAGTTCCTACCACTTCTAGATAACTGGAAGTACATGCTACCATGCGTATGCTGCAAGGTAATTCATAGTGTGATTTGCTCCAGTGAAATAAACGGTCTGGAGAAAGGATCATGCACAAAGTTGTGCAAAACAGCTGGGCAATGCTAAGGTACAGAAGATGAGAAAGAGCAGAGCACAGGTCCAACTGCTGAAATACTTGCAGGACATGGGTTATTTTCTTAGCTCTACCGTAGACTTAACTTTTGGCCTAGGGCAAGCCAGTTAAGAATCTGTTAATCTTGTGGAGGAGGACATTTCTTTCCCTTTTCTGTTCTGATTGTAAACTTCAGGCAAGGACTGTTTCTCTGTTATGTACTTACACAATGTCTGCTTCAGCAGACTCCTAATCCTAAATGAAAACCCTGAACACTGCCAGGATAAAATAGTAATAATAAATAGGAGGGAGAACCCAAAGTGACCAGAAATGTTGAAACAGCAGCCTAGAGAGGTGAGGTATGTGCAATGTAATACAAAAAACACCCTAACAAAGAGGGTTGCCAATACCAAAGGAAAGACTGCTTGGTATTTTCACAAACCACAAGAGAGCAATGGGGAAAGAATCAAGGGAGACTCTAAGCTAAAGCCCTCAAGGATCGCTGTTAGGAAAACTCAGATGCATAGCAAAGACCATATTGATAATTTTGACAAAGATCAACGGACTAGAAAGTGAAACAACTACAGCACTGAAGACACAGGACACTAACACAGGTGGCTGGAGATGTCCTTTTCTACACAAGGTGATCATCAAGGCAATAAAAGTTTCTCTGCAATTCATGAGAAGATGCTTCATTTGATTTTTTTCTTTTTCTGTTGCATTTAGTTGAAATTCCTCTGCTGATCAGCCCATGTCTACTGGAAAGATTCAGTAACCTCACCCTGCTCCTGGTCAGTTTTCTAACATCGCTTCAACTCTTACAAATCCCTCCAAGAACTGCAGATAGCAAAGGCTTCATTTAAATGATGTAATATTGCTTTTTCAAGGACTAATCTAAAGCTGTAAGTCTCATGGAATTTGAACAGTACAGCACCCAAATTCCTTCCGCTCACAACGACCTGTGCTTGAGCCCTCCAATGTGCCCTGCTGCTTAGGCAGGAGCTCAGCTCTCCCGGTCCCAGGGCTGTGTGTCCTCAGCTTCCACTCATTTAGAACATCTGACATCTAGGGTTTTTTTGTTGTTTTTTTTTTTAAACATAGAAGCCACGTGTCTGGGTCAGAATGTTCTTCTATGAGAAAAAGCCCACTGCCAAATAACTGTTCATTTAAAAAATGGTGTAGTAATGTAAAAGCCAGTATTCTACCTTTATGAAGGATTGCTTTCCCCTATGGACATGTTACAATGCAGACCAGTCATGTCAAATACAGTTCAATTTGAAGCTCACTGTAAGTTTTACAAGTTATTAAAGTAATTCACAAATTATTCTAAGAAAAATAAATTATATCTTCTATAAAATAATCCATTGGAGACTCTAGTAAAGAATATAAATTCCTTACTTTCAGGACAACTTTTAAAAAGTGCAATATACGTGCACCGTGTTGTCAAGGCAGTTCCCCTTGCTCATCAGGAAGGTTTAGTCAGATCCACAAAGATGGGTCTGGGATGTTTAAGGAGATTAAATAAGTCTGGAGTTTTGCAGGAACTGGATGAGCACTTGATAGACAAATTTGTACTGGGCTATGGTCTGGATCATAAACATTCTCTGCTCTCGCAGGTGTCTCAGCATCACAGGGACATCCACTGTCTGTAAAGTAAAGGGAAAAAGGCATAAGGACGTAGGTTTGTTAAATCAAACAATCATTGTCTCAAATTTTGGTTACTTGACACAGGGAACACTATTACAGTTTTAAAATGTAATGAATTTTAAGCAGAGTGAAATATTACAATTTTTTGTCACCAATTTTTGAATCATTTCAAGGAGTATACCAGTAGCATATAAAAGGTAACTGCATTAAGTGTTTTCCCAGCTTAAGCCTGTGTGCATTTCTGGACCGATCTAAACATTCAGATGACCAAATACTCTCATCTTCCAATGGTGTACCACTGATCACCTCTCATCAACTGAGCACTTAATAAAAGGTTTCTTCTCTTTGAAAGTTTCTAGTTCAATATATACCTGGTTTCTACTCAGTAGAATGCATTGTATTGCCTCAGGCTAAAGGCTAGATGTGTCAGGAAGGTCTAACACAGAATTGGAAGGTGATGTAGTACATCACATGTAGTCCAGTTCAGACTCCACCATTCAGTGCCTATTGCTCTGATCCATGGTCAAGCTCATTCACTGAGGAAGGATCTGAGAGATTTTTCAAATGGTAAGCAGGCACAGGATCTTAAGAACAAAGGCTCCTCAGACAAAATTAAAGTGCAGGCAAATATACCGATCCTTCCACTACAAGACGGAGAATGACTGTCACCAAAAGATCAAGGAACCCTGACAGCTGACCTCCCAAGAGCTGAGTCTGTGCTAGCGCACAATGCTCCGTAAGACATCCATCTGTAAAGTGAAACAGTTGGCCCTGAGGACCCCAAATCCACAAGATTTTGTTTTGCAGGCTTCAGGCTAGCATGTGTCTGTTGCCATGTACTCAGTGTTCATTAGCAGCTGGGAAATATTAGATGCCTTCCAAAGGGGCATCTTACAGCTTAGTTTCAGCCAAACGAAATTCATTTGTGTGCCCTGAGAATACTCTGCAACAGTAAGTGGGGACAGATTGGGAGATGCACTGTAAGAGTACACCACTAATCACGTGGATGCCCATGTACTCTGTGACGGTCTGAATCAGAAAATGAACGAGCTGTGTGAAACAGAGCCTTGTCAAGTACAGCATTGCAGCTTGCTGGAAAATTCACTAGGTATTACCATCATATCTCCAGCATTTAGGCAGCAAAAGAACTATGATGTTACCATGTTTCAGCTGTTAGAACAAGTACATGAAGAACTGTTCAGAAGTCACTGAGCCATGAAATTGTGCCATGAAGCTGAGCCTGAGGCTCAAATTAAATAACATCTATGTAGTCTGTCCCAAAATGAGAGATTTTCTGTTTTCTATTGCAGCAGTAAACATAAGCACTAGGATATGTGCTCCTGTATAGGGAAGTTCTTAAGTACTGCAAGATATAAAACTGAGGAATAGTTTTACTTTATCAGGCAACACAAAGTGTACTTTGTAATGTTTGCCATTCCCAAAATGCACAAAGGAACTTGGCAAATCTTTTGGCTGCAATGAGAAGTGTTTCAATTATAATACCTGAGCAAAAGGACAGAGACAAATCAAGATTTCTGCTAGCCACTGGAGGCACAACTGAGCACGAACTCTGCCTGCATGCATAGTGGAAATTTTCTGGAAAGTTTAAAATCACACCAAGTATCCATTTCTGTCCACTTGTATAAAGCTCAGGATCTCCATTCTGTGTAAACAAGCCCTAACCCATACACCATTGCTTTCCAAAAACAAAGCTAACTATAGGGCCACATCCCCAGACAAGGTGTGACAGAAGGACAGGTCTCGAGTCAACCAGCGTAAAGATCCGTAAGCTGGGATGAGTAACGTCATGTTGTTTTCAGTGGGTGCAAAGGAAAACATAACTCTTTTCAGTTAACTTGGCTGACTTAGAGAAAGCCTCCCCGTGGAATCGGGTGCTTACGAAAGGTCCTTGCTGAGCAAAGTCATGCGGAACTCGATCTCCCCTGAATCACCACAACAAAACACAGGCCAGCTTCAACCTGCACAGCCACGTTATTATCTCAGTGGTTTGGCGCCTGGCAGTTTGCTGATTTTCACTTGGCCTGTAGTACACCGTGACCAGTGACTCTGCATCTCCTTGTAATGGATGAGCCTTTCATTTGTCTCTGAAAGGGAAGAAAAGCCCATCCTACTTATTTGAACTCACTCTTTGTAGTCACCTATCTTTTTACTTCAGATAAGCAGAACCTTTGCATTCCCCTTCACCGCAACATACGTGTCAACAAAAGTCAGGTAACGCTTTGCTAAGGAGTCATTTGCAAAAAGAACAAAAACATTACTCAATTTCTGACTCCCAAACTAAAAAACTCCCCTATGAAGATGCACTGAAGCTGTGATCATGAGTTCACGTTACAGTGACTACAGCAGTAAGGATGTAATGATGACTTACTCTATTTCTTACCATATGGCAACCTACTGGAAATATCTCCCTGCAATGAGATACACAGCTTTAGACTCAACCAGCACGTGCCCACACATCACAGTGACTGAAGTTGTACAGCAGTTGATTCAAAATGGATTCTCAACTGAACCTGGACACTCAAAATCAGGAGATCTGGCTTTATTTCCAGCATTGCTGCAGACTTTCCAAGATGGGCTGTATTGGAATTTTCAACCCCTTTTTTCTTCCTCACTAAAATGTTAACAGCGGTACAACTACTTACAATGACACTTCTGAAGAAATCAACTGATTCATAGGACTAAAGCTTTTTAAGTAATGTCATTTTATTTCAGAAAAAACAAATAACCAACCAACCAATTAATCCTACTTCAAAATAAACCAGTAAAACTGCTGCAGGAAAAGGAACCCTCTCTGTGCAGAATGCAGTATCTGTCACAAGCTAAAAACATACTTCTTAACTTAATAATGAAATATTAAGTTTTTAATCTTTTTTTTTAATTAGGTTTTAACAAACCAAAAATATTAACTTAGTACAATCTAGAGCAACAAAAGTCTTAAGGAAAATTGTCTTTGCTATCAGTGATGATTTCTATTATTAATCAAGACAAATCAACACTATGAGACATCAGAGAAATCCCTTATTACTGAGCACTGCCACCACCTCCTGCTGAAGTTGGTGACAATTCTGTACATGGCAGCTCACCCCCATACTCAGAAATGCCTCCTTTATCTTTACTTGCTACTCAGCCACTCTTAGCTGAGTAAGTGACTTCTGTAATCTGCAGACAAAGTCAAGTGGTCTTGAAGAATCAGAGCCACTGCATCCCATAGGAGCTGTTACTAAACTACAGCAGACACAGGAAGGCTGCAGAGTTCCCACAGCATGTGTGTGGGCCCTTCCTGTCCAGGCCAGTTCCTTCTTTCCCTTCTCCCCACAAAAAAGGAAATGAGAAAAAAAAAGTGCAAGTTGTGACACAGATCTACAGGCTAGCTGCACTGCTGCTGAAGCCCAATCAAAGCTGCAGGAGGTTTGTCGTGGCTGAAATGAGTCCGTGATCTCTAGGTGATCTTGTAACTACAGAACAACTAGCTGCTGGAGGGGGCAAGAGGGTAGAGAAGAACAAAACTTCTTGCACCTCTTTTGAAAAATTACTGAAGAGGAAAGTGCAATTTTTCAAAAATAGTGATGAAGTACCACCTTGTCTCCTCTAGGACTTATGTTTCTGAATGAGCCAGGAAGCTGCCCCTCAGCTAGCACCACGCACAGAAAGGCTGCAGTCTGTAACTGTATGGTGACACAGAGAGTGGGTGAGCATTCCAGGTACATTACTGGGAGGGGCAGATGATAAGCGCCCATGTGCCACTCTTACTGTGTTCTTATCTCTACAAGAGGTTTTGTCTTTGAGCGGTTTCTTTGGCAATAGAAATCCCCTGTTTAAATAGCTGTTTTGCATATGTTGAAACTGTGTGGCATGTCGTTATTTGAGATGCAATGTTTTTTCTGGACAGGCCTCCACTGACACAGGGCAGATGAAGAGCAAGCACCTACACATGGTTACTCCCTCGGGGCTCTTATCCTTAACATTGCTCCAGACTGTGTTACTAGTTTTGTAATATTAGCTGCTATTCTTAAAGACCTATTTCCCAGCATACACACAGCTTTTCTTAAGACACAGCCAAGTTTTGTTCCAGATGAGATTAGAGACAATACAAGAGAGATGAAGGAGCCTGAGGAGTGAGTTTACAGAGCAGGAAATGTTACTTAGAAAAGCATGGAAGCTGACATTATTTTCTAGGCTCTCTGTCAGGCTGCCCTTGCGAACATGCTGTGTCTAAACTGTTAATTAAAATACAGGTACGAATTAGACTAAATTCTTAAAAGACAGAAAAAAGCCTTAATTTTGAATGTGTTAAAATAACATTAATAAATACGCATAACATCAACCCAACAGCAAACTACAATAAGTAGTTTCTGCTCTGGGAAATCTCTTCCTGTTACATTTAAGGCTCTTGTTTCACAAAGGTAATAGAAAGGAATCCTTTCACTGCCTTTTACTTTTAACCTCAGAAATTTAGCTAGTTAGTCAAAGAATGAGCTCAGGGTTTGTCTTGAGAAAGAAGCTTGCTTACTTCATTGTGCTCCAAGCACCCGATCATCAGCTCGGTTAGGATAACCACTCCGGTCCTTCCTACCCCTGCGCTGCAGTGAACCACGATCGGAGGGTTGCAGTTGTTGCTGCTGTCCAGCACGCTGTTGGTGTGGCGACGCACTGACTGTATCTCCTCCAAGTAAGCTGCAGGATAAAACACAAAGTTGCAAACATCTCTATGTCTAAATGTAAAAATTGGAATGAAAAGTCATTTTTTGTAAAAATGGCAAGAATTTACATTTTTTACAACATACTAGTTTTTTGGCCAGGGCGTACTAAACAGTCCTGAATCCAGCAAGTACCAGCTGTGTGTCAATTATTACTTGGGAGTCTGTTCCTTTAAATTAAATTGTGCCTTTTAAAAATTAAATTCCATTTTCCCCTCTGCAAATCTCCAGGTCCCCCAAGCAGATGATTCCAGACATTACTTACAGCAATTCCTGCTATTAACAGGCTGGGATCAAAACAACAGCTAGGTCCCCTTGAAACTACTTCCTGTCAAAACAACTGTCGGATGGGACGTGAGCAACCATCTGCCCTTTCCACCACCATCCCTTCTATAGTGAAGCTGAATGTTACCCACCTCTCTGCTTAGGGTTTGTTTCTCAACAGCTATGAGCTCTTCTAGGAGCTGTCTGCTTTCCCCAAAGTCATTTCTAGGAAGCGTGCAAATCAAGAACAGTTACCTTGTGCAGCTGTCCTAGTGTTGTCCAATGCATTCTACCATCAAGCTACACCATCTTACGTACTGGAAGCTCACCTGACTGGATAAGCACTTTACAAACTATAACTCAAGCTCTTAGACAATTATCTTCCCACCAGTCAGAGGGGAGTCAGGCGCTGAGTTTTGAGCCAGCTCTCCTGTCCTGACTCTTGGAGTCAAACTGTTCTTCCAATGCAGGCAGGCAAGCTGTGGCTGGAGGCCTACCAGCATCAGAAAGTTGCATTTTAAAGCACACAATGAAACGGGACAGTATGTGGTTGCAAACAACGGGACAGAGGAAATGGGGACAATCAGTTTCCAATTACTGCCATGCCCAACTACAGCTACAGGGGCTGGCAGGAGGAACAGAGTACAAAACAAAAGAGGAATTGGGCAATGAGGACAAACTGAATAGGTCTGCCTTAAAGCCAGATCCCATGGCACTCCTTTGCCAAAGCCAGAATGTCATTTCTATTTTCTGCTCTGGTGACAGAACTGGGAAAAGATGATGTTATTTACATCAACCCTACAGCATGCAAAGGAGAGAGGATTGCTTAAGTGCTGTGGCTGTGTCAAGATCAAAGTGGAACTCATAGGTTTTGCTGACAGCAGACTTAGCTGCAACAGGGCCATACTGCTGGGGCTGCAGAGCTTTCTGGGACTCTCCAACCCATTAGAGTGGGCATCTCCAACCCATTAGTACAACACATATGTACTTCTTGGGTGCTAACTTAAAGATCTCTACATCACACTCCACTGTAGTCCCAGAAAAGTGGCTGTAGTTAAATAATGGTTGAATTCCCGTTACTTAATATGGTAGCATTTATTACTCAGTAAGAAATAGAAAACATTATTTACTCATTACAGATGAATACAATGTTTGCATTCTCAGAAACGCATGAGCCAGGACTGTATTTAATTGGGAAGACTCTTAGTGTTGCGTGGGTACATGTAGTTAGAAGAGTGGCAGTGAGTTCAGACTAACTGCATTTGTGATGAGGCTCTGCTCTTCTGAAGCAAGTCCAATGCCTCTGAATTACCAAATACTGGCTGTAAGCAATCAGGGTTTCCTACAGGACTGAAGGGGTTGTGCTGTATCACTAACATCTGAGCCTCTCTCACTCAGACCTCTCTGATCACACTTGTGCGCAGCCTAATGTCTTATACACTCATTAGGTAGCTGGGAGGTGGCAATAACTTGTACTGACAGATCAGTCAGCTGGGGTATCCTATTATTTGAAATTTCCTTAGTCTTCAGCACTGCTGTTGCCTCTGATTTTTCTTCCTGCTATGTCACGTCTTTCAGGAATGAGACCCTCACCTTAGCTCCTACCTCTTCAGTCCTACTTTTTTTTCCAAATCACAGAAAAGCCTGACCTAGTTGAGGCCTCTGTATGCCACAGCACTAAACATTTAAAATCAATTTCAGCTCTAAGGGAAGAGAACTGAATCTAGTGTGAGCAATCTTTTGTTTGACATCTTTTGTCGTGCAAGTTGAAGAATTCTTACATAAAAAGCCTTGGACTTCATCTGGACACCCATGGTCTGGCCAATCAGTATACTGCAAATGCCACACTGTCCTCTCATGTCCAGAGAGAAGATGCTTGACCTTCAGACCAGTGGTCGCATAGCAGCCGGAGTCCGTGCGGAACTTGGTGGTCACCTTGAACTTCCCATAAGTGGCTGAGCTGTGCTTAGAGCCCAGTTTAGGCCAATAACGATGACTCTTACTTCTTCCTCCCTCCTTAGTCACACAGAAAAAGGAAAAAAATAGTAGTTAGTTGCTGCAAACAGAGTAGAACTCCGCAGATAAAGCCAAGTTTTCATGTTTCAAACCACTGGAAGAGCAAGGAGCATCCCATGAAGTAACAGGAAGTATCCTTTAAAATTCTCAGTTGTATAATACGTGTAAGTGTAAAAACTGGGAGCGAGAAAATGTTTGCATAGGTAAAGCAGACTCATTAGAAAAGTTTGAAGAAAAAACTCGTCTTGAGGCAAAAGCCAGCTTCTGCCTACGTCTCAGAAAATACTCTCCTAGGTAATTCTTTATTTCAGTGGAAAAGGATTCTCTACAGCAACTTGTAAGTATCTGTTGCTCGTCAGTCTTGGGAACTGGACAGTGACTTGATATGGTATGGCACTCCCTGTGTTTGTTAAAAGCAACCAGGCATAAAGCTGAATGCAGCGTTAGTTAGCAACGTGTGCCAGTTTTTATAACATAGCACATAGTTCTTGGATTACAGTAGAAATAACTGTTTTGCTTGGCATAAGAATAAAAAGATCTTTTTATTATTTTTACGTGGACACTTATATGGAAACAACAGCTTCTGGTCTCTTTTCAGCTGATAAGATTGATAGTATGCAGAACCGGCCTTGGACAGGGGAAGTCTGTGTCATTTTAACCAGGAGCAGTTTAGCACTCTCACATTCCAATGGAAACATCTTTGTTTTGTTTGGCCAAACTGGAGTGAAGCAGGGGGAAGGGGTGTTCTGCTTGCTTCACTTTACTATTTGCCAAACTGAAATATTAGAAAGTTACAAAATATGGTATTATAGCAGTCCAGACGTATGTTCAAAGAGAGCAAGAGGAAAAAGGGCTGTTGACAGTAAGACAGGTTACTGGAGTGGGAAGTGATGATAACAGAAGATTCACTCACATCAGAAAGATCTGTGTTCTGTGATTTTACATACCTCTTCAGCTGTGACCATGGCTATAACATTCACCCCCTGTTCCCACACCATCTGCCAGAAGTCATGGCACGTGTGTGGCAGAGGCCCTTGGGTAGCAATGTAGTGCCACTCCTCTCCACCTACAGTAACCTGTGAGGGAGAAAAAAATAAACCAAAAACAGTCAGTGCCCAAGTTCTCAGTAGCGTTTGTGCCAGAATTGCCCTTTAAACAAAAGGGACTATAATGAAACCTTTCCTTCTTTCTTCTTCCACTCTTTCAAAATTCTGAACATGAACCATCCTTTTGATAAGAGCAAATCTGACAAAATACAATCGTTAGTGTTTCCAAGTCCTTTCTTGATGCCCATAAACATAAAGCTTTCAGCAAAATGTCATCCATTCTTCTTGCCATTGCATCTGGATTATACAGATGAAAGAGTATTTTGAGGCCCTGTTTCAGAGATGGCTTAGGTACAAATAAGCAGCTGACTGACTTCCCTGGGCTTGGTGACAAACCCGTGTCAAAAAAAGAACTGAGCACCAGAGGAAGTGTCTATATACATTTAAAAGGCATTACATTGCTGCAAATTACCTCACAGCAGTATAGAAAGCCTAAATGCAAATGACATTTTGCACCGGAAAAGCTAAAGGCCTCCACCGTTCAGAGCCCCCCTCAACTGTATTGCACTCAAGCAAAAACTAATTTCTTAGGCAGACTCTTACTACTCTGACCACTGATGAAGATGAGGCCAAAGACGATGCAGTTATGCCCACACACAGAGCAGTCAGACAGACCCAGCTAGTGATGAGATCAAGACAGGCTTTATTTCATGTTCCTCACTTATCTCGAGTTTTTCAGTTGAGAAACTGTCATCTATTTGTATAGTGAATCCAGAATATTAAATGGATTTCAAGTACCACAGGAAATGTAAAATTATCTAAAGCTGGAAACATGTAAGTCTATTCCCCAATACTTAACTAGATTAAAACCCACATCTTATAGATATTTCTTTTCACAATAGCATACAGTGAAATCATTTTCAAAGCACAGAAATCACTTGTGTGAAAAAATATATATATTATTATGACTGGTTATTTGCTACATTAGGAAAGATTTATACAAACTTTTTTTTAAATTGAAGTTTTAGGTAAAAAGAACCAAACCACTCTTACAGCTACTAGTTATCATTTAAATATATTTTTACCAGTTAAAAAAAAAAAAAAAAAAGAAACCAACAAACCAACAAAGAACTTGAAACAGATGAACTAATTATTTTTGAGAAGTTGAATCATTTTTCCTTAGCAGACTAAGAACTTCTAATCATATGTGTCAGCCCAGAGCCACTTCTCACAACAAAGTTATAAATCCCTGAGAAGAAAATCTACAACAAAAGTGCTGACACGTCCATAAACATCAAGGTGCTGGTGGACAACACTACAAGGGGAGATCAGTAACTCTGACAGGTTTAAGCATATACTGCATTCGAGGTTCAGGTCTTTGAATATGTTTTCAGAAAGAGAATCAAATTTGTTATTCAAACAGCTGCTCTTGAAGCTGAGTTGCTTGGGTGTTCACACCTATAGCCAGCGTAGTGTTTGTATGGTAACAAATCTCTCACTGCACTGAAAACAGTTTTCGCCCCTGTACACCTAGCTCATTTTCTTACTTCATGCAATGCATCAGTCTCCTCTGGGACTGACAGCTAAAAGCTCCAAGTCCAATGCAGATAGACTCCTCCAGTTCTTGTACTAGATGGAAATGCAAGCAGTACAGCACCAACCTGCATCTTGCACTGCCGTACTGGTTCACAGTCACAAGTGCTGGGGTGGTATTACTGAGCTTCATAGTTAATGCTGGCCTGCCCCAAACGGTCAGGTGAAGTGATCTTTTGCTTAATCCATAAATTTAATTATGATTTGCATCTCTGGTGTAGGCAATGATCTTGGTGTCTTAACAGCAAAGTTCAATGGTAAATAAGCAGAGAAATACTGAAAAACTGTAGGGCTTGCAGATCGCTGGAATCCTCCAGGCATGGATCTTATCAGGATGATATAGGAGTCCTCTTTGTCTACTGACTTCTCGCCCAAATATCCAGCCTCCTGGCGCACGATATGAAAGACCCATAAATAGTCTGAAGGGAATGTGATGCCTGGAACGTTTACTGCATTCTAATGCCCTGACTCCAGGATATTAAAAATTGAATATTGGGCTGCAAACACACACGCTGTGACACTGAGGTAAATTTCGCAGATGCAATTTCACCTTCTAAGCAAAAGAACATCTGCTTGGCTTCAGTAAGCGCCACTTGGAGTGCAAGAGGAAAATACTGGCAAGAACCACTGTCATGCACTAAAATATTTGTGTGTGTTCCTGGGTGCTCTGTGAATGTGAAATGAGTGCATGTCCAACACTGACGCTCAAGGTGAAATGTGGACTCGGAACTGGCCAAGAAAAATTCTTTTCTGGCTAGTACAGGCTTGTGGGAATAATTTATGTTAGGAATCTCGGTTTTTTGCCCTCCCACAAAGTAGATGAAATATTTTGGGCTCAGAAATCCATCATCGTAGCAATGCCTGATTATGCAAAAACTCAGTATCTGCTGCCTACCAGGCTGTGGTAGAGAAATGATAGCCAGCCTGGATCCTGGTTCAGAAATTGTTTTGAATCAACAGGATTTAGCACTGTAAAGCACAACCAAAGAGGCCAGCAATTCTCTTTAAATTTTCTAAAGGCTTTTACTCCAATAAAATATAAATTTAACAGGATGTTTTATTTATTATTTTTGAGTAATTTCTTTTTAATTTGGATTCTGACAATAAAAAAAAGCAGACAGCCCTCTATGACAACAAGGGAATCTGTCATCTGAGGGAAAAGAGAGCTGTTACTTCTCCCAGGAAAGAGAAAAAGCCAGTGAAGAACATTGCAAATAGTTATTGGGAGCTTAAAGAAAAGCAAGCATCTGCAGCCACTGCAAGATAGTTCATTGTTAAAACTGGCCATGTTCATAAGTAACAGAGTCATATCATACCTTATATTATTTCTACTTTGAATTAACTAGAAGAAATCGCAGTATTTTGACAAAAACTTATTTTGAAACATGGAAGTCTAATGCAGTACCCAAGCAAAAAGATAGAGATCTCATTACTACAGTTCTCTCTTTATCAATGCAAACTTAAACAACAAAAACAAACAAACCAGTTCCCATGACAACTGGAAAAAAAACAGTTGTTGATATATGCATTTGCAATATTTATGTGAACATCCATTACTCCTAACCACATATGTTTTCTTTGGACATGGAACTGTACACATGGATCTACACCCCTGATTTTTTAAAATCACATCCTATATACTAGTAAATGGAAAACATGCTTCAGTCAAAGCTTGTATTATTTTAGGCTGCACCCATCAATTGCAGAGACTTATTCTATCTGTGAACCAAAAGGGTTGCTGTAGTCCCCCAGTGGCCTGCAAGGCTATTGGGTTTGCTAGACCAGAACACAGAATAAATACACGAGGTTTGCTTGCAGTTGTATCTCTTTCTTGAAAACTTCTGCTCTGAATGTACTCCCGTCTGACAGTAACATCTCCTTGCTGCTGTTTCGTTCAGGTGTACAGTCATGACAACTGTTTTATATTGTAGGTATTAGGGCAGATCTAACTCATTTTCACGAGGTTTAAGAAACATAGCATTTCTTTCCACGTTAGTCAACAGAGACAACAAGTTGGCAGAGATGCACATAAAAAAAGTAAGGATGTCTCTTTAAAATGAATTTCAAGTCTCTAGCAAATAAATCAACCCATGCATGTTAATTGATATGGGACTTTAGAGGTGCCTATGTTGACACAAATGGTGCACCCTGTTTTGACTGAGTTACTTTTTTTTAAGTTCCAGAATTATGGAAAATACTGCTGTACATCCAGAAATGCAAACAAAGTTCTAACACACCTTCATTTGCAATACAAAGTCCAAGAAAGCTTTTACCTTTATGTGTGAAGCATTGATGTAGCCTGTGTTATTTTCTTTGGTTGGCACCAGCTCTACTCGGTTCTCCTCATATGGAACGACCTCCCTGATGCGGTTGCGCTCAGTGTTTTCAGGCAAGGCAGCAGTGGTGAAGATCCCATCTGCCTTTTTCTTTGGAATCTGCTCATATTCTGTAAACACCATCTCCTCTTCCAATTTCCTCTTCAAGATTTTGCACTTAGATTTAACAGAAAGTAACACCGATCGATTAACTCTTTTTGGGAGCACATGCACTACTAGACCCATCCACTGTTTCTTTAAATTTCAACATATAACTGTATTATTCTCTCACTCTCTTTTCAGTCACATTTATCTTATGAAACATGACTTTCTCTACTTCTAGTGAATGAAACCACAAGCAAATTTTACTTTTTTATTGTACCTCTGTGCACCTCTTATTGTATTTTTAAGACGTATACCATAAAAAGGAAAAACACATTAAATAGACCACTGATTCAATACAATACTGGTCCAGTATGAATTTGTATGATTTCTCCACAATAGATATTTGTAAAAATATTTTATATTTATCTCTTTATGAAGAAAATCATACCAAAAAGCATGATATAATCCACATTTTCAAAATACTGTATAACTAGCATGTATGCAGTTTCTGTGGTTGAAGAAAACCCCACATACATGCAGATTGAGGTTGAGTTCTGTCATCTGCATACCAGACAAGATAAGGCTGCAAAATTCTCAGAGAGCCAGAAAGATTCTTAGCAAATGGCTCTCAAATCCAAACAGCAGCAACTGTTTTTAATTTCCAGAATTCCATGTACGTGCACATAACCATAATGGGTGAACATTAGAAGACGGACAACTCTTTAATTCACTTAGAGACATTGACTGAATGTGTTAGTTGTATCAGAACATGAAAGGTTGTAACTACAGATGATAAAATACCCCCGATCAAGTAAAAAACATTCAAAAGATCAGATTTACAGCTTGATCTCGTATGATGTTGGCTGGCCATGTGAAATGGCAAACAGCCTCAGCTTTCATTGTCTTCAGTAAACAGTGAAGAGATTTAAAACACTTAGCATCTGAAGATGTGCAAGTGTTAGCTGCAGACCTTCGGCATTGATGACTCTGAAAATGGTTATGAGAAATTGTTTCGTATTTTAAATTAAGTGTTAATATTTTAGAATCTTCATACCGCTGGGAACAAAGGAAATGAACAACATTTCACAAGCCTGCATCTTACCCTCTCATCCATTGGCACCTTGGCTACTTCATCCTGGCTGTCCTCCGGCACTGGAACCCTAGCAACCGAGAGTCCGTTCAGTGCTGCCAACATCAAGGGCCTCTTCTGAGCCTCCAGGCCTGCCATCTTCTGCTTTTCTAGATTCTTTTGGCAAGAAAAGGCATGTTTTCATCTCTGTGTGATTATTTATAATGCCAGTAAAATGCTGGAATGTTTTTTTAATCTCCAAAATCTGCAACTTTCTGGCCAAGGAATGCAGATGATCACCATTAGCATCGTAAATTCAAATACAACCTCTATTCTTCCTGTTATTCCTCAAAGGCCTGCTCCTACATGAGCACAGAATTTTAATTTCAAAGAAGCAATCCCAGTGTATAATGCAGTTTACATGCCATCAAAAGACATACAAATAGAATCTTGAGCATTTTTCTGCAGGTATTGTTCTGAATGTAGGACACAAAATGCATCACCCTATTACGTTGAAGTAGCTCTACTGTAGCCAAGATACCTGGCGCATCTTCTAAAAAGCTTCTAAATCTTCTAAAATCTCTTGCGAAAAACATATATCATAGAAGAGAAAAAACTAGCCTGTGTTAATACTTAAAATGAAATCTTCTGATGCACTAAATCATTATTATTTTTTATTAGGGTGATTCAGATGGTACCCATGATGTATTTTGCACTAAAATCTGAGCTCACAAATCCTAGAAACAATGCAACAGCAGCCAGGGAGGGATACTGTTTCTCACACTCATGCATCATATTATGCTGCAACATGGAGAACCTAAGTATGAATTTTAAATTCATCCTGCTGCCTTCCTAATGCCACCAGGAGATAAAACATCGAGCAAGTAGACAGACAATCTCCAGAAGAAGCCAAATTAAGAATATTTTATTTCATTTCTACATTAGTTCTTTCTGCCAGATTTGGACGAAGAGATGAGCAGAAGGAAAGCCTGGTTCTCAGCAAGCATACAAAAGCTGTGGTCAACACACAGGCCAAGCTCAGCTCCTGGAAATACAATACTGAATCCAAATGCTCTCAGACATAAGAAAATGGCTTGATTTTTCAAAAGTCTGAGTTTTTCCACCACTACTGGTTTCCTCCAGAACACTAAACAAAAACAAACAAAAAGGCAACACAAAAATCCAAAAACACTTTGCTTTCTTTTCTTATTAGACTTCCAGGGAGGAGGAAGATGTGATTTTTTATTTTATTTTTTTTGAATATTATTACCAATTACAAGCTAAAATTAGAGAAGCCTGTGTTTAAAAGATTAAGGTCTTAAAACTGGCATTAATGCAGTATGAGGTTCCTGCAATAAGGGAAGGTTTGCATGTGTTAAATGTTTTAATGCTAAGACGACTCATTTACTGCCTCCCTCCCCTCAAAAAAGACCAACAACAAAAACCCATTTTGACCAAAGGCTGATCTGCATGATTATTCAAAGGAGCACTCAAACACCTCTAACCTCTCAGCTCACCTTCATTCGCATCCAAAATTCCTTTGAGTTTCTGCTTCTCAACAGTTTTATTTTATTATTTCCCCAGAAGGTCAAAAGAACTTGTACACTTGTTGTTACACCAATATCTGCAGCATTCACTCATGAAATATTATGTTTTATATTTGGGTTTCTGTTTTATTTTTAAAGGTTAAGACTCTGAACTGAGCAAACTCGGTTTCCATGGTACAACACAGTGGCCTAAAGTTTGATTGCTAACCCCATTACATCACTGTAAGAATCCTGGATGAATGAGAAGCATTATGTATAATTTTTCCAAATTTCTTCGAATATACAGTAGTAGTTAAATGTAAATTTAAGTATTTAGTAATCTAGTAACTGCTCTTTCCTTCTCTGGCCCATTTGGATGCTTCATTAATTTGTTTCAGAAATTGTTTAAGATCCTAACTGTGAAAAAATAGAATTACTTTGCTGCCTGTGACTGCAGTTGCACTTCCCAGAGCAAAACATCAAGCACATAAGCCACTGAAATGCTAGCACCCCTCATTTCTTCCATTGCATGCAGTGGCACTGAAGTCCTTAAACACGGTTTTTACTCTACATTCATTCATAGTTTAAAATAACTATTTGTCTTACAAGAGTACACTAAAAAAATAAAAATCCAGATCCTTATCAACCACTCAGCCTCTACTTTTACTGCTTCTGTAATTAGATATCCAGTTGCTCCTTTAGTTACTGGCAAAAGCAGCAATCTAAATTCTATCTACAGCCACTGGCATTTCATTTAGGTAAACAAGTTATATAATGTGGCAGGAAAGACAATAAGAGAGATAATTAAAAGCCTCCACTATGTTATACATTGTGTATTGATTACTCTACATCCAAGCAAAAAAAAAAAAAAAAGGCATAAATTCTACTCCCAAAGGAGCATTTCTTGTCCATCTCAGCAAATGCATTTCAGACTCTCCGGGCCCTCAGACCCACGGGGGCTGAAGACCCATGCAGGCAGGCAGGGAGCCAGCCCTGTGGGATGCTTGGCCATCAGCCCCTCACTGCCAGGCATGTGCTCTGCCTCCTCCTGGGCTGGCACTGCCACCGGCACAGGGGAAGGACCTGCTGGGTCAGCTTTAAGCAAATGGATGTTTTCCCACCTACAGAAGTTTACCTATATGTTCCAGGAGTTTACTGACCCAACAGCTTTTTGGCATGTAAATAGCCCAGTACGATTACCAATTTTCAAGAAGCCCCTGCAACAAAGGAAGGCACTTACCCTCATCATGATTTCTCTTTCTATAATGCTGTCCTCAATAGAGAACATTTCAGACACAGGCCTTTCCTTGACAGGTTCTTTCTTGACCCTCTCCTTTACACTCGTGAGGTCAGGCTCTGAGATAGAGGGCCCGAGTGAGGACCCATTTATTGCCACTTGGTCAGTCCGAGACACACTGATGGCCTTGGAAGGCCCTGGCCTCATGGCCTTGGCCCTGGCTACGGCCACAGAAACGCTAACATGGTCCTGCCTCAGGGCTCCATTGCTGACGCTTTTACGAGGCCCAGGATATTCTGGAGGAGGTTTATTTGGTATTCTAGCCAAGGCAGCTTGCAACTGAGCACTATACTCCATGTTCTCATGGAGGGCTGTTATCTGTGACACAGATTCTGTGGTTTCTTCTTCCTCTTCACTTTCACTGCTGTGTATCAGCATTGTAGCATCAGAGAATGTCTTTTTGTGATGATAATGAGGAACCTGCTGAACTTCATGCCCCATCTGAACCGACTCTTCTGGCTGCACCTGCTCCCGCAAGGTGTTCCTGCGCGGCAGAGGGGCATTTAAAGTTTTTAATGCCATGGCTTCTATACCACGTACCATACTGCTGATGACTTCCAAGCTATGGCGCTTGTTCACAGCCGCGTGATGCTTCACTGCCAGGAGGGGCTCGCTGACCTCCTGCAGTGACTGACGGACGACCGGTGAGCTGTCCTCTTGGAACGTCTTTACTGAGAGTTGGACTTTGCGTGTAACCAGGTCAGGACTGCTCCCGCTGACGTACTTGTGCCGGTGGCTTGCAAGGTCAGGTGTACTGGTGGCAGGACGCGGGCGCGGGTACGGAGGTGGGGGCCTGAAGAGATAGTTCTTTAACATATGAGCAGTGTTGTAATTCTGACTGCTCTGCAGCTGCATGTTAGCCAGCTCTGGTGTGCTAACCGTGTGTGATATGGCACTGGCTGCTGCTTTATTTTGCACAGCATTATTAGGGTTCATTTGGTCAGAGGGGGCAATGGGCTTGTTATAGCTACCACCCTGTGGTCCATAGGTAACTGTATAAGGATGCCTCTCTCGAATCTCAGGCTGACTGTAAACTAGGTCTTCTGGCTGGTTATATGCATGTGTGTTTCCAATATTGAGATTCCTCAAAGACTGACTTTGGCTATCCATCTGAATCACCCCTCTCTTCATTTGCCTCATGACCGTTTCATAATCCGGAGTTGGTCGGTAAGACGGTACTATGATTGCACTGTGTCTGTGGCTGGGGATATAGTCTGCTCTCATGATGTCACTTCCAGGGATGCTCAGATTTGAAGACATTGGAGATGCCTGGATGAAGTTCTGTGAGCGATTGAGGGAGTTCATGCTGTGTGCACTGCATACACTCCCATTGGGTCCATTACCATTCAAGTAGCTGAAGTCCACTGGACACCTGTCCAAGCTGGTCTGAGACCTACAGTAGAATGTTTCTTCATTTCCATGGAAAATGCTGTCTGTGTAGAGCAGAGATAAAAGACATTGACAATTTAACATACAAGGACTAATTCAGTGTTATCAAAGCTTAAAACACAGTCTGCACCAGCGATTATAGAGACAACTTAGTGTACAAATGCAGGGAACATTTGGTCTTGGGAGCATCCTTGAGTCACTGAAATAGAACTAAAACAAAACTACTCCCATAAACACTCCCAACAGTTAGAAAAACATGGTAGATCAGACCCTTGTGACAGACATGAAAGGGGAAAGAGGAAATGTTTTTGCCTGGCATGGAAAAATAAAGGGGCATCTTCTCTTTTAGCATCCTGGAAAGATTCACTGATGCTGCTATCACCTTAAAAATTCAGTGCTGCTATGCTATGGTAATCCAGAAAATTTTGTGTTGTCTTTTTTGTTAATGCACTGCTCTCTGTTACTCAAAGCAGTGGATGACTGTGAAACTGGAAATCCTACCTCAAACCAATCAACAGTTTTGAGGATCAGAAGTACAGGGGTATCAAGACCAAGGGGGAAAAAAAAAACAACAAAACCAAAAACCAAACCCACTGTACAGATGTGCTAAAAAATATTAGTTCAGCAAAGCTGCTTGAGGGGGAATCAAGATGTTAAAGATTACATCCTGAGTCACAACTTTGCTACCAGACTGTCCATGTCAAAAAACTTGTAAGAAAAACAAGTAGCATCTCCCAAATCTCTGAAATTAAATCAGTGCTTCAACGATTTTGAGAAATCTGTATTAAGACTGAGGGAACTTTACAGTTCATCTAAAATTAAAAATATCCCACTTCAAGAAGCTCTGCTTAACAGTAAAATAGTAGTAGCTACTAAGACAAGTCTTCTACTGTATGCAAGGAACAATATTGTGTGGGTCCTTTAAACTTACCGAATTCTTTCTTAAAACTAGTCAGACAGCCATAACTCCAAAATGCTGTCAGGTACGACTACGGGGCTCCTTTGCCAGTAAGAGTACTTCAGCTCTGCTTCTCATGAACTGCAGAGAACGTAGCCAAACAGACCTGGCTGCACGTATTCCAAAAGGTGGTATGGTTAAGGGTGTGAAATTCAAGGTGTTTAGAGGCTGGGCTCTATTCCCAGCTGTGATTAAAGTAACCTGGTGCAACCTCTTAAAGGATTTATTTGTCAAACATGGGGGTAAAAGTAGCTAACTCTCCTTAAGTCTGTAAGTATAACAATGCAGGCAGACACATACGGAATTCTGTGACCAGAACATACTCATTTCTCCTGCAACAAAAGATGTTTTGCTGTCTCCTTTTCTCTTACTTGATTTCTCTCCCCACTCCCAGCTGGCACTGTCTTTGAGTACAGCCATCAGACTTCCTTTAGAAATTATTTTTTCAGCTTGCCGAACTGGAATGCCAAGTTTAAGGTCCATATAATCCTGCACAGATATTTTAGAACTGAAATTTGACTTTAAACACAACACTTACCACAGTAGTATCTATAGAACTGCTAACTGTCCTCCAGCAGCAGCTCCAATTTGATCATGACAGCTCTAGAAATCTAGACATAAGGGGTAGGATCTTCTCTGCATTCACATAAAATAAAAGTCCACATAAGGTAACGTATATGCTCTAAGTACCTTGTGAATTATGTGTTTCAGTGTAGTGCTCTCCACACTGGACGTGCATAGGAGGCAGTATAAATGGATGTTGTCTTGGCTGAAAAAAAGCACAAGTTGGAAAAGCATTAGGAATTCAGTTTGCTACAATTTTTGCAGGCGAAACATAGGAAAAATTATTCTGTGCCCATTCCACTGAATACTGCTCTTTCTTACCCAGCCAAACACACATGCTCAGCATGTGTAAATCCTTAAGTTTTGTTAAGGAGCCTTTATACTAAACCACTTCAGAAAACAACATTCAGATTCCCAGCTCACTTAGAATTTTTCTTGAAAAGTTTAAAAGCCCTTGCCCTTGAAGAATTAAAACAAGCAAAAAAACAACACTGAAACACCTAATCGGGACAAAAGATGAAACAAGCTCAAGGACCTAAGCCACTGTTATATAAGCAGTATGAGCACATACGGGCTTAGAATACCTCTGCATACAACTGAAACATTGGTTTCAATGGACAACAAACTTTTTAACAGAACAAGCGTCGTGGGCAATTCAGCATTCAATCTGTAGGGCCATTTACAGTGAACTAAATCACAGCTGATTCTATATTCACCCAGTATATTCATTGGTAAACTGATGCATTTTGCAATTGCATTTTACCACCTGCACTGTCCTGTCTGGTGCTGCTGGGCAGAGTTTATAAAAGCACGCTTTGAGATATGAGGAGAGCAGAGAAAGAAGGAAGATGCTCTTGTCTCTAAGGACAATAAGGACTTTTCATCTAAGCTGGTTTAAATAGTTCAAACTATTAAGGAATTCTGTGGATGCCCAAGGCAAAAAAGAAACACCAAATGATTTAGCTTTGTACAAAACGAAGACCAAGCAACAGTTTGCCACTGGGTGGGGGTGGAGGAAAAGGGGTTAAATTTACATTTTCTATGTAAATAGGGAGAGGGAATGAGAATCAAAGAAATTGAATGCACATATGAATTCTTGCATACAAAACGGCTCTTGCGTTAAGCCAGAACTGAAAGATAACAGAAAATATTTCTGCCAGACGAATTAATTCTAAGGGTATAAAACCCTGCTGTCACTGAAAATAGGCAAAAATAGGCAAAGGCCCATGTAGGAGAGTTTAACCTGGAACATGCCAAGATGTTTGAAAGCCTAAAAAACGGTGGGTAGAAGAAACATGCAAGGAAGGAGAAAGTTACTTCTACTGGAAATTAACAGATCTGGAACAGACTTGTTTTTGTTGCCCTTTTTTTCCCCCTCTTTCCCAATTTTCCTTTTTTTTTTTTTTTTTCTTTTAGTTTCCTGAAGGCCGATCTACCTCTTAGAAGAAACAGGGTTGAAAGCTTTGAGGTGTGGAGAACTTAAATATCCAACTTATGGATCACTTGGATTTAAAAAACAAAACAAAACAAAACAATTAATTCAACATATCATATATATGGAGGAACTTTTGCTGGAAAACCAACATCCCTGGGTGGTCTGACAGGAAAAAGAAAGTGTAAAATGGCTTTAAAATAATGGTTAATAAAACACAGGATCACCATGATGTCAAAACCATATGAAGGGTCTTGCTGTGAAAATAACAAACAATTTTCAGTCAAGTGGTAGAGCCTCACCCCAAAGATTCTACTTCAATTCCCATTTGTGCCTACTAATCTATTACTATACAAGACAAGTGAACAGGTGGGTGTATAAAGGTGTGCACAGAGCAGAAAACAGACAGGAGGGCTTTATTTTTTTTTCCTTTTTCTTTCCTTTCTCAAAGAGAACAGAACAAATAAGTCAGCAAAACAATTTTGAAAAAAACACTTGAAAGTTCAACATGAACAGCTAGCAGTCCAGTTCACTTTTTAATTGCCAAGCATGTATTTCTTCTTTCGATTCTTCTGAGCCATTTAAAAAAAAAAAAAAA
>WBMW01005783.1:462094-502392 GCA_013396635.1 Penelope pileata
AAAAAAAAAAAAAAACTTGTTGCCTATTTATGTTCAAAACAAGCAGCAGGATTTATTTTTCCCTGTTAAAAAGGTTTCCTTTTTCATTATCTAACAGAAGGCGGCTCTCTCTTTCCCTTTGTGAAATATCTGAGGCCGTAGTATAAGAACACAGAGCACATTTTATTTTTTCACTTTAATTTTTTCATAGTCATCTCCAGGGACCAGAATATCAGATACCAAAAATGCTGTAACTTTTCTTAAAAGAACATAATGCACAACCTCTGTGCATTATATTGTAACACCCTCAAAACAAGCTAAGAACAAAAGGACAGAGAAATCTGGACCCAGCTATGACAGGTTTCCTGCAAATGGCTTGGAAATCCAGAATGCAACTCTTACAGTTAATGAGCCACATATATGCACTCAGGAAAATAATCTGTGCTGAAAGCTGCAAAAACAAAACTATCCTAACATCAGTACCTGCTTAGGCTTAATTTTGGAACATTTTTGCTAGCAGTCATCATGTCTTGGAGACGTCAAGAAAACACTCCTGTCCTCATTAGCTTTCTGCCATACAGCAGTGCCGTTGCTACTCTTACTTAATGGGTTCTGAATTACTGTAAGAAATGCTGACACATTAGATGTTTAAATCAGATCCAAAAAAGAACTGACCATGGCAGGGGGAATATTCCCATAGATTTTCTTTTTTCAGTTCAGTTTATCCAGTTTCTTCAAATTCATACTGTTTATCAAGATCAGTTCAAATGAAGATGAACAGACTAAGAAACACCTCAGAATCACAGTCTTGGACTAATGATAAAAGTTTTGCTTTAAATCACAGTAACTTCATACAGAGAATAGGCTCTCAACTCCAGAAACAGAGTAAACTGAGTAAATTAAAAGTAGTTTTTTTTATAAAAATAAAAAGCACAAGATGAGAAACTCTAAAATCATGCAGTGCATAGATTTTGACGCATACAGCATTAAACAGCTCAAATTCTACACATTGAATATAATCTCAAAGCAATAGAAAAGATGCTCAGTTTCTGCAGGGCAAGTAAAAATGTAATGCCTTGAAGACCATAATTTTTCAATAGCGGTGATATTATCCAGTTAAATTAATCAACCTGGGCAGCCACGCCATGAAACTCATTCCAATTGTATTGCCTACAAGAAAGGGGTTAATGTGCTAATTTGAAATTTAGAAAGTATTCCACCTTACACAATGCCCCATCCAATCAGAAATGGTATAGACACTCTTAAAGACTCCACTGTGGTACCTACCAAAGATGATCTACTCCAAGTGGGCCGTCGTCGGATAGGGGGAGGAGAGCTTGATTGTCTGTGAACAAAAAAGGAAAAATGCTAGAATCTACAATATGTCAATTCCAATTCAGGAATGAATGGCAAAAACAAGAGATGAAGAATCTGTAAATACTGCTCATTTATGAGATTAAAAGAATATAAATAAGATGAAAATAATTTAGGTCCTTCACTAAATACAGAGAGTATTCAGATTCTAAAATATACATGCCTTCTGTTGATTACCCTATTTAGCTTATGTAGGAACACAAGCAGCAAAACTCTGGTTTAAAGATGAATTAAAAAAAAAAAAGTCTCTTAAGCAATACAAACTGAATGTGTCACACAGGCATAGTCTCAGATGACTTAAGGTGAACATTACAAAAAAGACAATTATATGAAATTCATGGCAATCACTCCAGAGCAACGCACACAGATCAGGAGGAAAAAAGCAACTGGTTAGATAATACTAGCAGAGCCACATACAATGTTAGAGTAGCCAGGCGCAGTGGAAGGAAGGAGGAATGTGGAAGGAAGAAAATGAAATAGGAAAAGAAATAATTTGAAGGAGGCAGAAATATAGTGCTTACGTGAAGAGAGGAAAGGTGGAATTTCTCCTCCTACAGTTTCTGATCTGGTGAATGATGTTATGTGCAATTAGAGGAAATGCACGCAGGATAACAAACAACTACAATTTTAACACAGAGGTCAGGAAAATTACTTGGCTAGAAAACACACATTGGCATATGCGGTCATCAATATCTGTGGCCCTAACACAGAAGCTAATACCACATGAGACTGTGGTAGGAAGGAAGGCAGTTCTAGTGGCAAAATACATTTAAGCTCCAGTTATTTCCCTCATTGATCTCTTGATATTTGTCGTCTTTATTAGTCCAAATATTTGAAAGTCGTATGTGAACCTGATACATACACCCAGTTCACGGCACCCACGTACTTACGGCTCAGTGTTCAGAAATAAATATGACCAAAAGCTATTGCTTCTGAAGTCTAGATTATGAACTGAAATGGAATAGTCATCTCTACTGACTCCAATAAAGGAGAAATATTCTAAGACAATGGATGATGGTATTTTGTTTTCTTTTTTTGGCTGTTACAGGGAGAGAGAAATAGAAACTTTCCTTGAATTCAATTCCTCTCAACTATTAAATTTAGCACAGGACTATTGAAATGCACTATGCACTGCTAATAAAGGTCTTTGCTGCTCTTTTGCTCACCTCCCAAGTGTAAGCACTATCTGAAATCTAATCAACATCTTTTTCTGTAAGTGAAAAGATCAGTGTATGTAGTTTACCTCATCAGTCTCTCCAATATGTGTAACTCACCGTATGTTTATATACCGTGTGCATATTTAATACTAGAAATCTAGACCTTCCAATCTTCCCTTCATCACTTCAGCTTTATTTTCCAACAAATGGCATTACCCAGTTGAACAGATGGGATGTGCAGCTTTAACTAGAGCTGTTTATGAGACTTCCTCATAGCTTTCCAGCTAACTAAACTGTGTTTGCAAAGGATTCATGCTCCCATTGCTATACAAACTTGATGTACTTTGAAATATTCACAGAACTCTTGATTTCTTAAAGCTAAATTTGTCACAAACTAAGGTTGGCTGTGTGCTGGCATAAAAGAAACACTCTCAGCTAATGAACTTACTTTTGACTTATGACTAAAGCCTTATGAATTCCTCCTTCAGTTACAGTGAATACACCTGTGAGAGAAGACTGACTCATGACCAGTTTTTCACTAAGTGCTCAAAGCAGAGCCTATAGGGGACTCTGAGTTCAGATTTAGTCTCTGCTGAGTTGTGCTAGTATGCCTGTGCAGATGAACTTTCCCAGGTGAGCTCCCCTGCTGGGTGCACATAGGAAGTGGATAAATTATGCTACCCAAATTAGAAGAGGATATCTTGTGTTTTCCACCAACTTTATCTGCTAGATGGGTAGCACATCCTTAAAATGCTACTGTAATTCATATTTTGACATGTTAGCATATGTCACTTTTCAATCCAGTTTATACTAACACTCTGGGTTATGAACAGCAGAGACCAAGGACTTGAATCATTATTCTCTGTCAGATTTGTCTATTCAGTGAGCAGTATCCAGCAGAGCTCATGCATCAAGCCTCCCAAGGCTCAGAATTAAATTTAATTCTCATTCTTCTGTTCTAGCTGACAGTTAAAACGAAAAACAAACAAATAAACAAAAAAGGCCAAGTGGAAGAGAATAACTGACAGAATTGACTAGAACAAAAAGACACACCAAAACCCAGAGCATTTCCAAAGCAGGGTGTCAGAGTATAATTCTGAGAAAAGAGTACTCACTCTGTGCAGATTTTGTTCTGTTTGTAAAACTTGTGTCTTGTTGCAAACAGTCGTGAAATATATTTGGCATTTTCAAGATCATCCTTTAAACACAAGAAAGAAAGAATATATATATATATAATCATGGATTTTGTAATTCTTACCAAGAAGTAACAAAGAAGAGTTCTACATATCCAATCCCAATAATGCTTGGTAAGATCTGTCATGTACAGAACTGGCTGCCAAGAACATGTCTAGTGCCCTCAAGAATGTTTAAGGCATTGAATTACTGAAATACAGCAGCATGTCTTTGCATGCTGCCACTTCACTGCTAAGTCACAGTGGGAGGAGAGGAGGGACAGCAGAAAAATGGCTCAAGGTTGCTGGTTCAGTTTCTACGTTGGCCTTGGTTCAATGAGATGTAGATCAATTTTAAGTGCAGAGCACCGCTGCACCCCTACTTGAGTTCCACTGCGTGCATGTATGGTAGCTTACATGCTGTTTCTACATCTCCTTATGCCAGCATGAAAGGCAGCGTGGCACCATGGACGTTTCGTTCAACAAGTACTTAAGATTTTTGCAAACTTCACATCATATTGTTATTTAAGTATACTTAGAATAGAGAGCAATTAAAAGGGTTTTTAATATACATGTTTTATATAAGCAGACTTCTTGATAACGCCGATTAGATATTTTTCTTACTGTGTGAAAGAGCACATTCTCTTCTTTGTTGATCAGCTCTAGAACAATTGAAGACTTGTTATGTGCAATATTCCCAATGTCATTCCACCTGCAGAGTAAAAAAATGTGGTACAGTTTGCCAACACATACATTCAAGCATTTCACAAATGTATTAAGAATCCCTTAGTCAACATTAGTCTTGTTTTATGGGAAAGCTTTCTCAGTAGCTGTTTTGTGAAGAAACAAGGTCAGGAAAATAAGGAAGTCAGGCTCTGATTCAAGGAGAAACAGATTATTTAGCTCTTAGCCCAAAGCAGGAAAGTTAAAAGCTCTCTTTAAAAATATCGATTTCAAGAATCGTAGTAGAAGGTACGTTGAAAACACATTAGTAATAAAGACACTGAACAGTAGCGTTTTTATACTGCTTGACTTTAACCAGTTGGAAAACATTTTTTTTTCCCTATAGCATCATTCCTGCTGTTTTGAACTTTCCTAGAGTCAATTCTTTCTAAAGGGTAACTTGTCAACACGGTTATGTAGGCTGTGCATACCATGTTAATACTCTGTTTAACGTTCACAATCTTTTTTTCAAGTAATTGTCAGGTTACCCAAGATCAGAGTTATAATCTTCTTACAAATAGCTGACAGACACATTGGCGTACATTGCATGCAATCTGTGGGGATGGAAAGGACTTGTTTGTTCTGTTTGCAGCACGCATTCCTCTTCATGTCATGGCAGGATGCTTGAAGTGCATATTTCTAAGAGTAAGGATCCCAGCACCAGCTATCGTTTCTACATTATGAATCTTCTTGCCTTTGTCACCTACATTTTGAGATGTCTTCAGAATTGCACAGTTAAAAGTACTACCTAATTTCTTCACAAAATTACAAATGTAAAGTGTCAGCCATATGGAAAAGAGAGCCCTGGCATTTTCAAAGGTGATCATTTAAAGCCCTTCTAAGGTGAAAACAACACAAACAAAAAAGCAAACCAAAACAATGACAACAAAAAATAAAATCCAATACCTTTCTTGTTCAAGTCTGATACAAATGTTAGCTACTGACTAAAAATGAGTGTACCTCATAAAACAATTTTTTGGTTGCACAAATGTTCATGTTCTAACAGCAACAAGGTCTAGGAAAAATCCACTCCAAGTTAATATCAACATTAATGGAAATACCCAAAAGTAGCAGATTTCCAGCAACACTTTCATACAGAACAAATTTTTATAAGTTACAAAACCCACAAAAGAAGGTCAATAAAAAGGCTTCAGTGGTTCTTAAGAACCAAAAGATTGTACAAACATGTAAACAATAGAGGCAGAATTTTCAAAAATGCAGAGTGAGAAAGTTCAACTTTTTTAGTGGTGTACCTAAATACAGTAACCAGATTTTCAGAAATGTCAAGCGTCTAGGCTGCCAACAGTGAGGTTTAACAGATTTGCATTCAGATGTATCAAAGAAGCAGACACAAAGGCAAGAAAAGAAAAAGGATCAAAGCCTTGTAAGTAGAACAAGATACATGACAGGCAACTACGTCTTTCTTGCCATAAAACCCATTCAGAGACATCAGAAATCATTCTTTATCACATCTCTTACGGGCAAGAGGCCAGTGCTGAAAACAGTGAGGTGGCTACTCCTTAGTTAGAGGATTGACACTATTGAAGTGACATATTTAAGTAAGGAAAAAGAAAAACCACACACAGAGCTCTGAAAAGAAGCTCACTTTAAATGCAGAAGTCCCTAGTTTTTACCTATAGATCACAGTTGTCCTTCCAATTCTGTTTTTTATGAAGATTCCCATGAAGAAAATACCAAGGTGTATGTCATTTCCGTGATTATCCTGCACAAAAAGGGTATATATTTAGTTTAACAAAGAAACTGGCAAAGGTGTGCATTAAGAACACACGCTGAACTACCAAACAGAAACCATTCTTCAAGATGAATGTGGGACTAACCCTTGACTAACCTATAGTTTGCTGCTTTATAGGACTCTGATTTTCATTATTTCAAAGCCTCTAACACTTAGGTGGAATCATTCTGTTGATAAGTGAGAACAGATTAAGGCTAAGTGAGCCCAAGGTTTTCCTCTGTGCAATGACATACACACCACAAACAGGCATTTGTTTTATAACACCCCACATATCCTATAATTGTGATTATAGCTATCTAGAATCTGTAAGACTACCAAAGCAATAGTCCTCATTCATATTCACGTTATTTCTTCAGTCATCTGTTAGAACATGTAGACATTTCAGAATAAAGATCATACCCAGAGATGGAATCCATCTCAAAAGCTTTACCCATCACCCTTCCTCTTTTAATGTACCCTGTGCAGAAGATCAGTGTGTCACCCTAAAAAGTACTTGTTGTATCTTTATTCAGATATGGCCTGCATTATTTTGTAATTACTGCAAAAATGTTCATCTGCATGCATCATGTAATGTCTCTGAGAAGTATTGCAAGAACAGTAAAGTTGATTTTTTTTGTGTCTGCCCATGTCTCCTTGCAGTCTCCCAAATCAAAAGGATGTACTCCTGTTTCATTTTACAAACAGTTTTTTTCTTAAAAATGCTTTTTTCTTTTTGCTAGGAAAGTTTAATGCTGTCTACAGAGGGTTTTGTACATTTATCAATGTTTTGTACATTTATCCTCCCTAGATTCATAAATAGCAATGGATTCATGCTGCAAAGTGGTAAATAAAAATCATGCAATCACAAATAGTGTGGTTAAAAAGAACTGCTGGAAGAAAGAATATAAGATAAATGAATGCACTACACATTCATAAGGTCTAGAAACCATGAAGTGTCCCCGCATTTTACTAGACCAGATTAGAGTTGTTCTCTTGGCCTTTTTGTACTTCATCCCTGGAAGGCAATCATGGGGTAACTGCATCTGTTTCCAACTACTAAGTATTAGTCCTTTGAAAAATATATTTCTAATAGCATTTGCTATAAGAAACAACAAAAAAGCATCTTTCAGCTGTCCACTCAAATGCAGTTCTATTTGTCTACAGTGCCAGTCTGTTACTCTTTCATAGAAGGGTAACATCTTCCTACATCTTCACAGGGCACCCGGTCCACTGCTCATACTCATCTAACACACAATAATATCTTATGACTACTCCAACACCAAAACACTTTGCAGCAGCACGCAGCATTAATACAAATTAATTTGAGGAAAATTGATTTTATTTGTTTGCAGTAAAGGTTCTAGTTTTTGTTGTTTGTTGATATTTTGGTTGATTATTTTTTTTTTTCCTTTTTTGTTGATATTTTGCCATTCACTTCCTCTCCAAGCCAATTTTGGGATCACTTCTGAGTTCAACAGAAAGACATATGTTTAATTAAAGGCTGTCTTTAACCAGCAGAAAATAGCTAGCAGTCCATCACTTACAGTGTCTGGGTTGGTTGACAACAGCACTTTTCAGTTTCTCAGCACAACTTTGTCATTTTAGCACATGCTCCTTATGGCCAGGCAGATTGTACATGGCAGAAAGGAGCTTCCAGTGAAGGGGAACTGACTACCAATGCAAATTAAACCTCAAATAACCCCTCAGTTTTAAATGCGTGGAGGACCTGTGTGCACGTGTAAGAAATTAAGGAAAGGTAAAATCAATGCTTGATAAATAGCAACTTAGCCATGAAAAGGTCTTAGCCTCCTATCCTGCTAAATAAGCCCAGAGCTGAGGTTGACTTGCCCCATTCATTCTCCCTCAGGAGCATCTCAGCTTCTCAAGGGAGCAGACACTGTGGGCAGGCCGTGGCACATAACTTTTTTTTGTCAAAAGGACTTTGGCGGAGGGGAAGTAACAGCAGTAAGATACCCTCACACTGCAGTCTCCATTCAAACTACCAGAAAGCATTTCATCTTCTGAAACAATGAATCAACTCCCAAGTCTTTTAGACAAACAATTTGCATGTGTTACACAGGTCACTGCAGACTCCTACATCATTTGACTTAGGGGTTTCTTTATAATATACACTAACATACCTTCACAGGGAAAATTTCCTGTCCAAACCCATCAAGGCGTTCCACTTCACTGATGTACATTAGCTCAGCCTCTGCTGCTGCAATACCGCTGCAATTAGAGTAAAAAAAAGGGAGCAAATGTTTCAAAATCACATGCATACAAAATATACTAGTGAAAAAAATGTTTTGGAGATGCTACCTAGAAATGTACAACAAAATTCTAACTTTCAATGCTAGGATCATAATCAGGAAGGGGAAGAATTTTACTGTACATTGCTAAGATAAGGTACAAAACATAGTTCAAATTACAGGATGTACAAACTAAACTGATCCCATTATTCAGTTTCTTTTGCATACATCAAATGTTTTTCTAGACTTTATTAAAACATTAGGCTGCTGCATCAGGTTGTGTCTAGTCTTCAGTGGCCAATTTGAGCCATTAGGGTCCTAATTTGCACAAACAGCATACAAACTCACTGAGGTTGTTTAAAATGACTTAAAAATGAAGACCTACATTTTCATATTGGCTGCTCAAAAACACAGGCAATAATCCAAGTTTTGAGAAGGTTCTCTTTCGTAACAGAAAACAAACCATCTGAAAACTTCTACACACGTCTGCACATGCTCTTGTCACAGCTCAGGAATTCAGACAGATTTCAGTTCTCAAAAGCAGGTCAGAATAGATTGCAGGTTGTTCCAAAAGAAGGTCACTATTAATGTTTCTCCTCTTTGCTCCTCCTTATTACAGCTTACAAACAGAAATATAGGAACCAGACAAACACTTAGGAGAAACAAGAAGAGAAAGGAGGTGGAATTTGATCTACCTGCTAAAGTGAAGATAAGTATTTGTTCTTTGTGTTGCTGAAATAGCAGTAAAGAGCACAGCAGGGGATGGAAATCTTCCTTTTCAAGTCTGTGAGTTAACCAAGATCGCACAAGAAGCCCATAGCAGAGAGAGAACAGAACTTATTCATGGCCGGCCTGGAAGCTAACCCTTTGGTTGCATCAAAGGCTCAAGCTTGCATTGAAACTCACACTGAGAATGGTCTTCAACTCAGAGATTGCTATTTGCCCCTTTACAATCATTTTCTGGCATTTAATGGGAAATGCTGCACCTTTCATATAAAATTCCAATTGCATTTCATATAGCAAAACTTTAAATGCAGATTCACAATATAATGCAAAAGATTATTTCCAATGATGTATAGACACTGTCATTTTTCTAAGAACTGCACTACAGAGGTTTGAAAACCTTTACCATCAAGACACCCAGGTGACACAAAAGAAGTCTACTTGCAAAGAAGGTAATTAATTAATCATTAATTAGTGACTGTGTATTTTGTCTTTTCCACAACAAGACTTCAAACCCAACAAGATAAGGATCCCATTTCCTGTTATTTTTGCTTGCATTACATTGGGAGTGTATTATCCCTCCCTCTCTTGAATGAAAGAAAACCCTTGAAGAGACCCTTTCACCATCAGGATTTAAATGAAACCAAAAAGAGAAAGGAGTCTGCTACGTAACAAAGTAGCTTTACTCATGCTCCTTAAACCTTATCGTGGAGATGCTCATTTATTTGGGATGAAATTCCTTGGAAATTTTGTATGCATAAGTAGCAGATAATCTTTCGTAACAGACTAATTAAAAATCCAGCTAGACGTAGCATAATAATAACATGGAGAAAAGTCAGTTTACCATTGCAAGGAAAGGGTGGAGAAGAAGAGAAGCACAGGCAGGATGATGACAACGATGATGATTTAAAAAATAAAAATAAAAGGCTGAATCTTCAGATATCAAGCTCACCTGTGAGTTCGATGTTCCTGTGCAACCTTTTGAGTCAATTCTTCCAGGACAGCTTCATCCTGGGTCCAGTCCTATAAGAATATGAAGTAGCATTAAAAACTAGACATCCAAAGAGACAGTAAAATGCAAAAGAGGAATTATGACGGCACACGTTTCAGGGTTGTTTCCTGTTCATGCTCTTGCAGGTAGTTACAGAGAGGGAGCCTAGCACAACTGCACTGGAAATTCAGGGCACATGTTTGAGCAGGGGATGCTGAAAATATGCAAGAAAAAACATCAGGGTCTGAGGTTGTTGGGGCTTTTTGTTTTGCTTTGTTTTTTTTATTTATTTTTATTTTTATTTTTAATTTTTGCTGTTTTTTAGTTGTTGGGTTTTTTTGTTTGTTTGTTTTTGTTTTGGTAAAAAGATACTGTTAAAAACAGGGCTAAGGTGCTTTTTATTCAAAAAAACAGAACAGACTGTAGAGTATGGATAAGAGATCTTTTCCTGGATAAGGACCAAACAAGTCTTTAACAGCGCTTGGAAGTCTGCAAATGAATATATACCTTTTAGAACAGTCCAAAATATTCCAAAGACCGTGCAAATTGAAGTCATGGGTATTTCCTGTCCTGCAACCTGCTGGAACTGCCTTCCCCATGTTAATAGGGATAAAAAATGTTGCTCTCTCTTCTAATATGTAATGGAACTCACTTTATACTTGTGACACGTTTCTGAGTAGAAATTTTATCCTTCACAAATTTAATCATACATGTGGTAGAAATAATTCTGAGTCATTGGGGGAAAGTTAATAAGGGAAGTCCACTCATAAATTCAAGACAACCAAAAGGAAGCTGAAAAGTTTTCTTGCAAAATCTCAAAGTTCTTATTTTTATTTTAAAAAGCCTTAAGGCAGCATGAATGCACTTAGATATTTGTACACTGCCTGTTTCTTGCTCAGTGGGGCCCTCCCTCTGATATTTGCTTCTGCCACAAAAATATGTGAAAGCAGTAGCGTGCTAATGAAAAATGGCATGGTACATGCCTCTGCACAGCTACACACCTGTGGGGTGTAGTGTGTACATAACTTTGTTCTTTTTACTGCTGAAGAAATGCCATTTGACACACATTGTAGCCTCACAAGATCAAACAGTAAAAATGTAGCTGCCCCTCCCTCATTCACCATCTCCCTTCACTAATGAATTTATGGCAATGTTCTCATTGGAGGCTCTTTCTATGCCTGAGATTTGCTCAAATACTCCCACTTGCTTCAGGACTAGTTTATATCTGCAGCACTTAGCAACTGTCACTGAACATGCAGTGGAATATTTACTGTTGTACTACTCACTCCTTCCCAGAAGGGCAGAGACAAGAAGTTAAAGAAGAGAAAGAGATACCTAAAAAACCAGCTGATTTAAGAGCAAGCTCTTGAAGACTATAGGAATCTGATACTTAGTTGAACTTGCTAAATTTATTGGTAGTAGTAGGGATGAACTGCTAGATACCACAAAGTGGTAAGAAGAAAGCTGACTACAACACAGCAAAGGCAGCTGACTCAGAAAACTAAGTTCAAGGAGATAAGCCTGAAAAGTAATTGCTGAACTACGTTGAAACGTGGCTTGAAATCTCATCTGGAGGCCTAACCCCTCCCCTAAATTTTTTTCTAAAAAGAAAAATACACCATCAGTATATTGAAAGAACTTTGCAGGAGTAATTTACGAAGTGACAGCATGACATGGCTGTACTCGCAGCCATCATCTTTCCCACTTACATCACCACACTCGACTTCATAAGCCATCAGCTATATACGAGATTATCAGTTACCCGTTACTAACAAGAATTCTTGCTGTAACAAGAATAGATGAATAACATGTATTCTTAACAAAGAAATCCTGCTCCACTAGCAAGGCTAACAGGCAATCTTCAGTGAAAGGTCAATACCAAAGCCATGGTCTAGGTAAAGAGATTCAGATCTCTGCATATTCATTAATTTATCTTCTTCCTGCTGAATTTCTATCTCAGATGATATTCAACTCTGTCTGCTAGCTTGAAATTGCACTTTCACATCGAGGCACAGTGCAAATGTCACCTTTTGGACTTGAGAATTGACTGCTAGCTTACAGAAGGCTCCAGTTCCTATGCAGTCAAGAAGTGAAGGTAGATGGGATAAAATGCTTTAATCATTCTCCCTCCACCTTTCCACTTATTGCAGAAGGAAATCAGATGCCTCATTTCTAGGCAGTGACACTGAGGGCAGGGGAAGACCATCCCACTTCCAAATTTTGTTTCTAGTCTGAAAGAATTTCAAGTTCTTTTACTTTGTGAAGCTTACGCTCAAGCTCTGTGCTCACAAGGTTGCTAAAATAGCCTTAATCTGAGGTGGTGGTGGTTTTCTTTTTTCCTCTGCTTCTTTTAATTCATTCTCCCAGATGGGCTCAATGTCTTGAGTTGCAAGTGCTTGGCATTTATCACCACAGTTCCAAGTGCCATCAGTGACTTAAAACACCTTGCTCAGCATTCAAACTATTTGCAAGTTTCCAATTTAAATTTTAAACACTTCTACAGTGCAGTCCCTGGAGGATATTTTGAGAACTGATTCGTGGTTCACTTCTGTCTAATAGTCAGTTGATGTAAATTCACATTTTCTTGAGCGAAGATTGCATGATTTGTCCTGTGACACAGCTTTCTTACATCAGCAGTTTTCACAGTCCCTTTTTATGCCATGTTACTAATACTGCAGTACGGTTAACATACATCGTTCTAAATAACTGCAAATTGTTTTTTGATTCAAATAAGTACACTTTTTTCGTTGACATCTATTCTCAGTGGAGGTTTAATAGGAACTGGAAAAGGGCTCAATTTCCACAGCATATATTCATTCAGCTACAATTAAGTATATTGCAGTATTTGGGGAGTCAAGTTTACTTCTGCTACTAATAATTTAGCATTGGTGCTTTTACTCTGTTATCAACAAAGCCATCTCTGAGGCATGGAGAAATTACTCATAAAAGACCACAAGAGAAGAGGCTAAGGAACTCACCATAGGAAACAAGACATATTCTCGGAGGAAGTCATGAGATTCAAACTGATTATAGTCTCCAAAATCCGCTGGAAAAAAACAACACAATTAGTCATTTTAGCACTTTCCACATGTGTTAAGACCACACTCAGTCTTTGCATGGATGCTTAACTTCAAGTGGGTGAGTTCTCTCTGAAGCCACAACCCAGCACAAAGATTTCTGTTTGTACTTTAGCTTTTAACACAGAGGTCTGAAAATAAAAGCGTTATTACTGGAGATGAAATAACAGCCAACAAACAATTTCCCTCTTTTGTTCCTTTTATTATGACCATTTGCAGTGCTTAACCATCAGTAGTGTAAGAGTTTTTCTTTTTTTCCTGCAGCCTCAGCGAATGAATATTACCATCTAATAAGATTATGATGTCCCAATCTCTTTAAAATGGTACATACTTTTGCTTCTCCAACATCCCCAATCCTGACCAAGCGAAAGAATTTAACCTACTTCTGCTACAGTTCTACATAATAGTAAGAAAGGTGCTTAGTTTTACAACTTGGGAGGTTAAGATCAACTAGTCAATGATATTAAAAATGAATTGTCAATAACCAACATGGTTTCAAAATTGTAGAAAGTGCTTCCTAAAGGCTAAACTACTTCAAAAAAAAAAAAAAGTGTATTTATATATCTGTTAAACACACAACGACTTATATCAAAAGAATATCTTGCCGGGAGGTTTCTATTTTATATTAATTGAACTGGATCAAACGCAATCTACAAGATTCTTATGTTATAGAAGGTGGAAATCCCCACCATAAATCATATTAGCTAAACATTCTTTCAAAGCTTCCAGACAACTTCGCCTATTGCAGGATGCCAAAAATGCAGTTTCATTTTGTTTTCACCTCAGAGTTATGTTTTAACATAAACAGAGAGAAATCAAAATGGACACGAAACAGGCTCTGCAAACTTAAAAGAAGTAAGCATTTCAAATATCTTTGGTTGCATCACATGAAAAGGACAAAGGGAGTAATGCAAGGTCATGAAAAAAAGCAAATAAGATTAGGTGAAGGATCCTGATGCAATGGTCTTTGAAATATAATAGATTACATAGAAAATTCAGAATAATAGTGACTATGGCAAAATATTTCAGTCTGAATAGCTCCCAAAGTCATCAAAAAAATTCAAGAAACATGAGACAGAGAAACATATTGGGTGCCTGTTTAACATTAACTTACATACTGGAAAAGTTTAATTTACTCAAATCACAAGATTTAGTGCAGAATCTTGAACACGTTCTTCAGAATACATTTCAAGATTTAAAAGGGAACATCTTTCCTTCAATTTTTAAAAATCAATAAGATACTACAGCATAACAATTGCTCTACAAAAATCACGTTAATATTACTCATCTGCAATTAGCATTACTCTTAATGTGTTACTATGTTACAACACAAATTCAGAGTATTTAAAAAATATGGTTACTGACACCTTTCTAGAACACATTCAGGGAAGCTGATGTAGATAGCACCTAGTGACTCAGGTTTTCACTTGTACCTACTGTTCCCTTAATGTCAGAAAAGAGCACGATGATCAACACCTTTGAAAACCTATTCTTCAAGGCAGTTGCAAAGCATCTTAAAGACTACCAATGGCAGTGAGAAGTAGAGCATGGCCCCACGATCCTCCTGCAACTACTAAACGTACTCAAAATGGAAAAATGAAGATTCTTATTCTTCATTTAGGACTTTATAAAAGTTCCGTGTTTTCAAAAAGCTAGAAAACCAGGATTCGAGCACTTCATTTTAGAAGTCAAATTTTCAGGTTTAAAAACATTACTAAGGCAGGCAGTACCATAGAACCTATAATTTTCAAGAATTGTATCTTCAAGTTTGTTGTTATATGTATATACTTGCTCCTTATCCCCAGAGGGAAGAAGTGTCCAGTGCATGACTGTTGGAATTCAAGTTGTCATAGTCATGGACAGATCAAAATACACTTTCTACAAATACAAGGCTTCCTCCTTTATCCATATACACATATGATCCTATTTTTATTGATGTCCTTAGGAAGCTCAGAATAAAAATCATGTTGTAAGAAGCAGTTTATTATTAATTTATAATTCATGTAACAATGATGGTCATGTGTTCTTTCATATTGCAGATAGCACTACACAGCAAAATGAGTTTTTAATTAAAGGTAAAATTAAAGCTGCTTCTACGCTCTTTGAAGTAATTCCATTTCAAACCAGAGAACGTGAAGCAAATTCATTACTGCAAAGTACTTTGTGGCTAGAACTAGAACTGGAGTTTTGTTCAAATTCACTAACATGGTTTTCAGAAAAGGGAAAGTTGAACATTGTGATATAGTCCACCACTCCCTCTCCGAGGGTGCATTTCATTGAACAATAGCCCACCTATGCATTTTTAGATATGTAAAAAACCCTGGCTGTTGTGAACAGGAGTCATACATGGCCCTAGTTAGTGCCCAGTCAACATCTAGAACAACCCAAGAAATCCTAGTGTTGGAAAATGGCTAAATCATATCATCTTACCTTGCACTGCTAAACCAGCTAGTCGAATTCCCTGCTCCAATGAAGAACGCAGTCGGCCATCAAGAATGTCCTTTTTTACTTGTAGGTAATATTGATATCTAAAAACCAGAAAAGAGAACAAACCAGAAGGGCAATATGCATATACATTTTTTACAGAGCAAGTGACTACTGAAAGCAAGAAAAAGTCAACACAAACAGAAAAAGAGCGGTCAGTGTCTGGTTTCAGAAGTTCCACATCATCTACCAGGTATTTGCGCGTCAGCAAAATAAGTTACAACAATCTCTACATGCACAGTGTTTCCAAGAGTATGAAAAGGAAAATGAAACATTCTAGTTTGTATTCCCTAGAGCACACAGAAGTGGGATATCTGCTGGGATTACTTTCACCATGTAGAGGTTACAGAAGACCTTGCACTCAACAGTACACAAAGAGACTGTTCCTTCTCTTTATTGTTTTTTGCTCCAGTGTCACCATTTTGATGGGAAAAAATGGAAAATTAGCGATATACTTTGGCTGGCTGATGTAAATTTGTGGCCCACATAGAAGTTTTTTTTTAACTGGCATCCTTCATCTATAATGTTGACTTAGACACAAATAAAGAAAAACCAATTTCTAATATCACAGAATTGCTGATAAACAACTAATCCCAAGGTAAATCATGAGAGTTTTAACCCCACAATAGAATGTACATATTTCACCTTCCATTTGAAAAAGCAGTAGGTGAGGACAAACAAGATGACTTCCACAAAAGCTTAACAAGTTACTGTCCCCATTTGTACCTCTCTTCCATCCACTGAACTGTACCAGACTCACAGCACAGCTGGCCAAAGCAGCAGAGATATGTACTAGTCCTTCCAGAATATCAGCTTAAAGTCCAGTGAAGACAGCTTCATTAACAGGCCAAAGTATTTTATTCTGCAGGCACTAATACATGTTCCCTTGAGCTAACTGTGTTGCACAGGCAGAAAAACTAGTAAGGGACAAGACAGGCAGCTGAAGAAATTATAGCCGCAATCGCAAGGACACCACAGCAGCCACCATCACGCCGATAATAAAATAGAGCTGAGTTACGGGGATACAATGATCTAGCGCCCATCAGCTTAAACTTTTGGTGCAAGCATATGTAATGCACCCCAGCTAAGATGAAACAATTCCTCCTCAGCTGACAAGCAACAATCAGTTGTGTCAGAGACTGAAAGTTGGAGGCACCACACCATTGTGGCCAGTCTGCATGTGTGCTCAGCTTCATGCACCCAACTGCTGGACCTGCTGAAAACAACTGATGTACGTGGGTGACCCAAGTCCAGAAATCCCAAAAAACATCAAAGGGGTTTCTCAAGCTGTGACTGATACGTCAGTCTGGTGCACCTCAACAAGATTACAATGTTAGGGCATCCTGACAGGTTACTGCTCCCATCAGATCCATACCTGTTCACCCTCATAATCATAGTACCACTGAATATCCTGAGTCAGAAGGGACCCACAAGGATCATCTAATCCAACTCCTGGTTCCACATCAGACCACCAAAAACTCAAACTCGATGTCTGAGAGCATTGTCCAAACGCACCTTGAACTCCAGCAGCTTGAGGCTGTGACCCCTGCCTCGGGGAGCCTGCGCCAGTGCCCAACCACCCTCTGGCAAAGAACCTTTTCCTAACACCCAGCCTGACCCTTCTCTGGCACAGCTCAATGCCATTCCCTTGGGTCCTGTCGCTGTCACCACAGAGCAGAGATCAGCGCTGCTCCTCTGCTCACCTCGTGAGGAAGCTGTAGGCTGCCATGAGGCCTCACCCCAGCATCCTCTTCTCTGGGCTGAACAAACCAAGGGACCTCAGCCACTCCTTGTACATCTTGCCCTCTAGACCCTCCACCATCATCATAGCCCTCCTTTGAACTAATAGCTTTATGTCCTTATATTGTGCACACAGTGCTTGAGGTGAGGCTGCAACAGTGCAAAATAGAGAGGATATCCCCCCAAAACAGCATGGATTTAAAAATAATTGCTTGAGCTAAACCATATCACTCTGCCAAAACTGGATTAGGAAAGAACTCATACACAAGCATACCAATCAGTCTCAGAGACTGTGACCTCTACAAAGGGAGAGTAGTCAAAAAGACTCAGGGCAGTAAATGTCTGACTGGACTCAGCTGCAACCAGCAAACCACATCTGACCTTAAGCTTGAACTTTTGGAAACAGAATATAAACACTTATTGTCTTAATAATTTCATGTGCACAAGTCACCTTCGCAGTACCAAAGCAATGTGCTTTTCCTTCCTGCAATGGAAAACCACTCTAACATATCTGTGTTACAGGGATTGCATCACCTTAACTATACTCAAAAATGTTGACACTTAACTCTGTGTGCAAGCATTAGAAAAACAACAATGCACTTAAAACTCAGCACAACCTAAGCCATTCTTTGAGGGGTATTAATCAAATACAGCATTTTACATTTTTCCTCAGTTAACTCTTCTGACAGCAATGTGAGAGGCAGTAACTTGCCACTAGACAGCACCACCGCTCTGACCAGACCTGTACTCGCAAGTTAGCAGTGCCATAAGCAGCTACAAGCACTGCAGTGCAGAGCTCTCTTGATGGAAGGCCTGTGGATATGTTTTAATGTCTGAGAAGTTCCCCTTTGAGTTCATGGTTTTTATGTGCACTTAAAAGGTAATTGTTGGGTTACTCATTTTAGGTTTCCTTTTCCCTCTCATCTGCCCCAAAGAGGAAGAAGAGTAACACTGTCAAAGAGAAAAAAAAAGTCATTAAAAGTACTTAGGCTTGGCTTTCACAGATTCATGAAAGTTAAAACTTCAGCCAATTTTGAAATTTGACAGAGAGAGGCAGTGTAAAATCATACTGCTTCTCAGCTTGACACCTGTGCTTCAGCCCCAGGCTTCACACTTGCCTGGTGTCCAAGAGACAAGTCAGCTTGTTTGCAGTTCTCTGCAATGACTAACTCCCAATTCCGAAAATACACATGCTTTCATGCAAGCCTGATATAAACTGCTTTGTCAAGTATGTAGGTGAGTAAGTGTTTGCTGAATCTGATCTTAGAGACCTGTAATCCTGAAGCATGCTATTTATGGCACTGGTACATATATATGCATCAGTTGCACATTCCGCTCTGGCAGAACAAAAGTAAAATCATCCATTTGCCATAAAGCCCTATATAGTTAGAACTATTACTAAAGCAGACACAAAGTTAAGACTACATGAAAGTCAAAATAATGTAAAACCTTATCATGACATCCTAGCTCTGTAGAAGTCAGGAGTTTCACCAGCTTTAGTGAAGCTGCGATACCCAACCACAGTATTCCCAAAGCCATAGAGAAAACAAAGTCTGGGTTAGCCAAGTAAGAACTGCAAAAGACAGAATGTCAATGCAGTTACTGTAGCACCAAATACTGTGACCAACACTTTCAATAGGAACACTGATGCGGTATACCTGCAATTTTAGACAATACTTTAGAAAAAATGTTTTAAGAAAGCACTTGGCACCTACATTATCAAAAATATGCCCATTTAGAGGTGTGCAAACCTATGCCTGAAACAAGTCATGCTCAAAAATCTTAACAGCAATATTCTAAGATATTTTGGTACAACATTGTATTTACCAACATTGTAGCAAAACAAAATACTAGAATTTGTTATTATAGATTGTGGCTGTGTAAGACATGAACTGGAGTCACTAATTCCACTGTCCAGGAAGAGGTGGAGCTCAGCTGTCACTGAATGCCCTGAAGGAAGCTGTGTTCAAAGGCCATAATAGCTCTAGGAGCCACAGATTCATGGCTCAGTTGTTCTGCAAAACTGTGGTCAGGCTCTCTGCCCAGTCAACAGAGAACAGAAAATGGCCCATATTCTATCAAGGATTTGAGGCTCCTCCATCTGAAATTACGTTAAATATTGTTATTATGTCACTATGCTAGCTGAGAGTGCTCTTTGTTTGGATTGCAAAAGAGTATCTGTAATTTGAGGGCAATTAGACATTTAAAAAATGATTCGGCTATACATTTGCTGAGGAAAGTTGTTCCAGAACAGCACATAAAAACATGCATTTCATAAGCATCCTATTAGGTGGTTTAGCTAGAAAAGCGTATGGAAATTGAACAAAAGAGATGTTCGCAAACTATATCCCCAAACAATAAAAGGCAAGAAATTCAAAAGACTTACAAAGCTTTAGTCGCAGAGCCAAACTGTGACAGCAGGGGAACACGAGGAAGAACAGAGACCAGCAAAGCGAAGTGGGCTGACAGCTGAAATCCCTCACCTTCATTGCTCATTTTGGGTTAATAATTTTTAACAGAGCCTTTGTGTATTCAGTATAATAAAGGCCACTACAGTTTGCCAGCCTGTAGCTATTTCCAAAAGGAACGGGAGTGGACAGCAAGTCTGAACAAAGCCATAATTATAAGGGTATCATTTCCCACAACTCTATTTAACCAACATAGAAAATATGAAGAGTGTATTTGCATCCATTCCACTGAAAAACACACTTTTTCTAAAGTCAAATGGACAACTTGTTTTGAAAACATTTGCATTCCAGAATCAACACCTGTATATTAGCAACACATAATACATCAGAGGGTAAAAACCCCAAAAAGAAGACCTAGAAGCAGGAGATAGAGTATTGGTTTAAAATTTAATTACAATACCCAGATTCAGACTCAGCTGCAGCTGCATAAATCTAGAGAAACTCCATTTGTCCATACAAATACATACATCTACATTAATACAAAAAGCTGACAGGCTAGCGATGAGAAGGATTAATATTGTTTGAATAATATACTGATCAGTCTAGATCTTTGTTATTCCCTGTTTTCACTTTCCTTCTCTGTACCTCAGGGATGGGAAGCGTTCGGAAAATACACGTTTCTTGAGCAGCAGCAAAGACTTTTCAAAAACTTGCTAATTGGTCACTGTTTCGCTGGAAACTTCAGGCTAGTATGAACAAATTCGTTAGTTTCAATACCAATAAACTCTTTCCCATGAGTGTATTATATGAAAATACACACAAGCACCAGAAAACATTTATTAGTTACCCAAGATGTACAATTCCTTTAAAATTGTTTCTAATGATGCAATTACTGGCTTGACTAACTTTTTTATAACTCATTAGGTACCTTTTTGGAGTCAAGCCTATCTATTGGATAACTGCACAGCTATGTAGTTTAACTTCTTTTCTGGAAGAAGAAAGAACTGCTTTACTGTCTCGTATGTCCAAAATAAGAAGTCTTAAAGACTCAAAACAGAGATAAATTGGCCCACAAGTGGTTCAGTTCTCTTCCAAATCAAAAAATAAAATTAAAAAGAAAGGATAGACTGACAGACGGACAAAAGATAGAGAAAAAGAAAGAACGAAAGAAAGAAAGCTGTTAGAGTATAGTATGATCTTCTAAAATTAGGAACACAATAAAATTCTCATTGAATCGTACCAACAGCCTGACTCGTCTCATTTGGGTTTGTCTCAGAATGATAATATTCTTCTGAACAGAGACTCTGCAATGTACAGTTATGCAATTATCTGCCCACCAGGGAAGCAATTTCTCCTTAATGGAGCACTTTTATCATATACTAAAATTATTTTAAGCATTAGCTTAGATATCGATGTGTCTTTTGTTCATCTTACAACTTAAAATGGGCTGTAATCTTGGCTTCAATAGCAACAGGATTCTACATATACTTATATGCTACATTTTAAAGAGAAATCCGTTCTTCTTATTTTAAGCATGAGTTCTTTTTAATTTTCTCAGTCTTTGAGCTAGAGACCCAAATTACAGCTATTCAATGAGGAAACAAAGGAACTAAATGATAAAGACAAAAATTGTTATTTTTATTTATTACACATTTGAGACAATGATAATAGTTTATTCTTAGTAGTTGCTTCTCTGAGAAGAACATGTTTTAAACAGTATTAATGATCATTAGCCTTGTTTCATGAATAGAATCTGAGGCATGCGGCTGGTGACTTGTCTAAATTCAGTCAGGAAACCAAAGTGTGTTTGGGAAAGAGAGATTTTTTTCTCAAGTCTCAATCAAGAACACTGCTTACTGGATATTGCTTATTTCATGCAAGCCACTCAATATTGCAACAAAAATGACTCCAAGCTTGAGCTGCATTTTATATGGCAATAAAGAAAGAAAGACAAGATTAGTCTCTTCAGATACAACATTCTGTATATTGGCAAAGTTGATATTTTGATTTCTGGGCTTGAGCATGCTGAAACACATTTAGATGCAAGGATTCCATCAGCACAACTTAATCTAAAGGCATTTAAAATAAGATGTACATACATAGATGATGTCATTGACAGTAATGCAGTGCTAAAGTCTTGTCTTTGTGTTTCTAAAAAACTTAGATGGTGCTGATAAACTGATCTCTTGCTTGCCCCCCTGGAATTTCATCCATTTATCTCCCAGTGGAAGTCTGATGTTTCACAGCACTAGACAATAGCCATTTATCTGGGTTTTGTGAAAGAATATAAAAAAATAGGGCTGTACCTCACTACCAAAGAGTAATATTTTTGGAAGGATATTACTGAAAACAAGTCTGCCACACCCTGCAATAGATCTTCAGAAAGATCAGTAGACTTGCCAGAAAACGGGAAGAAGACAAAAGAGCCTTTGTCACGCATGCAGGAGGATATTCCTTCAGAAGCGCCAACTGTCAATGCCAACAGTAAAAACACAGTCATAACACCTTTTAGGGTAGGAACTCCTTGATCAAAAAACCCTATAAGGTAGGTCAAGGTTAGCTTCAGGTAACTGAGAAATGAGATTGTTCAAAAGCAGTATCCAACTCTCCATCCGGGTTTCCTTCAGCATCTGGGTGGAAAAGATAGAAACTAGAAATAAAATAAATGAAATACATGGAAAGATTTGTGTCATTCCTTTTCCCCTTCCAACTGAGTTAGAACAATGGTGGGTTAGCATCATTTTCATGACTTTGTGGAACTGAAAAAGGAGGACAGATCAAAACACTGTTCATATCTAAACTCCACATCTCTTAATCTCTCTTGTTTTAGAAGTAAGAGTTTACAGCTGAATGTGAGAAAAGGGAATTTGGATAAAACAGGTTAATTTCACGACAGGCATTTCCATTTGTTTGACATACTATCTGTGAGCATAAGGATGAACGATAAACTTGCTTGCTCTGTAAGCAGAATGACTGAGGGAACTGGGATTGTTCAGTCTGGAGGAGGCTCAGGAGAGACTTTAGTGCTCTCTACAACTACCTGAAAGGAAGCTGTAGCAAGGTGGGAGTCAGTCACCTTCTCCCAAGTAGCTAGTGATAGGACAAAAGGTAAGGGCCTCAAGTTGCACCAGAGGGTATTAGGAAGAAATTCTGCTCTGAAAGAGTGATAAAGCATTGGAACAGGCTGCCTGTGGAAATGGTGGTGTCACTGTCCCTGGAGGTATTCAAGAAACATGGAGATGTGGCACTTAGGGACATGGTTCAGCGGGCATGGGGGATGATGTGTTGGAAGAGACCTCTAAAATCACCAATCTTCATGATTCTATGATTCTAAGATGCACAGTGAAAGAAAGGTAAGCTACCAGACCTAACCAGTTCAGCTCCTGTCACAGGCCAATATCGTCCACAGGTTAAGGTCCAGCTATGAAGTCAGCTCCTGGCTAAGGATACTAGACCAGGAAAATCTGCACTCCTTAAAACAGTCTGATCAGAATTTCCCGCCTCTGTTTCATCAGTTTGTTCCTGATATGTTTTTTGTTTCTATGCATTTCCCAAAGGACAGTGTTAAAATATCAGATCGCCACTCCCAATTAATGCTTTACACAACTGGCAGAAGATTTCAAATGTAAATGCAAAGTATGTGCATTTTAGGAGTAAGAAACTTTTTTTGTACGTGTAAGTCACAGTCAATGAAGTCAGCAAAATGGAGCATTTAAAAAAGACAAGGCTACATGTACTCTTTATGAAATATGGAAAACACACATGGGACTGCTGAGGAAGGTAACTCACACTTCATAATCCCTTCCATGTAAATAGTTGCTTCCAGAATAGCTTGTTAACAAAGCTTTGCAAACTTTGTGCCCAGTGTTAAGTGGATGGCTAGTCAAACTCTTCACAGTTAACACAACAGCATCATATTCAGCATTCTTTTTGGCAGCAGAAGACAGAAGAAACATGGATGCTTGTCCAGTGCCAGTGTTTCTCCTTTGGTCAGAGATGGGGGATGTGGCAGAATCGCAAGGCACCATACCGCTGGTCTCAGGCCATGCCCTTCTGCAACCACTTTGTCTTCAGCCATCAGCTCCATGTCCTGCCCCAGTGATAAAGGGCTCAGTGAGAAGGGAGCTCAGGTTTTTAAGAAGTGCTCTGCGAATGTTTTGTTTTTCCTGCCCTTTTTTTTTTTTTTCTTTCCCCAATAGACCACAAGCACTTACATGCAACCAGGCCCTGCGGAGGCCTGCAGACATGACATGAGCCTTCCAAAACATGTACTGCTTCCTTGAAAGGCTTAGCCAGCAAGCAGATGCAGCTTTTTGGTATCCACCAAATTCTCTGCATTTAAAAAGGAACCCCCAACCACAACAGGTCCATCTTCTGTCCTAGGATCTGTGCTTCTTTTTAAACAGCATATTATACTTTTTGGAGACTCTGAGTTCAAATAAACCCACAAATATGAAGTCAAACCTTAAATAAGAAGGCCAGTAATAGCATGCTTTAGCAAGAAAGGAAGGCATGCCACAACCTGACCCTGATTTTCTGCCCTTGAACTCTTGAATTAATTATAACAAATTACAGGGAGCCTCACTACAATTTATAAGCACAATAAACTCCCTCACAACCACCTATAATTTTATCAGGGTTAATCCAAATACCTAAAGAATTATATACTACAAAACTCCAACATGCCTTATAGAGTAAAAAATGTAGGAAGCCATATCCTCTCGCTTTACAAACCCCATCTCTCTACAAAGGCTAAGTTTGCTCTCTTCAAGCTGGAGTCTAACAAAGCTAGAGCCTGGTGACACCACCAGAGCATTCATCTTTACAAAGGCCAGAGTAGGATTGCAAAAATAAAGCAGAATGATAAATCACTCAGTGCAAAGAAATCTATTCGTCAGTGCATTCCAGCTGAAAAACAACATTCAACATAAGCATAAATATTATATGGAAATGCTAGATTAAAACATCTGGGAATGAAGAACTTGTTATACATCTTTAAAAAAAAAAAAAGTGTGCTGCATATCTGCTTTGCATTTTAAGCACACGCTAAAAGTGCTTTATTGTTCAACCTGGCAGTCCCACTACTTCAGACTACTCACATAGTTAACTACATGTTTATGCCTCCTGAACTGAGGCAGACAGTCAAATCTGGCTACAGAGTTCCAAAGGTTACAATATGGGAGACACCTGCTGTCCTGATTTTTTTTTTTTTTTTTGCTGTTTTTTGCTTTATTATGTTTTAATGCTCAAAAGACAAAGTAAAACTAATTCAATTAGCTGAATTACTCAACAGGCCAACTGCAGCAATGTCAGGTACTACTTTTTATATACACATATATTTTTATATACAGATCTTAAAGGCTATATATAAAGACCAATATTCTCATTCTTGCAGCCCAATAAACAAATAAACAAACAATGAAACTGAAAACTCAACATAGTGAGCACACTGGAGGTAAGGAAGGATGCAGCTTCCCCTAATAGTGGTAACACTGGAAATCAACCCAGATCTCCTCTCCATCAATAGGGACCACAGGTAGAGTGGTTATCAAAGCCTATGAGAAAAATCTCTTGCTGAACTTCCTTCACATTTTTTGTGAAGTCTGCAAGAAAGAAAAGAAAAAAAATCAGTACTTAAGAGGTTTGTTTTGTTGTTGTTGTTGTTCTTTTGGGGGGGGGGGGGGGTGTTTTTGTTTTGTTTATTTGTTTGGTTTTATTTTCTGGTGTTTGGTGTTTTTTTTGGGAATTCAAACCAACATGGTCTAACACAACTGCTGCCCTCACCCATCTGTGAACATGGTCTCCCCTGTTTTCACACAGGATCCCACGGCCCTTTCTCCTCACCCTGGGCTCTCTGTGGTAGAGACAGCTGATACCTTGGTGTGGAACCCTGCAAGTTGTCAGGGTTTTGGTGCGCCAAGCCACTGTCCGGCTTGGTAGCAAAATAACATGGAGACAACAGGGGAGGCATGGAGTATACCATCTAGGAGACAAAACTTTGCAGAGCAGTGGTGCTGGCCATCCCTCCTCAGACTGCCACAGCCTTCAGCTACCACCCAGCCTTTTCTGCAGGATGTAAAACATGGGCTCTAATTATGTATTGGAGCTCCAATCGCACATAGGTTTCACGTGTACATAGGTGCCCAATAACGTAACATGGCATATAGCTTATGTGTTGTTTCCCAGTCAGTCACATCCAAAAACCATCAGCTTCCACACACAAAGCAACCCATGTCCCAGATCTTTGGATGGCATGAAAATATTGGCAGCTGTGAATATCCACCCTCACAAAGGTACAAAAAAGAAAAGATGAGCCATGGCTACGTATGCTGAAGCCTACTAAACCTCACGGGGAAGAAGTGCGCAAAAAAACCTCTCATTTTTGCCTAATTTGGAACTCAGAGAGATTTCAGCAAAAAAGGATTAGACCCAAAAATGTTAATAATAGCTCAGATTTATTTCCTTTACTCATGTGTTGACTCAGTTAAAAACATGTTGTTCTCTACCCTGAAAAGTATATGCAGCTAACCTTCAAGCTGTCTCCACTGTGGGAAAAGGTGGTTTAAGTTACATATGGAAGAAATATGAGTCAACCGTTTGAAAATTCTTCTGGTAGCCAGCCAGGTTAATGGCCAAGCAGGTTAGGATATCATGCTAAAAAAATGTGGTGAGTTAACTAAACATATGTGTACTCTAGCTCATATTCTGCAATACTGAAAATAAATAGATAAGTCTTTTAAAAATTGGTTTAAGTACAGGCATAACCAAATTATTCTTTAGGCATAAAACAAACATGAAAAGTTGTACATGCCCCATATACTTCCCTCCTCATTTATAGCAGCTGGAGTAATTACAACATATTGTATCCATCTCATAAATCTTGTCTCACTTCTGAATATATTTTTAACATGTTCTCCATTAGAACTCTAATCTCAGAAATGACAAAACAGAACTAGCCTTTTCTGGGTAAATGTACTTCTATGCATTGATGTGAAAATTGAAGAGAGCATGTAACACTGAACAACTGGTATGCATATGTAAGCACACAGAAGCACATTACAGAATGATCAGTCTGTGGGTAAGAAACAGCATGCAAGTGTACTCAGGTGTTACTTCATTCAAAGAGAAAGTGAATATGCTGAAAGTTACAGAATGTGGGCTTAACCAGAACTTTAAATAAAAGGCTCTGCTAAGCTCAGAGTGAAATCTTGTCCATGGATTTATGGAACTCAAAAAAAAAAAAAACATAAACCATCAGTAAAATCTTTAGGTATCATCCCCATCTCATTTAATTAACATTTAAATAAAGCTCTATTATTGGCTGTATTGATTTTAGTGGAATTTAACCTTGTAAGGAGCTAAAATCCAGATTGTTCATTACTGGTTGTTCATTTATTTGTGTGTGCGTGTGTTTCTGGGTGTTTTTTGTTGTTTGTTTTTGTTTCTTTTTTTCTCTCCCCAGAAATCTGCTTTGGTAATAAGAAAACTGTTTGAAATGAGACACTATGAAGGTGTGTTGGGCCTTCAGTACAGTAGCTCATTCCTGTGAGATCATTACTGAAGCATCTACAATTAGCGTTCACAACCAGCAGAAAATACAAAAACTCAGGTTGCTTCCCTTTCTCAAAGACCTTGATGACTATAGGATTTTCACAGGAATAGCTGAACCGTCACTCTTCATGTCAGCAAATCATGCAATAAAATCATGGCCCAAGATGATGTTGGAATTTCCCTCTAACAGGAGTGAATACAATCCTGCAAAAGTGAATGCAGCTCTGATAACAACAGGCAATGTTGCCAGAGAAATATGTGAATCATCGCCCTGTCGGGTGGGTAAAGTAGATTCATTTCATGAAACAAATAATTATTCTTTGTAAAAGCTTCAAAAACAGCTGAAGATATCAAATGCAAAAACAGCTGCCAAAGATAAAACAGTGAACCAGTAAACATCTCACTGCACAGGAATCTGCCATCTTCTGACACTAAGACTTCTGCCAAATTCCTTTTGAGATTTTCAGCTGCATAAGGGCCTCTGCACAAATGCTTCTTTTAAACACATTCAGAGACTTCAGGACTGTACTGACATCCAATTGCATCTTTTAGCTTTCTACTCTGCCAGTAAGGGAAAAAAAAATATTAAAGCTTTTCAGCTCCCCAAAAAAAGGGGATATTTCAAACTAGATTTCAAGTGTTGCATCTCAGCAACAGTGAAGGAACAATGTTTGCTCTAGCCTGCAGTATGGCCATCAAAATCCAATACATTTGACTGAAGACTTGCAACACTACTGCAGCCAAGATTTCCATTCCCTCCCAAATTCTTGAATTTTAAAAAATAGAATCCCCAGTCAAAAGCACAGGTCTGTTTGCTCACAGGTTGCTGGGCCAATTTACTCTTTCTGATGCTGAAGCCAAATTTCAGACATGTACCTGAGGCTCCTAAAAAGACCAGTAAGCCACAGTTTCCCTTTCAACACAAGCAGTAGAGAAAGGATGAATCACCTGAAGAAAGGGATCTACGATGGAGGAATCCTGAATCACGCTCTGGAAATGCTCGTTTCTTCCCACTGATTACACAGGAAGTCTGGAGCAACCCTTACTCCTCAGGCTCATCAAGAGAAGCTACATGACTGCAGCAGGATCAGTCTGTGTCACAGAAACTTGAGTGTAATATCCTCTAGCAGTCTGTACTTCACTAAGGAGAGTGCTAGTCACTGCTATTGCAGCACATACAAAGATAAACAGGGAACTATAAGGTCCAATCAAGGTTATATATTCATCTGTCAAAAACAGCGCCTTAAACTACACTGGGGGACAAGTCAGAAGCAGCATACCAACCTGTGAGGTACACTGTAACATGCACTGCTTATAGTGTGCTGCTTAATGAATGGGCAACCCCATTCTGCCATGAGATGCATTGCTACTACACCTTAAGGGGAAAAAAAAGGCAACCAAGCACTTTGCAATAGTCTAAATGACAAAGGCAGCAAGTGGCATAGTTCATCAATTAGAAGAGGATGATCCCTTTCATCTTTGTTTGAGGAGATGCATAAAGGCTGCTGGGCACTTCTGTGACTCAAGCATCTGAGGATGACGGGTCTTTTCAATTTTTCCTCTTCTCCTATGCTAACTATCATAAACCAAAAGATTAAATAGAACTTCTACCACTTTTTTTTTCCTTTTCAAATGCAGGAGAAGAAAATCACTCCATTATGATGACTATCTCTGCAGCAGTTACACTAAACAGAACATCATGCGTTCAGTAATTCTCGGTATGATCCTCACTGTAAGCTACAACTGAGAAATTAAAAACAGCTATTGATTGAACTAACATGTTCCTTTCTTCTGTCCAATACTACGACAAATCAGTTGAAAACATTCATAGTAAGTTCTCCCAGAAAAGCTTGGCATTAATGCAGTAGGTCAGAACCAGGCTCTGAAAAGTTGGGCAGGGCATTGGTAGGGCAATCACAAGTGAACTGGATGATAAGCTGTCCTTTTTAATAAATAACCATGCATCATTTGGCCTTTACTTTGAAGCTGTTTCATTTTAGGCAAATGTTATTTCTAGTTTATGAGCAATAAGAGTTTATTTTCTCTTTCTTCTCTGCCATTAAGGAAGCAAAAGGAAACAGTTCTAGTACCAGCATGCCACTTGTTTGATACTAGAATTCCATAGGCTTGTTTATTTTCATAAAAGTGTATTAAAATATATGCTATTTTTAGGCTAGCAAATTACTTCTTGCATTTATTCCATGCTACTACAAACTGCATCTTCTACCCTGTGCTGTCAGTTCAGAGGAATGCCTGTATATAAAACATCATATTGACGTAACAACACACCCACAAAACTGAATTGCAACCACTATCACTCTTACCTATTGCTTCCAGGCCCTAAATATGCTTACCCATGGCCAATACCAAAGGTAAACATGACTAACAACACATTGCAGCTCAAAATCAAAACCTTGAATGTTGTTTGATAACAGAGGAAACACTGAAAAAGACAATTTAACAGATGTCCTGAAATGCTGTGAGTTTTTCAGACAGATAATAGATTTTCCATTTGAAAACAATATTTTCCTTAGAAGTTTTTAAACCTTGTAACTATTACATAGCAAAACAAATGAACTACATTTCTCCTGTCTTCGCTGCTGTTTTAGTTTTTGAGGTACAGGAAAACTATATCAACCAATGCTATTTCTTCTCAGGGTTTTTCCTGATGCCAGTAGTAAATGAAACAAGGAGGAAAAAAAAGATTTCTAAAAAAAGATACCCTGGCTTTAAAAAAGTTTACTCTCTGCATATGTGCACTGAGAAGGGGATAGAAAGTTAATTCTCAAATTCAGGGACAAATTATTTCAAGTTACTTTTTCTCTTCATGCAATGCAAAAAATAAAAGTCTAAATGAAAGGAACAATTCTGCATTATAGAAAAGAAAAAAAATCCCCCCTCCTACTCATTTTTATAGTTGCATTTATTTGTTTTAACAAAAGACAATACATTAACAACCTTCAAGGAACAAAATCAAACAAAAATGATCCCGCTGAGTCATTCCAACAACCACCACTCCACTGCATTTTACAGAGACTTCTCAAATGAAGTCCAGTCTTTGCTTCAGACAGAATGAATCCCACCTCCATCTTTGAGAGGCAGCATGCTTTTGTCTGTTAGGAAGTATTAGACTTGAACTTCAAGTCTACAGATCATTATTTCTGTTTAGAAATGAAACGATGATGTTCTTTTTTTGTTTGCCCATTTATATGTCTACATCTTAAACCTGACAAAGTTCTTGAGAGCAAATACCTAGCTGAAGCCTTCTTGTTGAGTACTTCATGTGTGAGTAAATCTAGTTTGGCCACCTTGTTAGACATAAACACAACTTCTTAAATCCTCCAGTTGTGTAAGTAGAAGCTTACTATCCCCATAAGGTCATCCTCTTGCTTTAAGACAGTCTGCAGTTCAAAGAAAGCAAGACTTAATTTTCCAGTTCATTTCAAAAAAGAAATTAGTTGCAGCAGTTTTCCTGAGGTTTTCTACTGCAGATTACAGCAAGATTTAAAATCGCGTTTTAGCAGCATTTGAAATAGCTATAAATTTAAAATGAGAACAGATTTTATAAACAGACTTTCAAGTGATTTTCCATTAGCGAACACACAAAACAGGTATGCTGTTAACAGTATAACTACAAATATGCAAATGCATGTATGACACTGGAAAGTCAACTGGGGAAAAGCCAAGGACCAAGAAAGACAGGATTTAAGTCAAAGAGAATTGATTATCCTCCTGAAATGGCTGCACAAATAAAGTACTATTGAGTTTCAGGGGCTGTGAATCAACCTCCTCAAATACATGCTACTATTTAAAAATTCTACTTCTTTGATAAACCTAGATGTTCCTTTTCTTTTTTTTCTTTTTTTTTTTTTTGAAAGCTACAGAGTGCTTGGAGTTATACCTCTCATGTCTTAATTTCCTTGCTGTGTTAGAGAGTTAGTTTCAGTTTTGTTTTGAACATGTAAAGAAATTCCTAACTGGAATTCATATTCATCATTTCAAGGACTGCAAATTTTAAGGAAAAATCCTAACATACTCAAAAATCACAAGTAGTGAGAATAAAATTATATATCATTCTACCCAAGTGAAGAGTTTTTCCTAAAAGTCTAACTAATTTCTGGTTCCCAACTACAGTAAAAGCCATTCACATTCCTCATCCTTCAGCAAGAGCTGCTCAGCAATCAACACAAGTTCAGATCACCCGACTGAGCAAGGGCCTCCAACAACACATGTGATCAGGCAGACAGGACAGGAAGATGCTGAGTGCCTTATACCACCTGTGAATGTTTCCACCAGCACAACCAGTACAGTCTTCATGCTGGTCTACCCACAACAAAACGTGAAGCTCCAGCACTCCGTGTAAATGGTGTAGCTTTACCATTCTCAAATAGAAACTCAAAATGTAACCTTTGCTGCCATTTAAATAGCACAATGAATAGCTGGAGTACTTCAAAAGTGTCAGGTCTACTGAAATTGAGTACAAACAGTTCCCATCAAGGGAGAGATATGTAACAATATGTGACTAAGCTCCAGAACATAAAATAAGAAGTATTATTTCCTCATGATCAGATGAAAATGTCATACTGTCTAATGCCAAGATATTCCTGTTACAACATTTCTAACCATCACAGCCACAGCCTTCAAAACCTACTAAAGCAAGAATGCAGGCTGAAGTATCCAAGACTGTATTTATAGTTATGCAATGCTTCTTTAGAATTGCTACATATGTACTGCACAACCACAGACACGAAAATACATTCACTTTCTGGTCTAAAAGCACCGTATAATGTAATAGATTGGATCTAAGCATCAACAGCTTCTTAAAATATCTGACACAAAGAGCTCAGCTTTCAATAATCAACATACTGAGAACAAGCTCCCCATTCACTGAAGAAAGTCAGCAGGGAGAAGGCTCTGCCCTCCTCAGCAAATTATTTTATAAACAACAAATTAATGTTGAGTCTTGAACAAGCTCTTATTTTTAAGTTAGAGCTCAAACATTCACTGAAGTACAAAGCAAAATAAAATAAAAAAAAAAAAAAAAACAACCCAAATCTCTCAACCAAGAATATCAGTGAAAAGCAAAACAATGCAAAATGATACAAACATAAGGCAACCGAAGCAAATACTGCACATTATTTTTTGTTGTCCTCTAAAAACATCATTAAGGCTAATTAAGTATCAGTTTGTTTACAAGGTAGGCTACAAGCCTAATGTGTGTTTTCTTATGCTGCCGTAGCCACTAATATTAAAAAAAAAAGTCTAACAACTAAAACAATAAAACCATCAAAGGAGCACCAAAATGCAAATGCCCCAGACTGTTTAAGCCTGGGTGGCCACCCAGGGCTCTTACAACTCATCCAGCTTGCAAGCAGAGCTGCAAATCTGGCTGCATGAACACTCTGGCCAGAAGTTGTGGTGGGCTGTCACCAGAGAGCAGAGATCAGCACTGCCCCTCCGCTCCCCTCATGAGGAAGCTGTTGGCCACCATGAGACTTCCTCTCAGTCTCCTCTTCTCTGGGCTGAGCAAATCAAGGGACCTCAGCTGCTCCTCATATCTCTTGCCCTCCAAACCCTTCCTCATCTTCATATCCCTCCTTTGGATACTCTCTAATAGCTTTATGTCCTTCTTATATTGTGGCACCCAAACCCACATGCTGCTTGAGGTGAGGCCACACTGCCCAGCTGGCAGTGCTGGGCCTAGTGCACCCCAGGGTGCAGTGGGCTCTTTGGGCTGCCAAGGCGCACTGCTGACTCATGTTTAACTTGCCATCAGCCAGAACCCCAGTCCTGAATTCCTACAGCTGTAAGGAGAAAAAGACTAGTGCTATCAAGTCACTGCAGGACCCATCCACGTTATTGTCCAAGAGAAGACAGCTAGTGTATCCCTAGGGACTCAGGGCTGCATCCTCACCTACCAGTGACTCTCAGACTTCGCCCTCCTCCAAGCTTTACAAGATTCAGTCATTAGACAATCAGGACATGTAGGGCTGGCAACCACAGTGAACCAAAACTGCATTCTATTTCAGCAGAAATTTTGTTTCCCATAGGTTTATAAAATTTCATCTCCAAAGTTCCTGCTGCTTCATCTGGGTCACCCCATCACAATACATTCTCACAAATTAAACATTTGTGTTGGTGCTTGTCCTAATTCTTGAACTGTGTTTCATGACACAGCACCTACCTACAGCACCATGTTCTAGTTCTTCAGTCCATTTTCACCTTGTGCCATTTCATGGTTGCTCTGACTGCTCCCCTCCAAACATTATCTGGAAATCTGTTTCTCCAAATCATTTACTCAAGAACAAAAGTTTGACAGGAATTATGGGAGGAAATTATCTTCTATTGCTAAAGCCTGCCATTCTGTCCTTTTCTGCTCATTTTTTTTATGACCTTCATGTACGGAGGTGATAGTCTTAATTCATGAAGGTAATTTAAGATTACAGTCCATTGACCTATAGCTCTAAACCACAAATATATGCACATAGTATAAATCTATAGAATGATAGAATTGGAAACATCCTTAAAAGAAATCTACACTGGCTTACACTATGCAATGTTCCAGTCCAATATAAGAAACAAAGAGAATCCACAGAGACTTAACTGGAAATAGTTAAAAACACGAAACTGTTCTGGTCATTAGTATCATATTTGTGTTGAAGTGAACAGTCCTCTTGGTGAAGAGGCACATCCTCTTTCCAGCTGGGCAGGCCACGTAACCCTTTCTCATGCCAAGCAAGGGCCATGTGTCATGGCCTTTCCCACATGATGTGACCAGAACTGCTCCATAAGCATGACACAGCTGATCAGCACCTGCACAGGAGCTGGGACATTTCCCAGAAAAGAGGGCAATGAGAAACTGGTTGCATTCACTTCTCTGGAAGCTATGCAGCCTGCTCCTGGACATCGTCTTCCCGACAGATGAGGCATACTCTTAAAACATGCTGGGACAAAGTACTCTGTAAGCTTGAAGTAACAAACATTCTTCGGAAGGGCAGTAAAGCTTCCACTGTCTGAAAACCAAAGTTTAAAAGCAGATTTTTCAACTCAGTTACAGCAGTAACACTGAATGGTTAAATTCAGACTTAAATCTCGAGGTGTGAGAGATCAGACTCTGGCCTTTTGTTTTTAAGTATTCCACATTTTGCCTCACCCCCACTTCTCACTCATTTGCCTACCCATCCAATTTAATCACACATCCCTCTACTTCCATCCTGCATGATAATACTCTATACTTTCTTAAAATATTTATTTATTTTTAGAAGTGTTGCTGAAGTTTTAAGAGCAATTGCCATTAAAAAATCCTAAGGGTCTACCTGAGGTTTATGACCACACAACCACTCCCAGCCCATCGCTATAGGCAAGCACGGCCAGGGCTGTCCCGAACAAGCTGTATGGTACACATCTTGCTGTTTATTCTGACATGCGGTGATATACAAAGCGCTTGTTTCAGACAATGGAGTCACCACAGTGCTCAAATCAACTACTGTGAACATGGAGGTACATACAGAGATTTCTGAGACTGCCGCAAGCTGGAGGTGTGACCAAGCACGAAAAGAAAAGCAGATTAACGTACTTTATAAATGCTAACAGTCAAAAGAGTTCCACATCACTGAGCCTGCCACAAAACCATACTGGCACACGAGGGTATGTTATCCAACCTTAACAGAGCAATTAAAAGCACGATTTAAAAATAGCAGCGGCTGGTGCAAGAACTCAGTTGACTGCACTTGTATTAAAAGCTAGCAATATATGACAATGTGAAGCTTCAGTTTGCTCAAAAAAAGTAAAGCAAATGTAAGCTCAAGCAGATGAGCCATTTAAGAAGGATTTTTTTGTAAGATGGGTGGAGGGAACTTTGAAGGAAAGAAAAGAAGCCTAGAGTTCAATAAAAAAATAAAAATAAAAACGGATTTGCCAGAATCTTTTTCCCTGTAAACATAAAGTGGCCACAAACCATGTTTTTAACTGTTTCATCCTCAAATGATTTAAAAACTTGCACAGTCACAATGGTCTGTAGCTGTATCTGTTTTAGAAAATTTGTTTTCAAAGTCACCACCTAGCAGTTGAAGAAAAATAAAGGAAAAGGTGAGGGCCTGTCAAGAAATATTTTCTTAAAAGATAAGCAGAAAAAAAAAAACAGTTAGAGATTATGAAGAGGTAAGATGACAAAACATGAGAGGACATAAATGTTCATTTTGTTAAAGGAGGATAAGTTTAAGGCTGATTTTTCCACAGGCCCTCCAAAAAACAGGGCTGGCAGCCACAGACTCCAATTCTCCACCTGCAAACACATCCGTGCAGGTGCAGTCATCTTGTTCCAAATATCCAGGGCTTTCATTCACTGGAAAGCTGTGCAGCATGCTCTTTGGGGAAAATGCAGAGCTGAGAGCTGAAGTCAGGGCAAGCACTAAACGCAGCACAGTGCAAACACTGCAGGATGTCTCTTCCTACACAGACAGACCAGACCTATTGCATACAGTGCCACAGGTACCATGGCACCACTCCCTTTTTGCAGCACTATACCCCAATCTGCAACAGCATAAGCTTCATTTGCAAAGAGGTTACCAGGTATTATACTCGAAGCTTCTTCCAAAGAAAAGAAACAGACCAAGGCACACCTTCACTCCTTCACAGGAGGCACAAACAACAGTATCATGTGTGAAACAGAGGTACTATGGAGACTAAAATGCAACTTCCGTTTTTCCTTGGAAAACCACCGTAAATGGACATGGACTGTCTGATACTGGTAGAGAAAGCAGTGTTGCACACGCATTTTCAGAAAGCCACAAGAGTGTGTGGGTTCTCTGTTTTTTGGAACAAGAGCACAGTGAAAGCACGCTTGTTTACTCTAGACACTGTACAAAGACTTTTTTTCTTTTTAAATAAATGGTTGAAAGGATGCCTCCCCTCTGAGGAGTTAGCAGAAAATAAAAGGCAGATTTATATTTCTAATCTATGCAAATATCTCCTCTACAGGCCATTACAAAGACTGCTTTATATCAGACAGTATGCAAATCCCAGGTGCCTTAAATATGCCAAAAGCATGTGCAGCATCTCCACCTGCAATGGCTACTCACTCCGAGAACAGCTGGATGACTAAAAAGAGGTTATCTAAGTAGCCCATAGAGCCTTCCATGAAAAATTCCTTTTACTAATGTGCCAGACCCCATATTCCCACTCACACAGCATCTGCTGTAGCTTCCATCAAGCATGGAGAGCTTTTTTTAAATTCGGCTTATCTGGTTTACTTAAAATTCTTCCATGATTTTTCAAACTACAGTAATTATGAAATGGCCAAACTCCTACTGATGCCTCAGGAAATGATTACGGGACTACAATCAACAACTCCCACTGCAAGATGTCTCTGGGATTGGGTGCAGGTAGGATGCTGAGACTAGAGGCAGGAGAGATGCTGGAGTCACTGGGATCTCAGAAGAGATGCAAATAAGACCAGAAGGTACGTACATGTGAGAATCGCAACCCAAGACAAAGGAAACTGAGCAGAGAGAATAGGGAAATAAGAGAATGAGAGGCTAGGAAAAGCTCTTTTAGGAGAGGGCACAACACCAAGAGTGCAATGCTATTACATAGAGAGGAAGGTGCAGCAATAATGTTTATTTTCATTATTTTTACCAGGAAGATGAAACAGGTGGCTGCTTTTTCTTTTCATTTCCCTCGGATATCTGCAGGAAGCTTCCATCGCAGATCAGGAAACACAGCTGTCCTTAGAAGCCTCACCATTTGCACTCAAAGTCACTAGCCAAATAAGAGTGACTGCATCCTATTCCTTCTTCTTGCCCTGTTCCAGTGCTCCACTTAATTTTTCCTGAGCAGGAAAACAAAACAAAACAAAACCTCCATACCACTAGTGTTTGCATCTTTAAGCATGTGTCAATTTTATAAGCAAGCCATGGAGACAGATCTGACCTACTGAAATGAAATGTGTTCCTCTGAGTACTCCTTGCCTCATCTTTTCTTGCAGGCCTTGGAGGCTGACTTCAATGAGCTGTTAGCTAAACAAACTGCTCTGGCAGACTTGAGTTTTCTCTTTCCTTCCCAAGGATCCCACAGGCCCTACTGTCTCACGTTATCACAAATTCATCTTATAGCCTAACAGCAGGCATCCCACACTGAGCCACAGCTGTGCTTGCAGTTGCATGACAAGCACCTGCTGCTCTGAAGGTCCTCAATATGCAGCTACATGGCAACATTCATCCACTCCGTCACTCCATACCCATCCACACCTTTGAAACAACAAGATCACTTGGGCACAGCCTGAAATCTAAACAATTGCATCTAAACATTAAAAAAAAAAAAAAAAAAAACAAAAAACACTTCTATTGTGAAGGTGATTGAAAATTGGAACAGGTTTCCCCGAGAATTTGTGGAGTCTCCTTCCATGGGGATACTCAAAACTCAGCGAAGCCCAGTCCTAAACAATCTCCTTCAGTTGACCCAGCCCTTAGCACTGGGGTTGGACAAGATGATCTCCAGATATTCCTTCCAACCTCTTCCACTCAGGTTAGTGATTCTACTTCTGTTTAGCTTCAGTATGTCAGCTGACACTCATACTCTGCCTCAAAAGGGCAGTACTGACTACTTATTCAATTACGAGTAAATTCCTCTCCCATCATGTCACACATGGACACTTGCCCATAGCGTCTCTGCCACTGGAGGACACTGGTCAGGCCCTTATTTCTGCATCCACATTTTGCTTGTACAACATAGCAAGCTACCAGCAAAACCATGAGAAACTCCTGACTACTACCAGCACTTGCAGGCAGTTAAAATCCAAGGGCCTGCATGCATAGTGAGTATTTTAGAGCATCCAACAACAACAAAATTGACAGAAGTTACTATTTTATAAATTAACGTAAATAAAATTAAAATCACCTAAGTATGAACCATTTTATTTGTACAAGGATTCCTCCTATTAGTCCCAGTCACCAAACATCAGAACACAAAATGGTTCAAAGACCATTCTGAAAAGTGAAATGGTCATTCAAATAAAAATTATGAAACACTGCCCAAAGCCCATGACCAACACCACAAACAGAGCTCCTCTTTCTCAGCAACACCTAAAAGCCTAAGAACATTTCCTCTCTTCTCAAGAACAGCACATGAGGTCCCTGAAGTAGGGCAGAGTATTCAACTTGGGACAAATTTCTCACAACCAGCTATCAAGCCACAGTCTATAATGCCACAGATTAGAACCATCTCAGTGAACTAACCCCGTCTGAATTCTTGTGGACTAAGCAAGTGTTTGCTGAAGGATTCTCAAAAGACTTTTAATCATTTTCTTGTCATATTCTGGAGTCTGCAGTTAACTGAAAGCTAGAACTGAGAGATGGGTTTCACTTCAAGTGCTGAGTGTCACCAGGAAAGTTCAGAGTTGGATAAGTTTCCACCAAGAAATTACACAGGTGACAGTTTCACTGCTAGCAGCGCTGTCACTAACTTTGCAGCTTCAGCCTTTGGTAATGCTTTTATTTTGTGGTTGTTTGTTTGAGGTGGTTCTGCAGCTTCCCAGAAAGATGAAGAGTTTGATCAGGAGTTTAGCATTTAACACAGATTCGTCATTTGTGCACAAACACAGAAAAGTCAAACACACAGGTACTGAGTAGGCAAGTCTAGTTCCTACCTCAATATCACAGGTAAACATGTCACAATCAAGCCTATCCCCAAATGCATATAATGTCAGCTTCAAAACAAATGTTTAATCTGTTTATCAAGAGCAAGCAAATAAAAAGAAATAAAATAAATACCCTAAAACTGATTACCATTTCTCTATTTAATCAGATTTCAGACTAAGTCTTCCTCTGGCATTTGTTTCAGAAGAGTTTTCCGTGTCTTTGCTGCTCATTGCTTTGAACTTAAGATTTACTGAATTCACCTAGAATTGCACAGCTGAAGGTTTGCTGCCATTGCATGACATTATCCACACAGAAGCAATTCTGCTTCAGAAGACAAAAAAATAATCTTACAGGCTATTCTGTATCTGAGATCCATTAGCAAGCTGCTGTTTTTGCTGTAGATATTCAAAAAATACACTTACAAGACTGCAGCTTATGTTATCAATCACATCAGAAGGAAAAAAAAAAATCAGCCGTCATTCAAATTGAGAGTGCTGTGAAGTCACTGAAATGTTTTGTTATTACCAACCTGAGCAAAATGAGCAAATATAACTCCACAGGTGGGATACAAATGAGCAATCAGCACTGTATGCTGCTGCAGCTCAAATACGTAATAACATCCAAGTGTCTACAATTTTTCCTTGCAATTAGTCCAGGTCTGGGTTGACAAACATGAGGAACAAGAAAAAAAAATCAGACATTATGACTGCACATTCTGAAGGAAATGTTACTAGGCTTCCCTCTCCCAGAGCATACTAGACAGGAACACAAAGATACAGAGGAGCATCGATGTTTAGTCTCAAGTCTATTTGCAGGGAGATAAGTTTTTTCATGCCTTCATCCCACTGTTTGGCAAGAATTCTGCATAAGCAGTCAAGAGACTGCTTGACAGCTGTCATTTAAAAGAAAAAAAAAAAAATCTTTCACATCCTACCCAAGTTAATTCCTAAGTTCAAAGTTCAGAAAAGATCCTTCAAAATATACCATCTACAAATCCTCAGAACATTTCACATCTCGCACACTTTAAAGAATTAATTTACTCTTCCTCAGCTTACACATCATTTTTAGATGCTATGATCATTTGATGAATTTCACATTTGCAGCAACAGGACATTTTTTCCAGTATCAAGGCTAGTACAGAAAGCTTTTACCAACCTGTACACCTCATCCACTTACTCTAGTCTTAACCTCACAACAGCTGTGCTGATGCAACCTTGCTCTAAACTAGATAAAAAATTTTGGTTAAAAGGAAAACAAATCCACTCCTCTTTGGGTGAGGTGGGCTGCCTTTTTTTTTTTTTT